>CAMZMU010000082.1:29883919-30283925 GCA_947311845.1 Poa pratensis | reverse complement strand
CTAATTAAGACAGCAATTTGGAGTGTGCAACCTCCTTGGTCTTATCATTTGTGCTGAAAGGGATGGTATTTCTGCGATAGGGCAGTATGTCATGAAAGTAGTCCCTATCTTCACAGCTTGCAATTCCCATCTTGAGATGTTGCATGAAGATTTATATTTTGTCACCACGCATGTTCCGTCAGTTATAGCTGATTGTACCAAAGAGAGGGAACTCCATATATGCATTAGTTTAGGCCCACAAGATCAATCCAGAAATAGTTTAATTTTGATAATAGAAATTTCTGGTTACAGTTCACTTTCCTGACAATGACGATCACATTTAAACCAAAAATTAACCAACTAGTAGGTTTTGTCAAGTCGTAGTTCTAGGCAAATAAACCCTTAGATACAGAACTTAGAGAGATTTAAACAAAGTTATGTTCTAATTGTACAAATAAAAGTAAATCGTCCAAACAAACACTTGGGCAGGTGTAACGAAAACCGAGGCTTTGTAACAAATTTTTTTGACCTAGCTCCTAATTATAACAAAAAAACCAAATCTACAAAGGTGAGGCACTAAGGCCACTCATGGAGTATATGACAAGCTCTCTCTCTCTCTCTCTCTCACACACACACACACAAAGACGATGATGACGTGTTTGTGTTCTCATCCTCATGGAATATAGACAATTTCTCAGCCACCTGTCTTCACCGTGTCCCCAAACCCCCCATCTCAAGGCTTGTTGTCTCAAATCCCAGTGTATCCACCTCTCATCACCCTTCACGAAAACCACGCCGGCACCACTGCCTCAAAGAAGTACGCGACACCTGTGTTGTGTGGATGGCTTGGAGCGCCACTGCATCACCTTAAGGCTCGCCAGCATTCCGCGTCCCTTGGCTTCAGACCGCGACCGTCAATGAATAACAATTTGATCTAAATTAGTGTATATTGGTGAAGATCAACTAGTATGTGACATGTTTGTAAAACTCTATACTTGTATGGTTATTCTAAACTAATCCCTAGTCGAAGTTTAATTATGTGATTACACGCATGCATATTAGTCTGACCATCTTTCGCAGGTTAAGGACATTGATGTGTTATTAAACCAATAATATGAACATATGTTATGGAACATGAGGTGTCTAACTTGAGACATAGCAATACTGTTTTTCTTCTCTCTAAACAATGCGTTCCTGTTTGTGAATAATACATCCTACAAGTTTCATAAAAGTGAAGAGAGTAATATACTTAGGAGAGTATCATCTAAACATGACACTAGTTTAAATGTGTGAGTGGCCAGTAAGGATATGCCACGTATGGTTTGCTAGCTATATACGGTAACCCACCAATGCATGGCGGCCAGACCAAAAGGCTGTCAAAACAATCCAGTAGTCCAGCACAAGAGACAAAGCTGGCACACGGGAACATCGACGCCCTCATGTCCTTCTCACCTCCCCATAGATGGAAACAAGGATGGACACCGCCTCTCAACGTTCATATAAACTCCCGCGCGCACGCCGGACATAGCTCCCCTTTTCCGCAACCACCCCCACGCCAACGGCCAACAACGCATGGACGATGCGGCTTACTGCGGCCTGGTGAAGGACGAGCTGATCAATGGCGCCGGAGCGGGAGGAGCAGGGGTACGGTACCGCGAGCCTGCGACGGCACCAGTGATAATGGGCTCCGCCGACGGTGTGATGATCAAGAGCGTGAAGAGGCGGAAGAGGGAGCCGCCGGCAGTGTCGGGTGTGACGGTGAGCGGCAACGGTAAGGAGGGCGGCGACAAGTCGGCGGCGGTGGGTGGCGGCAATGCGGCGGCCAGAGGAGCTCCAGGTTCAGAGGTGTGAGCAGGCATCGTTGGACGGGCAGGTTCGAGGCGCACCTGTGGGACAAAGGGACGTGGAACCCAACGCAGAAGAAGAAAGGGAAGCAAGTTTATCTTGGGGCGTACAACGAGGAAGAGGCGGCGGCGAGGGCCTACGACCTGGCCGCGCTCAAGTACTGGGGACCCACCACCTACACCAACTTCCCGGTACGTAACATATGATGAACACGTATACATGTATTTTTTTATTTTCATTTTAATCTGGTTATGACTTGTTTTTGTTGTGTGCATGTAACAGGTTATTGACTACGAGAAAGAGCTCAAGGTGATGCTGAGCGTGTCGAGGGAAGAGTACCTAGCTCCATAAGAAGGTGAGTACGTACGTGCTCTTGCATATTATAAGAAAATATTTTCATAAATATAGTGATGAAAAATCTAGCAGAAAAGATTGCCCGAATCGTTGTCTCGTAATCCATCATGTCGTGATTCACGTAATCCATGATGTGAGTTTCCCTTCTTCTCTAGCAAGGTTACTTAATTAGGTTTTATCGAAGTCGAGGTTTTGTAGACGATCCGTTTTCTCGACCGGCCTCATTATTCAACTGGACAGGCACGACGCCGATGAACATTGGAACATATAGACGGTGCACACGCCACAGGTAGGAAGAGACTTGTTACGTCACACGAAAAAAGAAATTTTAGATGACATGCTAGAGCATGGTTGCCTACTTGCCTAGAAGCAATTTTGTAGACGTAGGATCCATGCCAGTGATACTTGTAAGTCCTTCTCCTCGATCATCCGGGGGGACTATCTTGCTTATATAGTTAGGGTTTGTCTTTGACCTTGTTGGAGTCGTTAGGGTCTCATTAGGTTAAGTTATTAGGGTTAGGGACTTAGGGGTAACACCAACACCAGAGACGAAACACACAAGCCTTAGGTTTAGAGGCACGTCGGCCATCTATAGCGATGGGACCAATAGTTCAAGCAACCGGGGTGTTATGATGTTCGACAGTCGCGATAGGAGAAGACATGGGGGGGAGGGAGAAGGGGAGGTGCGCGATTACGAGCAAGATAATATTGGTGATAAGGTGAATGATGACCAAAACGGTTTGACAAAGAAGAGGGTAGTGTGTATCTGATATATGGCAAGAAGCACGAGCGATGACTAGAAAGATGGCCACAATATCTAGATCGGCACACTATAAGGCATCTGGGGTTCGTTCAAATGAAATACAATTTATTACTCCCTCCGTTCACAAAAGGATGTCTCAATCTTTTCTAGATTTGTATGTATGTAGACATATTTTAGTGTGTAGATATATCCAAATTTAGATAAAGTTGAGACATCCTTTTATGAACGGAGGGAGTAGATGAAGATCTAATAATCATGCAATGAGCAAAACTGGTTAGTGCAATTTACCAAAGTTTCAATTACATAAGACTACCTAGAACTAGAAGTGCCATAATGTTTTTTGTTGAGAGTAAGAGGTGCCGTGATCTATATCAGCTTATATAACAACTACTACCTCCGATCCATATTAGTGGGCACAACTTTGTCTAGATACACATGTATCTAGTCTAAATACTTAACTAGATACATATGAATTTAGACAAAGCTATGCCCACTAATATGGATCGGAGGGAGTAACAAAATTGTTCTGCCGGAAAATAAGTACGAAATGCCATATATCAATTTGTTTTATTCGAATATATGTTGTGGAACTATGCAGGAAGAGCAACGGCTTCTCCCGCGGCGTTTCCAAGTACCGGGGCGTGGCGCGGCACCACCACAACGGGCGGTGGGAGGCCCGGATTGGCAGGGTGTTTGGCAACAAGTACCTCTACCTCGGCACCTACAGCACCCAGGAGGAGGCGGCCCGCGCCTACGACATCGCCGCCATCGAGTACCGCGGCATCAATGCCGTCACCAACTTCGACCTCAGCACCTACATCCGATGGCTCAAGCCGAGCGCCGGTGATGCCATGAGCGGGGGCGCACCGGCCACCCCTTCGTCCACCACGAGCACGCTAATCACGCCGAGGGACGAAGGCCTCCGCCTCATCCCGCCCGCACGGAACTCCCTGTCTCCGCTCGAGGATGTGGGCTCGATGGTGTTCGGGGGCCCGTCGCCATCCCCGTCGCCGAGCACCACAGCGCTCAGTCTGCTGCTGCGGTCGTCAGTGTTCCAAGAGCTCGTCGCGCAGCAGCATAAGTCGGCCTCGGCCACTGACGTGAATGCTGATCGGGCGGCTGCACCGGCCATGGAGAACGAGCTCGGGGGAATGCTCTACGACGGTGGCGGTGGCGAGGACGCCGCCTTCTCGTGCTCAATGTACGAGCTTGATGATAGCTTCGCGCGGATCGAGGAATCCCTCTGGAACTGCTTGTGAAAAAAAGTTAGGGTCCGGTCCTCAAATCAGTCCGATCGCCTGCGCAATAAGGGGGTGGCTATGTCTAGGAACTTGTGAAGGTAATGGCGAGTTCGTCGAGATAGCCATGGCCATGACCCATGAGGACTCATGCTTTGGATGCATGCCAGGTAATGACGTGGCTAGTTGGACTGTTGGAGAGCTAGAGGTAGGAGGAGACGTGTGGTTGGGTTTGTTTAACCTGGGATGTGTGCATTTTATTCGGTCTTCATGAGGTGTGATCTGGTAGAAAATTAAATCAAGCTAGCGTGAGCATGTTATGAGAATTATGGAAATATGTAGTTAGTTTCCCTGGACTGTACATTCGGTTCGAGCTAATACATTCATGGTTCAAAAGTTGTCCATAATATGCAAACTAATCCCACTACTTGTAAAATGGGGTCAGTGGTATTCACATATGCAAAATTAGTCCCAAATGAATTTGACGCTGCACGTACGTAGATCAGATTTCTACAAAAACTCGCTTATACATTTTTAATCCCAGAGACAAAACATTCTGTTAGCGTAGATCGCCCTGTACAAATATGTACTGTATCGATCATTATTATCAACACGAACACTTCTGTTGTTCAGCTGAGCGTTAAACATTCAGTTAATATGCTAGCTGAATGGAGCGTTAAACGCTAAACTATGGTAACTATATCAAGGCGCTAACTATGCTAACCGAATAGATCATTATTTATACAGGCCGAATCGAGCATTAAACGCTGTGTTGGGAGGCTGAATGTTTCGTCTCTGGGCTAGGAGGCCGAATCAAGCAAGTTTGGGCCGTAAGCCCACTCGAATAAGCGGAGCCGCGTCGAACTTTCGCGCTGTGGCTGTGGACTGTGGAGCGGATTTCCCAGACGAGAAGCGGGATCGACTGATTTGGAGAAGCTCAAACTTTTCCGTCATTTCTTGTATTTCCTTAAGAATTTAAGGTCTCTCGTTTTTTTTGGAGAAACTATGGCCTTGATGCAATTTTATGAAAATTTGTACCTTGCCTCATGTTTTTCTTGAAGAATCCGCCGCGAGATAGATCACTCATATGCATCTCGTTTCCTTGCACGCGACTTGCATGTTCCCACATGTCATTCCCTGCTTAATTACATAGGCAATGACGTCAGTCACTATTGAAACTAGCCAACTCTCAAACCCATTCACTAAATCCCGAGACCCTATAGCCTTAGTCACCCCATTTGTACCCCCTTTTGTATGTAGATGACATAGAATTTTTTTAAATTGCAATGTATGCCCATGTTAGTCAACTAAGATGGAACTACGTAGATATTATCATTGATTTTGAAGCGAAGAGGTATAACATAAAGATATCTCATGCCCATGTTGTATTCCAGATTGAGGATGCAATCTGAATGAAATTATTGTACAATAAATCTACCCAACAACCATCGTTGTTGTTTTTACACCTTGCACATGTAAGATCTATATATAACCCACCGGCACAATGTATTCTCTCCATGCTTCAAAAGTTTCGCCACCTCTCTTATTCTATACTAACTGTTAGTGAGTACACATAGAATAAGAGAAAGACAATGTGAAAATTAGCTTGAGAATAGGAGGCATCGAGAAAGAACAACTCATTATGTAGTGAAAAGGCAGTCTAGTGTGATGTGTTGCTCTAGGTTGACACATTTCTTTAATGTCTTGCAGTGGAAGTATGACTAGTCTAGCTCAACAAGAACGTGCTCATGTGCCGACCCTTGCCCCACATCTGAAAGTTGGACCAGTGGGGGTGCAAATTTCGATGCTCGTGAGCCCCATTGGTAGCAGGGCAGAGAAGGAGGGAGAGATAGCCAAGAGTTCTGGCCAAGCATAGGAAAATTAGCCAGTGCGGGGTGGCGAGCGTGAGACATCTTAATGAGAAAGAAGAGGAGAAAGAGAAGAAAAGGGTTTCAATATGGTTTGTGACACAAATCCCTGTGAATGATTTATCTGGTTGTGGTCAAATCTAGACGGACTAGAGGAGACATATACATGGAAGCATTATCACATAAATCCATAAACGGTGAGGTAGCTAGAAAATAAGTTCTATCACTCAGCATTGTTTGTCGACGTACATAGGACCCATGCGTGGAAAACAGAAGTAGCTTGTATATGCCCAAAATCGATATGGGCGTGTTTGGTTACCCACGGGACTCAAGAACGCGGCGTTTGAGGTGATTTTCGTGCCTGTATCTGTATGAACCTCAAAGCACCCTGGGCCAGGCCCGAGAGGAACGGCCAATTCCACCGTTTCTCCAGAGCCACCCTCCCGCAAGGCAAAAAGGGGAAGCCTGGAGCCGAGCTCGTGCAACCTTGGAGATGGCGCGCAACCACTGCCGCACGCGCGCGCACGCGAAAATGGTGGCGGGAGAAATTTCGCTCACCGCCTTGGTTTTGCCTCCCCTATTTCACCCCTCTCCTCTCACCGCCCAAGCTCCCGCCCCATTCCCCCCCCCCCCCCCCCCCCCCCCCCCCCCACCCCCATTTCGAGCTCTCCGTGTTAGACGAGATTCATCGACGATGACCAAGTAAGCGGCGCCTCCTTCTACTCGGTCCACGGTGGTCGATGGCCGGCGGCGGAGCGCTTCTTCCTCGATCTCTCCGAGCAGAGAGCGGTCGTCCACGATACGATGCCGGTAAGCACAATCGAACCCTAGGTCTTGTAGTTTAGATCTGTGCTTATGGAGTAGATCTTTAGGCCATGGTGTAGTTTGAGCATGGTTCTAGTTTATATTTGATGTTAGCATGCCGTAGATTGCCGATTTGGTAGCTACACAAGATTCGTTGTGTTCATGAGCATAGCTTCGGTTGACGTTCTTGTGCCGAATTGGTAGATTCCATGTTAGTGATGCAACCATATCTTGCTTGTCACCGTTGTAGGACATGACCGTCGACGAATTTAGCCAGTCCTGCTCGAAGGGGAGAGCCATCTTACTCTCTCTCTTGTCCCGGACTCTCAGACGAAAGAGCTGCCAGAGATGCAACCTATGGAGATGTTCGAGGTGCCCAGGATGATTTCACAGCTGGTCACGCCTGCTCTTGGGACGGAGAGTGGTAGGCCAGCTGGTGGCAAGGACAAGAAGAGCAAGATGGGGACGACCATCAAGTGGCCTCCATTTCTGTCCACCTTCGTGTTGAACAAGATGTGCGAGCTGATCGCCTCTGGGGTGAGGACTGACAAGGGGTTTAAGGAGGTGCATCTGAACACAGTTGCGAATCTTGTTTTTGAGTTCTCTGGCCAGGGGGTCAACTCTACTCAGATCTATAAACACCTGAGAAAGTGGAGAGTGAGGTGGATCAAGGTGTCAAAGCTGAAGGATCTCAGTGGTGCACATTGAGATGAGGATACTCACAACATCATCTTGGAGGTGGAGCACTTGAGAGGCCACATTCTGGTTAGCTGATACGTTCATTTTGCATCACTATTTTATATCATAATTTATTGTTATTCATTGATATATTTCATATTAAGATACGTTACTTATATTATTTTATCTTATTTTGCATGTTTGATGATTATTGGGGATTTAACCGCCGGAGCCAGAAATCAGCTGGAAAAAGCACCGTCAAGATACTATATTTCTGGAACTCCAAAAATCACGAGAAAATACAGAAGTCCCTATTTTACCAGATGACGGAGGGAGCCAAAAGGGGAGGTCAAGATGGGCCACGAGGGGCCCACACCACCCTTGGGCGCGGCCAGCTTGGGGCGGCGCCGAGGCCTGGTGTGGCGCCCCTGGCCCACCTCTGGCGACCCCCTTTCGCGTATATCTCCCCCGTAACCCTAAACGTGAAGGGGAGCCATCGACGAAATATTCCGCCGCCTCCACAGGGCGGAAAACACAGAGCGAGAAAAAGCTCTCTGGCAGGGAGAAATCTGCCGGGAAAATTCCCTCCCAAAGGGGGAAATCATCGCCATCATCACCGCCATCGCGCTAGACTTCATGGGGATCATCATCATCAGGCTGTACTTTGTTTAGTTCATAGGGAGAACTCTCCCGGTGTTAATTACTCTTTGTGGTTGATGCTAGTGAGTTTTATCGGTGAATTAAGGTTTATGTGCAGATTGTTATTCATCATTATATCATCTCTGATCATGATCCATATGATGTCTTGTGAGTAGTTCGTTTAGTTCTTGAGGACATGGGAGAAGTCTTGTTGCTAGTAGTGGAATTATGTTGAGTAATATTTAATGGTTTGATATTTAAGTTGTGGTGTTATTCTTCTAGTGGTGTTATGTGAACGTCGACTACATGACACTTTACCTTTATGGGCCTAGGGGAGTGCATTGTGTATTTAGTTTACTTATTGTGGGGTTGCCGGAGCGACAGAAACCTGAACCCCCATTAGTAGATTAATGCACGAGGGAGTGTAGGATCTCAGAGTTTAAGGCTGTGGTTAGATTTATCTTAATTACTTTCTTGTATTTGCAGATGCTTGCAAGAGGTATAATCACGAGTATGTATTTGTCCAAGTAAGGACGGTGCATTAGTGAAAGGACACGGATGTCGCCTAGAGGGGGGGGGGGGTGAATAGGCGATTAAAATTCTTCTATGGTTTAGGCTTGAATAAATGCGAAATAAAACTAGCGGTTAATTTATCAAGCACAAAACCTAAACAAAGCTAGGTTTACAAAGTAAATTGCATAAGTAAGAAGCTCGGGTATAGAAATACCGAGGCACTTGGAGACGATGATTTATCTCGAATTTCACTTCCCAATGGAAGCTACGTCTCCGTTGGAGCGGTGCGGAGTCACAAAGTGATCTCCGAATAGCCGTCAAATGGCACACCGTAATCTCCTTCGTGCCTCCACCAATGCGGAGTGCCACGAACCACTATGGGACACTTAAGGGTGGTCACCGAACCCGTACAAGGATGAGGCACACTCCACAACTTAATTGGAGGCTCTCACGAATTCCGCGGCTCCCAAAGCCACAAGAATCACAAGGTTGGGGCGCAACTCCACAACTTAATTGGAGGCTCCCAACTATCCGCGAGCCACCAAAACTCCGAGATCAACAAGGACCGTCTAGGGCACTCCAAGTACCCAAGAGGACAAGCTCTAGGGCACCCCAAGTACCAAGAGTAACAAGCTTCTCAACTTCGATTTCCACGTATCACCGTGGAGAACTCAAACCGATGCAACCGATGCAATGAAGGCAAGACCACTAGAGGTGGTCAAATCCTTCACTCCCAAATCCCACCTAAAGCAACTAATGCTTGTGGGGGGAGAAGAGAGGAAGAACAAGGAAGAACTCAACAAATGGAACTCCGAGATCTAGATCCAAAGGCTTCCCCTCACTTAGAGGAGAGATGGATTGGTGGAACAATAGATCTAGATCTCTCTCTCTTTTCCCACTAAATGGAGGCAAGAATCATGGAGGGATTGTGAGATAGCTAAGCTCAAGAAGGTCAACAATGGGGGTCAAATTCGTGCTCAGCAAAGCTTGATGGCTGGAGGTAGGTGGAGGGGTATTTATACCCCTCCCAGAAAAAGAGCCGTTGTAGACAGGAAAATCGGATATTCCGATGTAAGTCTTGATCGGATAATCCGACTGGATCGGATAATCCGAAACACAAAGTATCGGATAATCCGGCACAGCCGGATAATCCGGGTAGACCTATATCGGATATTCCGGAAATCTTCAGTACTCCCCAGAACTGGTTGCTTTTAAAGTCCTTAGCAAAATTCGAGAGAAACTTGAGGATCGGATAATCCGAATCAATGTTGATCGGATAATCCGAAAAGCTCCAGTAAGTAATGCTATTAAAGTCCTTAGCCGAATTCGAGCAAAACTTGAGAATCGGATAATCCGAATCAAGGTTGATCGGATAATCCGATTCCCCTGCTTGAGCAAAACAGACAGAAACAGCAAAACCTGAAATGCAATAACTTTCTCGTTCGAATTCCAAAACAGGTGAATCCAATTCTGTTGGAAAGGTAACGACAAGAGCTTTCCTACAATGTATAGGGGATGCCACACATGGGAAGGTGTGGACCCTATCTCGAAGGTGGACCGATAATATTTCCAACCCGAAAACGCAACAAGTTTTCCATACGAAATCCGTTTTCGGAGAACTTGGGCTTGTCATGAAGATCACGACAAGCACCAAAACCCAACTAGGAGAAAAATCAAATAAGAACCAAGAAAGATGATGAAGGCAAATATGCAAAGGTTTGAGCTCTCTCCAACTGATACGCTAAAGCTCAATCGAGAGCCCCTCTTGATAGTACGGTGTCTATCCAATAACCCGATCTCCTGACTAACAACATGAGACCGGTAAAATAGAAACCCTATCAAGATCATACCTTTGCCTTGCGCATTCCACTTGATTAGATGATGGCGATCTTGATCTTCTCAAGTGGACCACCTTTCTTGATTGCGCTTCGCTTGGTGAAGACTCAAACATTGCTCCCCATACTCCACTATGGGAGAGCCTCTCTTAGGCACATCTTCACATGAACATTATCTCTAAATGGGTGGCAAGCTTCAAGCCAAGGATTTCTTCGAGATGCTCCTCTTGAACTTGCGCTTCTCAACATTGATGACGAACACCACTTGACGTCATCGATCATGGGCTATATGAAATCTTCATTTGATGCAAGCCCATAGAAAGATACCTAACCACTCATAGAAATGCCAACACATATCATGGGTTAGTTCACAAAGCTATATGGACAATTACTTACCATACCAAGAGATACATGATCCCACTTGGTACATCCTGTAGCTGTGTGTGTTGAACAATATCTTGATCAACCTTGTATCTTTTCTTCTCTTTTCAACAGATGATGTCTTGAGGATAACCATGAATGATCACTAATCCTTTTCTTCAAGACATACTTGCAATATGCTCAACTCGATGATCTTGATGCCAAATGCTTCATTATATCAATATATTCATAGCATCAACCTTGAATCCAACATATGGAGTTCAAGCATGGTCTATGGACAAACCTTACAAGTACAACTCAATGCAACCATTAGTCCATAGGGACTGTTATTAATTACCAAAACCACACATGGGGGCGCCTTGCCCTTTCAATTAGCATAGGTTCACCCACACAACACTTATCAAAACAATGAAGATTAATCTACGGTATGTAGCGAAAGCACTTGACGGAATTCTCATGTATCCTCAGGAACGTTTGGTCATCATAAGTAAAACAACCGGCTTGTCCTATGTGCTAAAAAGGATTGGGCCACTCGCTGCAATTATTATTGCTCTCTTTTATTCACTTATACTTTATTTATCTGTCATATCAAAAACCCCTAAAAACCTGTTCGTTAGTGTTTACAGTGAAATCTTGCTCAAAACTGCTTGCCAGCACCTTCTGCTCCTCGTTGGGTTCGACACTCTTATTTATCGAAAGTACTACGATACACCCCTATACTTGTGGGTTATCAAGACTATTTTCTGGCGCCGTTGCCGAGGAGTGAAGCGCTATTGGTAAGTGGAATTGGTAAGGTAAACTTTTACTGTAAGTGCTGTTGTTATTTCTATTTGTTATTTTATTTTATCATGGAGTCATCTCCATTCGAATCCCTATTTGGGAATAATAATATCACTGCTACGATGGTAGATGACCCTCCACCTGGTCAAAAACTTCCGTTTAAAATACCTATGAAGATTGCTGAACGTGTTATGAATAACCGCTATGCACGGGATGGAACTGTCCATCCTGGTAATCACTTACTTTTATTACATGAATTGTGCGAGTTATTCAAGTGTGCAGGTATTTCAACAGAAGAAATCAAGAAGAAATTATTCTCTATATCACTGAAGGATAGAGCAGCGGAATGGTATAAGCTACTGAAAAATGGCCGCCTGATGAGCTGGGAAGAGATTGTACCTCTCTTTTAATCTAAATTTTATCCTCTTAGTGAAATCCATCAAGATAGGAACTATATATATAATTTTTGGCCTCATGATGGAGAAAGTATTGCCCAATCTTGGGGGAGACTGAAGTCATTAATGCTCAAATGTCCCATTCATGAGCTTCCGAGTAATATTGTTATTAATAACTTTTATGCAAGGCTTTCTCTTCATGATAAAGATTTATTGGATGCTTCTTGTTCTGGATCATTTACGCGGAAGAAAGAGGAAGTTAAATGGGACCTTCTTGATCGGATTCAAGATAATACTGAAGGATGGGAGAATGACAAAGGTAGAGAATCAGGTATAAATTATGATTATGAATGCATTAAAGCTTTTATGGAGACTGATAGTTTTCGTAATTTTAGTGCTATTTACGGTCTTGATTCTCAAATTATTGTAAACTGCTATAATGCGCTTTTGCTTCTTATCTTGATATTCCTAAACAAGAGTGGAATAAGTACCATGAACCTTATAAAGATAATGCTAATTCTGCTTCTGCTAAAAACATTGAAGTTCATACTGTTGATCGCATTTTGCCAGAACCTTACATCGAGAAAATACCTTTTCCTGTTAAAGTAAAAGTACATTCTATTATGGCTAGCATGGTTAATAAAAGTGGAAAGAAAGCTAAAGAACCTGATGAACAAATAACTGTTGAACCTGCAATAGCAATGGTTAAGGATCTTGTAGCTGAAAATGTAGAAGGAGGACATATTATCTTTTGTGAAGAAGCTTCTAATATTGTTACACATCCCAAGAGAGCCCGGAAAACAGGTATTCCTGTGCTTTCAGTCAAGATAGGAGAACATTGTTATTATGGTTTATGTGATATTGGCGCCAGTTCAAGTGCCATTCCTTATGATCTTTACAAGGAAATTATGCAAGAAATTGATCCTTGTGAACTTGAGGAGATTGATGTGGTTATTCAGCTTGCTAATAGAGAAACTATCTCTCCGGTTGGTATTGTAAGAGATGTGGAAGTTTTATGTGGTAAGACAAAATATCCTGCTGATTTTCTAGTACTTGGTTCTGCTGCTAGTAAAACTTGTCCTATTATTTTTGGTAGACCTTTCTTAAATACATGTGGTGCTATTATTGACTGTAAGAAAGAGAAAATTTATACTAAATTTGATGGAGGATCTTATGAGTTTAATTTTTCTAAGTTTGCTAAAAACTGTCATGAAACTGAATTGCCTAATGAGGACTTGAAAGTTGAACAACTTGCTGCTGTTGCTATTGCTCCTAACAGTGCTTTGCAGCAATACATGGAGGACCACGAAAGTGAGGTGTTTACGGAAGAAAGGGATGAAATTGATGATATTTTCCTTCGTCAACCTGCAATTCTCAAACACGATTTGCCGGTAGAGGAGTTGGGTACCTCCATACCTCCGAAGGAAGATCCTTTTTTTGAATTAAAACCTTTGCCTGATACACTTAAATATGCTCATCTTGATGAAAATAAAATATATCCTGTAATTATCAGTTCTAAACTTTCAGGAACCGAAGAAGCAAAATTGTTAGAGGTGTTGAAGAAACACTGAGGAGCTATGGGATATACTCTTGATGATTTAAAAGGGATTTCTCCCTCCATATGTCAACATATAATTAATATGGAGCCTGATGCAAAGCCCGTTGTTGAACATCAGCGACGCTTGATCCCTAAAATGAAAGAAGTGGTAAGAAATGAGGTATTAAAACTCCTTGATGCAGGTATAATTTATCCTATTGCTGATAGTAGGTGGGTTAGTCCTGTTCATTGTGTTCCTAAGAAAAGAGGAGTAACTGTTGTGGCAAATCAGAATAATGAACTTATTCCTCAAAGAGTAGTAGTTGGCTATAGAATGTGCATTGACTTTAGAAAGGTTAATAAGGTTACTAAGAAAGATCATTATCCTTTGCCTTTTATTGATCAAATGTTAGAAAGATTGTCTAAGAAAACTCATTTTTGTTTTCTTGATGGTTATTCTGGTTTTTCACAAATTGCTGTTAAACACCAAGATCAAGAGAAAACTACTTTTACATGTCCTTATGGAACTTATGCTTATAGACGTATGCCTTTTGGCTTGTGTAATGCTCCTGCTACTTTCCAAAGATGCATGTCTGCTATTTTTCATGGTTTTTGTGAAGAAATTGTGGAAGTATTCATGGACGATTTCTCCGTCTATGGGACTTCTTTTGACAACTGTTTGCACAATCTTGATAAAGTTTTGCAGAGATGTGAAGAGACTAATCTTGTTATTAATTGGGAGAAATGCCATTTTATGGTTAATGAAAGAATTGTTCTTGGGCATAAAATTTCTGAAAGAGGTATTGAAGTAGACAGAGCTAAAGTTGAAGCAATTGAGAAAATGCCCTGCCCAAGGGATGTGAAAGGTATTCGTAGTATTCTTGGTCATACTGGTTTCTATAGGAGATCATTAAAGATTTTCTAAAATTTCAAAACCCCTTACCAATCTTCTTCAAAAAGACGTGCCGTTTGTTTTTTATGATGATTGTAAGGAAGCATTCGAAATTCTAAAAAAGGCTTTAATAACTGCTCCTGTCGTTCAACCACCTGATTGGACTTTACCTTTCGAAATTATGTGTGATGCTAGTGATTTTGATGTAGGAGCTGTTCTTGGACAGCGAGTAGATAAGAAATTAAATGTTATTCATTATGCCAGTAAGACTCTTGATGCTACTCAAAAGAATTATGCTACTACAGAAAAGGAATTTTTAGCAGTAGTGTTTGCTTGTGATAAGTTTATACCTTATATTGTTGATTCAAAGGTGACTATTCATACTGATCATGCGGCTATTAAATATAATGGAAAAGAAAGACGCTAAGCCTAGACTTATTAGATGGGTTCTTTTGCTGCAAGAGTTTGATCTGCATATTGTAGATAGGAAGGGTGCTGATAATCCTGTTGCTGATAATTTATCTGGACTGGAAAATATACTTTATGATCCTGTCCTGTTAATGATAGTTTTCCAGATGAACGGTTGGCATCCATAAAGGTAAATTCGCGCGAAAGTCTGTGGTATGCTGATTATGCTAACTTTATTGTTGCCAAGTATTTGCCTCCAACTTTTACTTATCAGCAAAGAAGGAAATTCTTTTATGATTGAGGCATTATTTCTGGGATGACCCACACTTATATAAAGAAGGAGTGGATGGTATTATGCGACGATGTGTCCCTGAGCATGAGCAAAAAGAAATATTGAGCAAATGTCATGGTAGTTCTTATGGAGGACATCACGCCAGAGATAGAACTCCACAAAAAGTTCTACAATCAGGTTTTATTGGCCTACTCTTTTTAAAGATGCAAGAAAATTTATTTTATCATGTGATGAATGTCAGATAGTTGGTAACATTAGTAGACGTAATGAAATGCCTATGAATTATTCTCTTGTTATTGAGCCTTTTGACTGTTGGGGATTTGACTTTATGGGTCCTTTTCCTCCTTCAGATGGTTATACACATATTCTTGTTGTTGTTGATTATGTTACTAAATGGGTAGAAGCCATACCAACTTCTAGTGCTGATGGTGAAACATCATTGAAAATGCTTAAAGATATTATTTTTCCTAGGTTTGGTGTACCTAGATATCTTATGACTGATGGGGGTTCACATTTTATTCATGGAGGGTTTAGAAAAACTCTTGCTAAATATGATGTTAACCATAGAATTTCTTCACCCTATCATCTTCAAATGAGTGGTCAAGTAGAATTATCAAATAGAGAAATTAAATTGATTTTGCAAAAGACTGTTAATAAATCTAGGAAGAATTGGGCTAGGAAACTTAATGATGCATTGTGGGCCTATAGAACTGCTTATAAAAATCCTATGGGCATGTCTCCTTATAAAATGGTTTATGGAAAGGCTTGTCCTTTACATCTAGAATTAAAACACAAAACTTATTGGGCAATCAAAGAACTTAATAGAGATTTTAAACTTGCTGGTAAGAAGAGGTTGTTGACATGAGTTCTCTAGATGAGTGGAGAAGTGAAGCTTATGAAAATGCTAGACTTTTTAAAGAGAAAGTTAAGAAATGGCATGATAGGAAGATTCTAAAGAGAGAATTTAATGTTGGTGATAAAATTTTATTGTATAGGTCTCGTCTCAGATTTTTTGCAGGAAAATTACTTTCAAAATGGGAAAGACCTTATATTGTTGAAGAAGTTTATCGCTCGGGTGCAATAAAAATTGATTCACTTGATGGTGACAAACCACAAGTAGTTAACGGGCAAAGACTCAAGCATTATAGAGATTCTGACTTCACCTTCGACGACCAACGGCAAAGCCCTCACCGCAACTTACGCCGAAACCTTGTCGGCCTATGCCAAACAGTCAACCCAAAGCATCGAGGAAGAGGCAGCTCCGACTTCGACGAAGTGCTTCACCGGAGAAAGTTGCACACTTTTGCACCCATGGAATCCGCGTGGCCACTCGAGAAAAAGTGGCATCGTTGCCTGCCTGCCGCCTCGCGACACGCAGCTCTGACTTCACAACTTCACGGCGGGACGCAGCACGGACTCCCGGTGACGAAGGACATGCCGGACTCGGCTCCGCTCTGCACTATCATCGTTGTCACACAACTCGCAACTCCACCAGAGCACTGAAGACATCGTCGATTGGCCGCTGTCAACCACGATGTTGTGTAAGTCCAGCCCACGGGTAAGCACGCAGAAATCACCATTTTCAAGACGACGCCCTTAGGAGGGGAAGCGACGAGGATCAACTGCAGGATCTAGGTGTTCACCCAAAGATGTGATCTGAGGCTGAGGAGAACGAGGAGCTCCACGACGACCCCTCAAGAGGGAGAACAACGTCCACAGACGGCGCGTCATCAGGCTTACGCCCGGAGCAACCGAGACTTCCCACCCCAACGAAGCCGGACCAAGGCGGGGAGGACCCGCGGCGATGCCGACGTGCAAACCCACTGGCCGAAACACCTGATGCGAGTCGCCGACATCACCACAGGGCAGGATCCATCCTCCAAGCCGCCAACCGAAGTCGACGGGCCAGATCGGGCGAGGACCGGATCCGACGCCACAAGCACATCAACCGGAGCAGCGAGCAGCGGTCGCCCAGACTCCAGTCGCCCCAGCCGCACAACCAAGAAGCGGGAGAGGGGCTGCCACCCCACCCTGACGCGCCCAGCGAGGGGAACTTGCTGGCGCCACCGCACTGGGCGGGTGGCCAAAACCGCCAGCCGAGGGGCTTGCGGCAGGGGGCGAGGCGGGGCCGTGGCCGGACCGCTGCATCGGCCATAGCGCCGGAGGACGTGCCTCCCCCCACAAGGTGCTCGCGCCGCCGAGATCGACGCCGCGCGCGCGTGAGAGCAGAGCCCGCCACCGCCGTCCATGTCCATCGCGCGGGCTTCGCCTGGTTTCGGTTCGCATCCATGAGTGCGTTAGGATTAGGAAGAGCTGGCCATATGTGAGAGAGGAGACATGAGAACAAAATTGCTCTTACATGCGGGAAAATGTATGTGCATGTTCCAAACAAAAGCGTTTCTACACTGCAGCCAAATACAGACGAATTTGATGTTAGACGACCTTGGACGTCTCCTCTCTCCCTCTACAGTAGAAGCGAGGCGATTTCTTGAACTCCTCCGTCGATCCACCTCGCAGGGCGGCGATCCGCGGGATCCCTCCGTCTCCGGCGGCTGCTCCGGCAGCGGGAGGCTGGGGAATCCCCGGATCTCGCCATGTATATAGTGTAGGGTTAGAGGGAGTGCTTGCCGGCGGCGTCCTGGAGGCGGAGGCGTCGGTGGTTGGCGTTTTGGGGTCGGCTTCTTCCTCTCCGGTATCGGCGGTCTTCGGAGCTCCGGCATCAAGCAGTCGACTTCCCCCCGTGCTCGCGGTCCTGGGTGACCGCCGTGCGTGTTCCTGCCCCAGCTGGATTCCGGTACGGCGGATCCAGATCGAGATCGTAAAGCTGCTGATGTTGAAGCCTGGCGGTGCTGCCGTCGTCGAGCAGGGTGGAGGCTCTCCGGAGTTCGAGGTTCGACGACTTTCCGTCCGCAAGGGGCCGTCTTTTGATCCAAGGTTTGAGGAAGAGGCAGCGGCGGCGCGCCATCGGCACGTCCTATTCCTCGCCGGCGACATCGTTTTGCAGAAGGACCTATGTGTAATTTCTATCTTTGTGGGGTGTCTTTCTGTATTAACCAGGCTTTGATGTAATCAGTGGTTTCTAGCAAATAAAAAAATACAGACGAATTCAGTGCCTGCTACGTTTTCTTATGAACCGATTCAGCGCTGTGGTTGGTCTAAATAGATTTCAAAGCAGTGGATGCAAGTTCAGTTTGAATTAGATGCAGCCAATTATATATGGTTGATCCTAACCATATACAGGCGAGTTCAGCTTGAAAGTTATGCTTGAATTAGATGTCGATCACGATCACGACACCCTGACACTGCGCATTGTATCTGTTGCAGTGTTGCTCATGCTGAGACCTGCGACAGGAAGCTGGCTTCGAAGCAGTCCATATGTTCCCGGCCAAGCGCCACGGACACCTGCACCGCGCCGCCCCGCGTGCCGACGAGCGTCGCCATTTCCCCGCTGAACACGGACACGAGCTCCACCCGGCTCGGCGGCCCCCACCCGAAGTCCACCTCGTACGCCATGAACCGGTGGGACGAGCCCTGCTTAGCGAGCCTCTCCCGCGGGACCGCCCGGTTGATATCGAACCACCGATCCGCGTCGTCCAGCGGGTCTTCCTCCTCCACGTGCTCTCGGATCGCCCTCCGAACCGCCGCCGCAGCACGCGCGAGCGCCTCGTCGTCGTTTCTTCCAAGGGCGAGGTCGCCCACGGTGGCACGCGCGTAGCAGACCTTGATGCAGTTGCCGAAGAAGCCCGGGTCGAGCGGCGGGCGCAGCCGGCGGCGGCAGTCCGCGGGGAACAGGAAGTACGCGTCGTCGGCCGCATTGCCGTGGTCCACGGACTTGGCGCGGGCCATGGATGTCCACAGTAGCAACGCGATGGCGACGTAAGTGCTCGGTGGCTCATCGTCGTCGTTCTTATTAGCTGCTTGGCTCTCCAGGATGCGCCGCTTCAGAGACTGAATTTGGCCCGCGGTGAGCAGGTACGTTCTCCTGCTCTGCCCCGTCCAGTCCGACTCCGGGATCATGTTGACCTTCGGCGCTTCTGGCGCGAAGAGGCGGGCGAACTCGCGCGCCGCTGCCTCTGCCTTGGGGTGCTGCAGGATCAACGCCCGGTCGAAGGTTGGCGGGGGCACGAGCCCCACCGCTGAAGCCGACGAGCCATCCCGCGACGCGGCGGCCCACGCCCGCATGAACTGCCACAGCGACTGCCCGTCGGCCACCGCGTGGTGCATGGACACACCCACCGCCACGGCGCCCGGACCAGAATCGTCACCGCCTGCCCTTGCCGGTCGCGTGACCTGGACGGCGAGCACGGGCGCAGGCAGCATGCCAACCTCGAGCGCCGGCACGAGCTGCAAGAACGCCTCGGTGTCGTGCTCGACGTCCTGGGCGAGCCGGCGCATGTCGCCGGAGTACTCTGCCTCAACGAACCTGACGCCCCGGTGGATGGCGTCAGGGGAGCAGTCGATGACGAAGTCATCGTGGGAGCGGGCCGTGAGCTTGCCGGCTAGTGGGGTGAAGACGGCGAGCGTGGCGGCGAGGGAGGCCCGCAGCGAGCTAACAAGCGATGGGAACGGCGGGAGAGTCGTGCCGTCGCCGTCTTCGTAGAAGAAGAGGCGCTGGATTGGCGGGAGCGCGAGGAAGAAGGTGTCGAAGGGGGAGAGCTTGATCGTGGCGTCATGATCTCGCCGCTGATCTGTTGTTTGCTCCGGCTGGACGTGAGTGACATCCAGAACTCGCACGCGGATGTTCATGGTGACGCCGCCAACTTGCAAACTGCGGCTGGATCTATCACTGGTTTGTCAGATGGCGGAGACGCAAAGTGCACCGACCGATATCGATGCTGTCGTGCTCCAGCTACGGACGAAAATATTGGCGGCTGGCGCATGCATCCGTTCTTTCCACGTCCGCTCGCCACGCCACGCCAAGCCACACACACTTTCGTCGTGATGGACGCGCCCAAGAGTAGTTCTGTCCACTAGTACGCCACTGCGTCCTAGCCGGCACACCACATCAAGATGCTGGCCGAGTGACTGCCACACAAGTGAAACAGTGGAAGTGCCACACAAGATGCTGTCATACCAATGGAATTTAGTTAAACTCAAAACAAAACAAAAATGGCATTTAGCACATGCTTGTCTCACTGAACCGTGAACCAACAAGCTAGTTCAATCTGCCAAGATGACCCTTAACAAATATTGTCATATACCATGTTTACAAATCAACCTATATATGCATTCATAATCATACATACTATCGTATACACAAAATTCAAATTATTAGCAACTAGTAGCAATGAATATACACGTACATGACGCCAGTCCCGCAAAATCCTCTGGTCCTCTTGATCTTCTATTACAACCGGCAATGAAGAACAGCAATGAAGAACATCATATCTCTACTGTACCAAGAGCCTAAGAGATACATGTGTATACAGGCCATATACCCCACGGTCGATCCAAACGAAGTGATTAATAGGGTCTAGGCTCATAGGTTGGAGAAGGAGCTAGGCACCTCTGGCGCTCCCTCAAAGGCCCATGATGATATGAGGTGATGAGCAATGGCGAAGGGCCCGGGGACGAACATCGGAGCAGGTTCCTCGCTTTCCACACTGAGGTCCGATGACATGCTCTGCCCTTTCTCGACGCCCTTGCATATCTGATTAACTTTCAGCGCATTTGATCTCTGAGCCTTCTCGTATTCTGCAAACGTTAGCGCTCTCTTCACGTCTTCACGGCTGTGCCACTGTGCGTCTGCGTGTATGGTAAAAGAGGAAAGGATGAGACCAATCTAATGAAATGGCACTTGAGATGTGAGCCAAAGAACCAAGAAGTACTCTTTGAAGTTGATTTTTCTAAACAACTACTCCTATAATACACATCATTAACCAAGAAATTAAAAATATGGTTTCTGCAGTATTGGATCTATATTTGTTTGTTGTATGATATTGCATATCAAGAAAATTAGAAAAGACCAACTGTGACATGGAAAATGGATGATACACTGAGTTGCCAAATGGAAGGGGAAGAATCAGCATGTAATTCCTGACGTGTTAAACATTACCTTCAAGCTCTTTTTTATCAACACAAATCTCCAATGATTTAGCATAAGCAAAGAAGCCCACCATTAGCTGGCATGGCATAGTATTTGGCCCAACTGAAAAACATATGCAACATGAACATTGTCAGACTTGGTACAAGTAAGAACGTGAGTGGAAACACACTGATTTCAACTGATGACCTAAGTAGTTTTTCAAATGTACAAGTACTTCTGTAATTTTTGACACAGTAATTAACGGTCTACACATGTAAAAAAAACAGTAATTTCCCAGTATTATCCTCCCCCACAGATTCTCCTTGGAAAATAAAAGGACAATGAGAAGACTACAAGTACTTCTGTAATTTTTGACACAGTAATTAACGGTCTACACATGTAAAAAACAGTAATTTCCCAGTATTATCCTCCCCCACAGATTCTCCTTGGGAAATAAAAGGACAATGAGAAGACTCTGTTACCAGGCCATGGTTGAGAACTGTGGTAAATGACTTGCCCAACTTCAATCCCAGTTTCTTCCCATGTTTCCCTTCTCACTGCCTCTTCCAAGCTTTCCCCTGGCTACAAACAGAACACCTGCAGTGAGCATAAGCTTCTTCCAATGTACGTCAACAAGATGATAAACTTGTTAGCTAACACTATATAATGAACATTACAGTGAGCATAACAAGCTTCGGACAAAATTAAAAAAGAACTGGTGCTTTAAAACTTTACTAATGTATTAATTCATTCATTCTACTTATGAAAATCAGAACAAACTCTAATGGTAGCCCAGGTTCAGATGATATGAAAGTTATAGCAAGAATAAGCTTAGGACATGATTTAACAACACTGGATTTTCTTACAAAATTCTCATGTATTAATTCATTCATTCTACTTGGTAACAGAAACCGTGCCATTAAACCTTACTAAATTCAAACATAGCTTAATCAGCTCAGGTTCAGATGATCAACTGAACGCATTACTGAGTATTAGAAAAAGGATCGAAGTTATTCATTACTACTGGATGACAAATAGGCCAAATCTAAATTTAACATTATCATGCTTGGCACAAACAGAGTGTCAGTGCACTGATGGAGTGTGTTCTTCTCCCTGTAATTGAGATTTACTTTGGGTTTTCCAACCAAATTTGCTTAGTAGAGAATGCATTGCTGTGTAATAAAGATCTGAACCTCTAAGTTCTACTAGTAATTAATAACTACTACTGGATGGCAAACCGGTTAAACCTGAAATTCCAAATTATCATGCTTGGCATATTACAGTGTCAACTGCTAGGTCCGAAAATCACAATATAATGTGTTTATGGGGTCCCCTCTAATTGAGATTCACATTGGCTATGTTAAAAGTAACTCAAATTAACGTTTCTTCAGCTTAGTAAGTGCTTCAAGCACCACTCAATAAACACGAGCGTGAAGATGAGAACTTGTTACAATATCTAAGCAGGATACAGGAACATGTTGCAAAAGAAAAAGTAACTGTAGTATGCCATTACAATCTAGGGTCACAGTCTGAGGGCAACTTTTAGTCCCGCTATTAGTATACCAAGTTCTTTTTAGCCCTGTTCCTTCTGATCCGGCCAAAACAAGCTTAAAACAAACTTAAGAGAACAAAGGATGCAACTAAGCACATAACAATATCCAACAAGATATATGAACAACAGTGAAAAAGACGAGAAGAGGCAATTTGCACCTCTATAAAACCAGCAAGACAACTCCACATTCGGGGTACAAATCTTGACTGACGGCTCAAGAGAGCGCGATCATTTTCTTTATCAATGACCAACATAATCACAACCTACAATGCACCAAAAGGGGTTAAGGTAACTGTGCATACGAATCACCAGATGCAACTGGCAGCTGCAAGCACTAGGAGAGGTCAGTCAATAACAGAGTACGAATCATACAGGATCAACTCGAGGGTATATCCTCTTCTTGCAGGACTCGTTGCTGCACTGCTTCCGCGTCCCAGCTTCAGTAGGAACTGCCTTTGCTCCACACGCTCCGCAGAATTTAGCTGTGTTGTGCCATTCTAGCAGTGCTCTAGCCTGCTCGCATCAGAGATGAGATGAAGCTTCCTTAGGTAGTCCCCAATCGCACAAATGTCTCTAGGTGTGTGGGATTTTACTCATCAAAGGAAACATAAACAAATAAAAAGGCACATACGTGGCCGGCGATGGCGAGCTCCCCCATGGCGTCCCTGTCCCGCCAGTCGGCAGCCACCATGAGCGTCCTCAAGTCCACGAACGCCGACTCATCCCCCGCGCCACCGAACCTGGCGCCTTCCACCTCGCTGACGTCGACGGCCCAGTACGCGGCGGCCTCCTTGTCGTCCCCCTCGCCACCGTGGGAGCCTAGGAATACGAAGACATCCGAGGGGACGCCGTGGACGCGCGAGGGCGGGAGCCACGCGAGGCGCCAGGCCGGCGGAGGCGCGGTGGATGAGGAGGAGGGCGAGGGAGCAGGAGGGTCCGGGGAGCGCGCGAGGGGGCGGCCGCGGCGGAAAGGGAGGACCTTGGAGAGGTGGTGGTGGGCGGCGGCGTCGGCGCCGTCGAGGAGGTAACGGAGGGCGTCGGCGGCCGCGGCGGCGGAGGGCGAGCCGGTGAGCCCGCGCAGCGGGTTGGCCGCGAAGGCGTGGGCGCGGAGGTTGTCAGGTTGATGGACATGGCGAGACCACCAAGGCGTGGGCTGGGGACGGGACTGGGCTAATTTTTTTTAATAATACATTTATTTAATTAAATTCGAAAAATATAACGGAAAACCACGAAATTACAGGAATAATACGGCTTCGGCCTAGGCCTAGCCGATAAGGGCCGTCGGCCAAGATTGGGACGAAATGCCTGTCGGCCGACCCCTGCACTTGTCAGAGAGACCTATCGGCTAGTATTGGGCCGACAAGCTTCTGTCGGCCTAGGCCCAGCCGACCAGACCCAGTCGGCTTAAGCTGGGCCGACTTCTGCATGTATGTTTTTTCTCGTCGTTCCCGCAATTTGTCTCCCGCCGTTGTGTTCCGGCACATATCTTCCCGCCATTTTTCTCCCGCCATCTTCTCCCGCCCTTTTTGTCCCGCAATTCTCCTCCCGCCCTTTTTCTCCCGCCATGTTCTCCCGCCCTTTTCCTCCCGCCATTTTTCTCCCGCTCTTATTCTCCCGGGTGAGCTTATATATACCCCAGCAGACGTTGTGATGGAGGCGTGCGGTGCGTGGTGATTTTCTTAGTCGCATAGGAAGGATGTCTGGTAGTTCGGGTCCTAGTTTGGAAAATAGGTCATGGTGTGTTCTGTATGAAGCCGTAAGATGGACTGATGGTAGTATTAGGGAGGGTAGGCCGAAGAGCTGTTATAGGGAGCTAGTTAGTGAGACGGGCAACCTTCGTGAGCTGGGAGAAACTATAGCCAAAAAATACAAAATCCCGCATATGACCCCCGATGAAATTTTAGATGAAATTGATGGGTGGCGGTGGAAGTGGCAGAGAGTGTATGAGCTAAAAGATATCGAGGCGGGTCTACGGGACATGCCTATGACTCCTAAGTCAAAGATAATCCATTTTTCGCGGGAGGCCTATGCATTTCACGTGGAGGTAACTGAGTACGAAAGTTTTATTTGTTAGAATATAATGTTATTTGTCTGAAATATTTTCCTCTGCTATTGTTCTTGTGCAGCGCTGGCCCGCAGACGCACAGTTTCTGAACAAAGAGATCCCTCATTTTGGTTGGATGGAAGCTCTTTTTGGCGCTTGTCCTGATGGCCGTCCACAGAATGCATTGTACGCTGATGACGTGAAGAAGGCTATATCAAAGGCCAAAGCTGACAGTGATGATGATTTCATGCCTCCTAAACGAGGGAACCGTAGACGTAAGTTTAAGAGTGTTGGCGCATCGAAGGCTGTCGCCGATGAAAATAGTGATGATGACTTCATGCCTCCATCACGAACACGTGGCAGAGGGAAGTGAAGTCGTTGATTAGAATTAGTTATCGTTGAGTTCTATGTATTATTTACAAGTATCTTTAAGATCCAGTACGTAGAACTACTGAAGTTGTAACGGAGAGTTGTACTTGCATGTTAGATTAATGTATCGATGCAATGTGGAAGGATATGTCTCGTACATACATAATAATATGTCTCGTACATATATGTCTCACATACAAATCGAAATACATATATGTCTCACATACAAATCGAAATACGAATATGACCCAAAGATATCACTGACCCCTGTGTGGCCGAGGATCACGAGGAGGGGGCTGGATGGGCGTCGACCACATATACCGGAAGTGTCAGGACGACGTCTGCGCATGCGCGGAGGTCTGACAAGGTTTGGATCTGGCGGAGTCCAACCCAGCCTGTTGGGTGGCACAACCGCACGTCCAGGAATCAGTGATCCAGCATCATCATCATCCTGCGTCTCCTGTGTGGGGTAGGGTGGAGGAGTATTGTACATACCCATCCAATTGTCCAGTTGTGTGCGTATTTCAGGTATGGTCCCACTGTCGTGCTCACTCTCCCATGCGGATCCAGACGACTGCTGAGCGGACGTAGACGGACGATTTCCTGGATGCAATACAACATTAAGAAAGAAGTACGTAGCATTTAGCGTGGTGAATACAAATTTACAAGGTACTTACCATGTGGCTGGGGAGGTGGTCGAAGCTGGTAGCCTGTCGTGGGACTAAACTGCTGCTCCCAATGCGAGCCTCCAGCCTGGTCAGGAGAGGGTGCTCTGGGCGACGGCTGCGACGTCGAGCCTCCAGCCTGGTCAGGAGAGGGTGCTCTGTGCGACGTCATACGAGGTCGTGGTTGATGTCGATCCTGAGGCGTGACCTGCGGCTCTTGCCGCTGTGGCTGCTGCCGTTGCGGGGGATGACGTGGTGGGCGTTGCGCTGCTTGGCGGTGATCGACGTCAGACGTACGTGTGCACGTGATAGCCTGGTAGATACCTCGCAGCCTCTGCTCGAAGCGCTGCACCCAGGACTGATGGTGCGGGCGGTCCAATAGAGGGCCAGACGATAGGGAACGTCTGTAATCGGACACCTCTGTCTGTAGCTGGTAAGTCAATTCAGCCTGTAATTTGCATCGTTATCAGTAAGTTGTACATAATTTTGCAAAGTTTGTAAGAATTAACTAATCTCTTACCGCGTACTGTCTGGAGCCTGCAGTAGACTGGTCGGATACATATCCCACGTAGTAGGAGCCGGTGTAAGCTCAGGATGCTCGACATACGTAATGCGTAACCGGGTTGAGGTCATGTAAATTTGCAGGTACGAATTGAATAGGTCATGATCAAACACGAGCTCCTCCTGCCAGACTCGTGTCGTCGCAGTTTCCCACTCTGCAACGTAGCTGCCAACCCTCCGCATCCACGATAGTGCGGTCCTATTAGTTCCCTTTCTTGTGAGCCTACAGTAGTAGTAAGTGTTAGACAATTCCTCTGTGGATGCGTAATTGAATAATGCGTAAATAAACAATGCGTAATTAAACACACCCGTGGATGATAGGTGGGACATGTTCCTCTGTCGACAGAGGAAGTGCCTGTTGTCGTAGACCAAATTGCCTCATAACCCGCTGCTGGGCCATCTCCTCCACGCAGATATCAAAGACAATCTTTGATTTTGTCATCCAGTACGCGCGATCTCTCGTGCACAGGTCAGAGATACCACCCGGGTATATAGCCTCCTTTTTTGCTCTCGTGTACGGTCGCCAGATTACCGCTCCCGAGCTCAGAATGTCGAACTGCTCGTTGAATGGCTGGTAGCAGTTCCTCATCTGCGAATGAGCAAAGCGTCTCTGCACGACACAAAAGTTAGTGCAAGTCGGCAAAATGTAACAATTGTGATAAATATGTAGATTAGACATACCTGACGACGTGTCCAGATAAAACCAAAAGTAGGCATGTCTATGTGATCAGCATCAAAAAACGCATCCACTGGGAAAGCCTCGTGTGCACGCACGTCTGGTCGTCCAATTGGGAACCTCTCCCATGACCAAAGCTGCAACAACAAGGGACATCCAAGTATGGATGCTGTATCCGACAGTAGATGGCACCCGTTGCACATAGCTCGGTAAGTAGCCGCTAATACAGCTGATCCCCAACTCCTCTGTGTAATGTGTTCTGCCGCAGTAGCACTCGCGATCTCGAAAGCAATAGGGATGTACCTCTTGCTAATAGTGGTGACATGGTTCTCCGTGAACATCACCTTCCCCATAAGCCACAAGATA
This sequence comes from Poa pratensis, assembly GCA_947311845.1. Lineage (NCBI taxonomy): Eukaryota > Viridiplantae > Streptophyta > Magnoliopsida > Poales > Poaceae > Poa > Poa pratensis. The sequence continues at coordinate 30,256,466 of CAMZMU010000082.1, read as the reverse complement.
TATGCTTCAAGACTCCTAGTGATTTGTGTAGCATTCAGCGGAATGTCAGCAGGAAACTTATGTATCTGTACATTTCAAAATAAATTCTGTCAGTGAAATGAAACGATGCATGGGAAACATTGCATTCTGTATATAAATTGATGCATGTGAATAAAACAGTGCGTACCTGAAAATCCAGTAACCATCCAAGCTTAGGTCCGTGATTCTCTGACATAAACACTCCAGCATTGGGGTTTATACCCTGAAAGCGAAGTGACATCTCGTGCTCCCAATTTTCTGGGGCTTGCAACGGCCCTATGGGCTGACCCGCCAACGGCAGCCCAAGCAAGAAAGATACATCCTCGAGAGTAGGAGCCATCTCACCCCATCGAAAGTGAAACGTGTGGGTCTCGGGCCTCCATCTGTCCACTAAGCATGTGAGAAGACAGTTGTCTATCACCATGCATGAAGAGTCAGCAGTGGCCTCTACTAGACGCGCGAAAGGTAAAAGCCCAGCCCACTTCAACCTGCATGTTCAGCAAACAAATATAAATTCGTAATCATATATATGTAGCGAACAAGAAAATTAATGCAGATAATATATGACACGCAAAAATCAATTAGGCATGTACCTCTCCTCCCAAGCAGGGTGTATCTGCCAATATTCCCTCGGTCCTCGAGTTATTAGAGGCTCGAGGCTACGCTCCTGTAATATCTTTGCGCGATGGTTATGATCCACATCCGGACTGATCAAGTATACTTGTTCCATATCTTCGCGCACCTAAATTAAAAGTCTAAATTACAGACTAATTACAGATGAAATCAAACTCTAAATTTAAAACACTGATCCACACTTATGACAGATAAAAACATACTCTAATTTAAAAACATTGATCCACACTAATTGAAGGATGCACACTAATGTGACACCAATTTACTGTTATAACCGGCAACATCTATGTACTTAATATTAGTAGCGCAATAAATACCTAGCAATATCAATATCACACTACCACGTTAACACTAATGCGTACATAATTAACAGTAAATCCTAATTAGCCAAAAAAATGCATACCCTTGAAGCGTGCCGATTCAATGGACAACCACCGTCACCACCACCGCTGCACCACGACCACCACGCTGCACCACCACCACCCTACACCAACCTCCACCTAAACTACACCATTGCTCTAACCAAACAACACGAAATTGCACAAAACCTAACCCATATGTATATCTAAGCTGCCTTAACTCTCTAACACTACATGCAGGAAAATTTGCTGGCTGGATGGACAGATCGGCGCGCAGGGAGCTGCTGCAAGAAGAAAGGAAGAAGAAAGAAAGAGAGAGCACGGGAGGAAGAAGAAGACTCGGCCGAGCCTTATGCAGCGCCCTGTCGGCCAGGCTTGGGCCGATTAGTGGCTGGTCGGCCAGGCTAGGGCCGATTAGTGGCCACGTGACGCAGAAAGGCCTGTCGGCCGCAGGCCTGGCCCGCCATGCACAGCAATCGGCTTAGCTAGAGCCGACGAGTGCTTTTCGGCCCAGTTATGGCCGACAGGCCCTTATCGGCTAGGCCTGGGCCGAGGCCGTATTATTCCTGTAATTTCGTGGTTTTCCGTTATATTTTTCGAATTTAATTAAATAAATGTATTATTAAAAAAAATTAGCCTGGACTGGAAGAAGTTGTGAAGAGGCCACTTGTGTGTATGTCATGTGGGGCCAGCCTTAGGCACTGGAGACTGCACACCAACCATAATCGGTCACACCTGCGGCCTGTCCACTTTCATGAAAGTCTATGTTGAATACATTTTTTTGGGAATCCCCGAATGTAAGAATATGATAGAATTGCATGTGGAAAACAGAGCATTGTGAAAGCACATGCATTTCAGGAAAATCGTAATCAAATCAAGATTAAAACAAATAAAAATGTAAGTACAACTTATGGCATTTACATTGTTGTTCTTTTTTGCATATGAATGTAATAAAGAGGTTTGAGGGGATTGAAAAAAAAATCCTTTTTTCCTTTTGGACCTAAACTAAAGGAAAACTCCTTCATTTTTCCTATGCTATGTTTTTTCTTAATCAAGTGGAGAATAGTACAATTTTGAATTTTCTATTCCTAAGTTTCTCCTCAACTATTACTATGAATCAAAGGAGGAGAAAGAGATAAAAAAGAGACATGGTGGATGATCGACGGATGCTGATGCCCTGTCATGGTGGATGATCGACGGATGCTGATGCCCTGTCCAATTTTAGCAAAGGTCATGCTGAATTTTTTGGCATGACTTAACAATTTAAGAGATTTATGTGCAATACAGATTTATCATCCAATTTGTCTAACAATTGTAGATGTCTGGAAACAACGACGGTCTCACTTCGTCTGGAGGGATGGGCATGCCCCCGGAATTTATAGACCCCGCATATTTGTCGCGTGAAAGTGAGCACCACACGGAAGATGAGGACGGGTCCGACTCCGAGGCGAGTGGTCATGAAAACGTGCCTCCCGAGGATGCCCGAGATGAGGATGAAGATGAGCGTCGCGAAGATGCGGCGGAGGATGAAGATGAGCGTCGCGAAGACGCGGCGATGGATGAAGATGAGGATGAGCCCGTCCCCACCGACTCGCAAAGTTCCCAGTCGAAAAAGACTAGGTGCCGAAACACGATCAAGCCCGGAACCATAAGGATCACGCGACTAGACGCGTCTGGTGAGCCTTTAAGTCCGGTCAAAGCCCACTCTGAGTACGGCAACACCATTGGATGCATTGTCCGAGAAGTCTGCAACCTAAACGATCCAACCATTAGGGGAAAGGAAAACGCTGAGAAGCGTGACCTTCTCCTCAAAAGGCTTCACCAAAGATTCTCCTTCCCACGTCCGTACAACAACCTTAAGCAGACTGGCAATCTGGTAAACGAACATGCGCTATGCAAGTTTTCGAAGGCCTTGAGTGGTTGGAAGTATATGGCGAGAACTGACTTCCTTGAGAAAGGAAAAGAATTTGCTGTTGTACGTGCAACTTGGCCTTCCGCTAGTGAGGAGGATTGGGAAATTTTCATAGAGAATTTGAAAAACTCCAAAAGCAAGGCATTGTCTAAATGGGGGAAGGACCAGAGTAACAGATGCATCGGTCGGCATACCCTCGGAACCCGTGGTTACAGGTTGTCAAAGAAGACAAAGTGGAGAAATGAGGACACGGTGATGGAGAAGAACGTTGAGCCAAACCCCTAGAAGAGGTTCAAAGATGAGAAAGAACATGACTTCATCCGGGGCAGGTTTAAATTTAATAAAGAGACGGGTGCCTATGAAACTAATGACAAAACGAAGGATGTCCAACGCTACTTGGTAATTGATTCCTTCGTCGATTATTTGTCGTATTTCCGCGACTTATCGACATTAATGCTTCACGTCCTTCTTTCAGCTTGAAGAGTATGACAACCCTGATCAAAGCTCCCAGGACTCCACGACCAGATGGGACACGGAGCTTAACCGGTCGATTTACAAGGCCAAGGGCAATGATCCTCATAAACCACCGGCAGGTGGCCATGTGCACGGTGCCGGTCTTGGTAAATTGAATGCCCATTATCCTGCCGACAAAGAGGCAAGAAAGGGAAAGAGGAGAGCCGAGAGCGAGAGCGAGAGATACATCACACAAGCCGATCTCATGGACTTCCAAGAGCGTGCCAGAATTGTAGCTGAAGAAGCAGCCGACGCGCGATGCGAAGCCCAAAACAAAGTCTTGTTCGAGGCAGTGAAGTCTTGGATGGCTACTGGCAAAAAGGAAGAATTTAGCTATGCGCAATTCGTCAATTTGATGAAGCGACCGGACGCACCTTCCACACATCATAGCAGCCCATCCTCTCTGGCTTTCAGTGGCAATGCGTCACCAAGGGCTCATATCGATGCCCTCACGGTAAGCGTCTGGCAACTCAGCAAATTAATTCTTCTTCCATGCGTGGATCTCTAGGTAACAAGTTGGTGACGGCAAACTTGTTTTGCAGAAAGACACTCCATGCACTCTCCTCGCCTCGATTGACGGTGAAAACAAAACCGTTGCATATGGTTCCATCGTGAACCCGCAAGCCACCATGCTACACAACAGGCCTTTGGACCCAAACAATTCTATTGTGGAAATCTTGATTGTCGAGCCAGATTGTGAGCTTGTAGATCCTCCCGTTCAACCAGCTGACGGAGATGGGAATATGAAACTAGGAGCTTTCACAAATTGGATTTTAGAGTGGCCGAAGACGCTAATCCGGCTAGCTGCCCGTAATGAATTAGAAACACCCTCGCCCCCTGCGGTGCATCAACAAATGGGCAACACAACAGTTCCATCTCCTTTGGGGTCTGCAAATACCAGGAATGGGTAGCACATCAGGTCCATCTCCTTTGGGTCCTAACAATAACGTGCAGACTTGCAAAGAAGTATGGCAGGACAAGGAGTACGACCCGTGCACGGCTTTTCTGAATGATCATGGCGAGGCTGACATGATGTCGCAAAAGCACATCGATGACACGGAAAAGCAGCATGATAATGACATGATAGGACTCCTTAGCCCTCAACATCAGGAACGCACGTGTGCCAATAAGAGTCTTCTTTTCGACGCACCACCAGACGTCGAGGAGACCCAACATGGCACACAGAAAGGGACAGTCTTTAGTCCAAGCACAATGCATAAGGCAGTGAAGGAAGGCTTTGGACGTGGTATACCACCTTCCCAGCCGACCCGAGCTAGCCAGCCGGCCCCAGGAGCAAAGAAAAGGCGTCACCCGTCTAGAAAGAAACATCACGCGGACACACAACTGGGCCCCTCTCGGACTGCTGCGAGATCTAGTGAAACAACGTTGAGGTTATATCACATGGGTGAGCCTATGCTCTCGCCGGATCAGCCTGCGGCCGCGCCCCATGAAATCAATTTTCTGCACCAACAAATCCTCAAACACGAGAAGTGGCTTCTTTCCTTAAAGGAGAAAATCGCGTTCCCGGTCTTTGCGGTGAGGGTGCCTGACGAATATGTGGACTGGGGTCATGAATCCCCCTCGGAAGTGTTCTTTGTGGCCTACGAAGAAGTCTTCAACATGCTCCACCTGCGCTAGTTGTCTTCATCCTTGCTCTGCCTATGGGCGCTCCACCTAACCTCTGCTATCTTAGTTGACAATATCATGGACGTCGCTATTGCGGACCCCGAGATACTATACCAGAACACCTTCAAGACCAAAGCCGGCTGTACTAAAATGAAGAAATATCTAACAAAGTTCATGCTGCAGAATCAGGACAAGACAAACCTTCTCGTGCCCTACTGTCCGTAGTAAGTCACTCGCCTACATTACTTTGCTTTGATTTTTAGATTTCCATTCTTATCAAACTCATTATGATTGATATTTGGTGATATGTTTTGTGCAGCAATCACATGGTGCTCATCGTTCTCGAGCCAAAGCGTTCTACTTCTCTCTTTATGGATTCGGCCCTCCACAAGAAGATAAATTACGATAATATCAAGACCACTTTGGATCAGGCTCTCTTTGAATACAGCGTCAACGGTGGCAACATCGATCACAGTAAAGTGAAGAAAGACAAGTATGGAATGATTTGCTTTAAACACATGAACACTTTCAAGTGCGCACAGCAAGCAGAAGATAGCAACATGGGGGACTACTTCGTCTCCATCAAATGTGGTCGTTCGTACGTGCGGAGCATATGATGGGCGGAGACAAGACCATCCTCAGGTGGGCTGAATGCTTGAAGAATGTCAAGGATGGAAATATGAGAGATAACTGGGCGCGTATTCAGAACGAGGTTGCAGTAGTTCTCAACAGAGATGTCAACACCGTCGACGCCCGGTTCTATTGCCTACCACTATAGACGACATCCTCGAACGCATGAGGGCACAGGGTCACACGGGGCAATTCACAATTGATGGCATGCGCAACTTCAACACCATCCAGTAGAGTGTTTCAAAACTTGTCGTTGTAATAGCGGCTTATCTTTTTATACCTTCCGTGAACTTTATATTCGTTGGCAGAACTATGTTATTTGGGTCTGTAAAAACCACTGTTCAAGATATCTTCCGATATTCCGATAAATCGGCCGATTTATCGCTTCTCAGTGTCTTACCGATAAGATAAATCGTCCGATAAATCGGTCGATATGTCGATAAATCGGCCGATATGCCGATAAACCGGCCGATTTACGCCTTATCTTGGATCGACCGATAAGTTCCCGATAAGAGATATCCCCAACATTGGTAAAAACATATTTAAAACTTATCGTTGTAATAACTAGCTTCCGTGGACTATCTAGTAATCAGCTATATGAACTTTTAAGTTAAATATGTATTCATATTTCTATGCGTGCATTCTCCAATATATTCTGTGCGAGCGAATTCTTGAATATGGTCTTTAATACGAAATCTCGAATATATAACAATTGGGTATATTAATAATAAATTTAAATATTAATAAAACAATTACTGGCGAGCCATGCTACACCACGCCGGTAATCCATCAATACCAGAAACCAGACACCGGGTTTGCAAACTGATGACCGGCGTGGCTATCCTCGCCGGTAATCCCACGAATCACCGGCGTGTGCGTGGCTTCGCACTCGCCGGTGATCTCACATAGCACTGGCGTGAAGTTACCGGCGTGGCTGTTTCTCGCCGGTGATCCCAAAATCGCCACGCCGGTGATTAGCTGTTTGCTTGTAGTGACAATGTTGTATAATACCACCGTGCAAAACATCAAATCAAAATAACTCATATTCCGGGCTACGAAAATAACAAAATCTGAAAGATTTTGAAGAGTTCAAACTGTTCACTATTGTCAATTTCAGATTTTGTCTTTTTGGCACAACCCAAAATACAACATATTTGTAGTTGATATTTTATACTTTGGTAGAATACAATATGCATGATTCTTTTGAAAACTTCAAAATACGATTTTTGAATGTTTCAAATAAAGAGCTCCATGGAGCTCGGTCTCCAAAACGCTTCACTCGACTTTCCTTTTCATATTCCACTAGTTACTAGTATTCAATGCTAAAAAATGCACATGCGAGATTATTCTTCAACGAGCTGTTTGATTACTAGGAAGTTCTCAGCAAACGTTTATTATCACTTAAACATCCTCGTTTCCATATCTTCTTATCTTTCCTTTTCAAGGATTTAAATAGAGTAAAATACATGGTAGGTCCTCGAACTTGTCGTCGAGGTTCGCTTTGGTCACTGTACTTCGGAAATACCAACTTACGGTCACCGAAGACGTTGCATATGTTTTCTACGGTCACTGGTTGCAGGAGCTGCCATGTATTTGTCTACGTGGCACATGTGAGCCCAGTTGTCAGGACACATGTGGGGTTCCGGTAGTGTTCTGTTTTACATATAGGCCCTTCAACTAGAAAAAGCAGCAACCGACCAAATAAAAGGGCCTCTCAAGTAAGTAGAGTATATACTTTTCTTTCTCTCTCCCGTCCACGCGTCGTCTTCTTCACGCGATGTGCACGCACGGGCTGACGGGCGGGAGACCGTCGCCGGTGCCGCTCCGCTGCCCGGCCAGTCTCGCCGCTGACCGGGACGAGGCCAGGGACCACGCCGAGATCGGGGAGGCGGCCAAGGGTACCGTACGTCCATGGCGGGCGCGTCGGGGTGGATGCGCTGTCATCGCTGCAGCACGGAGGAGATGGACGAGAACAGAGAAAGCACCGGGAAGCTGAGCCTCGTCCCGGGCTGGGGTTCAGGACTCCAGGGGAGCACGGTGGTGCGTTATGCCGGCCGGCATCGTGTTCCGTTCGGTTCCGGCCTGCCGCCGTCGACGAAGAAAACGACGATGCCGAGCTCCTCTTCCCTGGGATATCCACCGTGCGAGCTTGCGGCGACCATGTACGCGAACGATGGTAACTTCTCCCGCCGTGGCGAGCACCGTGTCGTTGGCCAGGAGATGGGCGGAGGCTCGCACATTACAGGAGGCCTGGATCTTGACGTGCCGGAGCTCACATCGACGCTCAGATCAGGTGGTAGCAGCGGACTGCCGGCCGGAGGAGGGGAAGACAACCATCGGGCGCCAGCGATTTGGGAAGAACCGACGGTCGCGACAAAAGGCCGGCGAGGCGGAGCCGTCGAGCTAGGCGCAGCTCACCTAGCACGCACAGTCGCACAGACAGGCCACATGCAGGCATGTAACGTGAGCCAAGCTATGAAGCTAGCTAGCCAAGCAAGCAGCTCGAGGGATGTGGAGGCGTGAGCTGCTAGCTAGCTTGGCGTCCAGGCGCGGGTGGAGGCGAGGCCTGACGCGCGGGCAGATGGGCGTGCGGGTGCGGCTGCCGCTGCCGAGCGCGGCGTGGACTCTAGTCGGCGGCGATACCTATACCGGCCGGACAGTGGAGCGGCGCCGGTGCCGCCTCCGTGCACGTGCGCATCGCACGTGAGGAAGTAGACCTCTAGGAGAGAAAGAAAAAAAAATCGTTTCAGGGTTCATTTAGCACTTTAGCGGTGGACCTATCAAAAAAAAGGTCGTGACTGGTGGACCAAGGGGTGAGCTGGTTCTATTTTTTAGTTTTTTTTGCAAAACAATGCACTGCTGAGACTAGTCAACAGAGTGCCACGTCATCGAATACAACCCTATACAAGCAACCAGTGACCGTAGAAAACATGTGTAACGTCTTCAGTGACCGTAAGTTGGTATTTCCGAAGTACAGTGACCAAAGTGAACCTCGACGACAAGTTCGAGGACCAACCAGAGTAAAATATATACCTGTCAACATCATGTTTTACAAAACTAAAAACCACGCATCGTTTTTCTTACCTCTCTTCCTCAATCTACCTCACGATGAATGCCCGTACAGTAGTCTTGCCCTAGACATAAGCTCGAGCCGTCGAGCGTGCTTACCTCTGTGCCACCGCTTGCTTGTCTCCCTTCTCGCTCTGCTATACTCTGCCTAGGGACATACCGAGTGCGCTCGCTATTTTGGTGCAATCGGTGCACCAAAGATTTAAAGTACACTCTAAAAGTTATCGAGAAATCTGAAAACAATTTAGCATCTACATACAATTCATACTACCCATGTCATAAATTTCAGATTCAGATTCAACCTACAACTTGTGGAATTTTATTTTCCAAGATATACACCGGGGGGGGGGGGGGCTGGAAACATCACGCACAAATTAAAGCTTGTTCTAATATTACTTCACACAAAAGAATAGAGAAGCATAGGTTACTGTACCATAGAAGGTAGTTAGGAAGTTCTGTAGCAGTGGGCTAGTAGCAAGGCGTCTTGAAGAGGTTGATAATGGAAACTACGTTGTCAATCCTGAAAGAATTGTATGACTGCAAAATCAATATGTTCCACGTTCCAAATAAGCGACGGAGGGATGTACGACACAGGGCTAAACAAACCTAACAAGAACCTCAGGCATGCACGCTATAACACGCAAATAATCTGCACCATTTATCAACAAGAATGTTAAGATATCAGAAATGTTTGCTGAGAACTTCCTAGTAACCAAACAGGAGAATGAATGAAAAGGTATTGACAAGCCTAATCACACCAACGACAGCTAGCATGACTATAAGGATGTAGAACCCAGGTTTCCGAAAAGAGCATGAAGGCATCATAGTTTCTGGCAAGCAACAGCAAAGAAGCAAGAACAGAAGCACAAAAACTGTTACACAATACTATAAGGAGGCTTAATATTAATAATTCAAGTACATCGAGCCGAACAATTTTAGCAACGACCGGAGCAGCGTGAAAGAGGCGCGACTAGACCACGTGTACAATACAATTTGGAAGCGAAGGGCATTTCTCCCACCCTCAGAACCATGCAGTAATAGTAGCACAACACTTAGTAACAATAGAGCATTCATACTACTATGTAAGTTTATTCTTTCTGGATCGCAGCTTCTGAGTGTGACGACAGTAGGTCTCATCCTTGGCCGGCTCGTCACACCTCTCGGTATCGGTCGGCATGGTTGGTCCTTACTTCCCGGTGCCTGCATATTTGGTACAACAGAACAATTCCAGTTTAGCTCACAAACTAGATGCTGAAAGAAGATCTGCGAACTGCAGCGAAAGAATGTCTTCATGATTGATTGACTCAATAGCTACAAGTGATTTTAATTATAACTAATCATGTTGTCAGTTTTTTAGCTCTTTTTTGGATGAATCACTGCAAGCAGGTTTGAAACAAAGATGTATGTCTTCGAGCAAAGAGTCAAAGTAAAGGCACGGAAAAATAGCATAGCTTGCAAATTGACGAAGACAAAATATACCTGCTTCCCTAAGTGCATTGCACCTAAAGCACTCAACCCTACTTGCAAAGTTGTGGACATTACAACCAGGCCTGGGAAAAATAGACAAAAGAAGTGTCAAAACAAGATTCAATCTACTATACAAGATTAAGTCCTAGAAATGATGTTGTTTAATTATATGCCTATAGCAGAAAGTGTACGCATAACATGTAACTGTTTCTTGGCATGCATAGCATATGTCATATACACACAATGGTAGTAAGGCTGGCAACTATGTTCGAAGTAGATAGAATAGCTATAGCTCACCTTGTGCATATCCAATCGCCGTTTTCCAACCAGCACGAACTCCACCACTCTCAGCAGCGCCAGCGCCACCTTGGCCTGCTGGTAAGTCCCTCACGATCGTGCCGCACTTGAGACAGCTTGAGCGGCTGGCGAAGTTGTGATAGCCGCAGTTGCAGTACCAGTCACCAGGACGAACGTCCAGGGAGGTCAGAACGCCACCTATCTCGTGGCCGTCTCCGAGCTGCAGATCCGACCGTGTGGCACGGCAGCGCTGGCAGTAGTCACGACGGCTGAAGTTGAGGTGCTGGCAAGAGTAGCAGTTCCAGTCTCCAGGCTTCCTCTGTGTGTTCATTCGCAGTTAGCCCTGTATACATGCATGCATGGATATGTCAAGTTGTAGATGAAGTTAAGAGAACTAAACAAAAGTTATACCATAAGTACTGTTAGTTAGTCCTGAGCACATTGCTCCATATATGTGTGGTATGAGCATATATGTATTACAGAAACATTGTGCTGCGATCATTATATACATTTACATATGTCCTGAGCCAATGCGATTATGGTCTAAGCAGCTAGATACGAGGAAGATGTGTTTAGAAACTAAAAAGAATGAATATATATACAGTCTAGACAGGATGCGCAGAGAAATCAATAAATCAAAATTTGCCTAACCGGCTAAGTCGGCGCTCTATACATTCGATAGTGTCCCACTAGGAAGGAAAGAATATAAAGCTATGCAAAAGAGAAGATGAAAATTAGCCACAAGGAACACGAAAAAACTAGTTATTTCATCTATGAAAGAATTAAACGAAGCTATACATCTAGGATCAAAGGCATGAAACTTAATCTTGCAAACAAGTTTTTTTAGCAATTATTAATAGATTAATAGCCACAATAAGATTATATGGACTTCTCAAGAAGATTATATAAGCAATTAAATGGTCCCACTCTGATAGATGGGCCACAAGAACAACAGGAACTTGGTCTAAAGAAATCGTCCAAACAGAACAAGAGAGGAACAGGAATGGACACATACCCTGTGAAAACTTTTGGTTTCGTACTAGGGTTTTCAGTTGTTGTCTTGTCCTTGTTGTGCGCTTGCTTGTTGTGTGCTTGCTTGTTTGCTGTGTTCTTACTTCTTGTGGATGGTTGCCTTTTTATAGTGAAGGCGCCTCAATAATTGCGAATCCGGAGTGGGCCGTGGAGGCATGGAGATGCTCCGGTCTTAGCCTTTCTAACTGAGGTATCCAAATTGAACAAGGGGGCGAGTGGAGAAAAAGGAAGGGGGAAGAGGAGCCAACAATAAAGAACACAGCAGGGAAGTGATGCCAAAGATATGATGATTTCAGTGTTACATCTCGAGTCTACACCATGGAATATTACTACTGAATATGTATTACTGATTCCTGCAAATCTAAATGCAATAACTGCTATAAGTAACTACACCAAAAACCAATATTTGTCTCAGTAGCATCAATATCATATTTATGCAATTCAGTTAAGTGCCTTGCCAAAAAAAGGTTAAAGTGCCTTTTGAGTGGCGAACATTTGCACAACTAAGTAGAAGGAAGATAATGCACACAAATATCTCGAATTAGATGCACCCAATATGTTCTTCATTAGCACGGATAACTCAAAATTTTCAAAACTATGATATGAATCTCAAGTTATGGCTATAGCGTAGTCCAGTTCCAAATGTGCATGCAGGCAGCAAGACACCAAAGGGTGCATAGGTGACACATCAGACTGGTGTCTGCGGGGCATGCAAATATATGCTAAACGAGTTAAAATAATAAATTACTGGTTGGAGAACACATGCAAGTACTATATATGCTAAACCAGTCTTTCATATAACTAGTTACTAAGTGAGCTGCTTCAAGGGTTAATTAGTTTTTGTTAAGAACACGGTTAATTAATTAAAACTACAAAATAGCTCGAGAGTGAGGTTCACTTTGTGGATACAGATAGATTCAAGAGAAGTTATTTTCTGCTATATGTTCTTGGCCACCTTTTCTCTTTCTCCTGGAACCATTATTTTAGGATTTTTTTGTTTAAGTTACCATGCTAATTAGCAATGATAAATTTGTAAGACATAGATGCAAAGGAACTAAGAATCTATCGAAGAATATATTCTTTCGACTTTGACCCCTCCAACAAACATCTACCTGGGGAGGTGCAGATCTAGCAATAATGCACACTTCATGTGGCTAGTAGAAATTCTAGTGTTCCCAGTTTAGACAGAAGTGCCATATCACTTGAGGAATTCAAAGGATAGAACAGAAGGAGCATCAAGAAAAGAACTATGTATTATTCGCAAAAAAAAAAGAACTATGTATTACAATTAAGAAAATTCACATGCAATGTAAATTTAGTTCTGAATCATACAAAACACTAAGAGAAATTATCAGCTCAATTGACATGTTTAAATTAGTTTTTCTCTTAGCTATTTGCCAAATTATGCATGATGTAAGTACTCAATGCAGAACTTGTAAATATTGCATTGATGAAATCACACGGGTATATGTCCGTAAATTAGTAAATGTGCTTTGACTTCCACTATCCGCTTCCTATATGATCAGCTCTGATGAAGAATGCAGCTATGTATAACATATTGTCTCGCTTAATTAAATATGAGTTAAACATATTGGATCTTTGTCATTCTCTGTTCTGTAGTGCACGATGGTAGTAATGAAGGTGCCAAAATGTACATATGTAACTTTTAAGGAAATGCTCTAGAAGATTTATGGCGATAAGTTCAACTTTTCAATTAAGCTATTAGTATGTCAGCACTTAGCAGGCTTATTACTTCAAGGGCAAATGGTGAACAAGAGATATAGGAAGGGCTAGTTCGCTCCGGTTACTATTACCCAATTGCTAGTTTAATTGAGTATTTACAAGTCTTGTCCATTCTAGATGCTGAGCAACCTCCCAAAGATAGTACTAAAGTTAGCTTAATGTTCGCACTATATGCCAGGGCAGATTCTATTATTGGGGTTGAATATATCTAGCCTCTTGAGAATCGATTCTCCACATACGTGCATCATCTATAGGCATTCACAACCCATTGTGATCTACATATATTCTCCCAAATCACACCTTTCCGCAATAATTCAAGAGGTTCCATGTTCACTTCTAGTCAGCTACCCGTACTGTTCTGTTTGCATGAAAAGTATATGTCGGTACTGCCCTAAGTTAGTATTTCCATTCTTTTCCTCTGGTCAAATTTCAAAACTTGTTGCTTAGAAACCAAATAAGAGCAGGTGGGTAATATATGTATACATATACTATAGAAACTCGGTTAATGAGAAAAAGAAGTAATTCATGTCTTCCAAAAAAAATGGTTTGCAGTGGATAGCTCCAGTTGACTTAAAAGTGGATAGCTCCAGTTGACTACCTTACAAGTTCATCTGTGATTTTAATCTGGAATAAACATACTTTGATGAAATCCAATATATTTATTCCTGCAGCAATTACTCGTGTAACATATATGGGCATTGATCTGTTGCAGTGGAGTTACCAGCTTGTAATTACATGAACTTGCATTCACTGGATCAAACATTAATTTTCCAGATCGACCACCATGAAAAATATCAACATATCTCTGTCCACGCTCGCACCAATCAAGTGTAGACATATCAGGGCGTTCCCTTCGTAACAAAGGCAACACTCACTTAGCATTTATTATACAGCTTTTTGTTATGGGACTTGGATGCTTTAGCGCCTATAAACGGTAGAGCAAGAGCACAGTTGAGTCTGATGCTTCTTGCGTTGCTGCCTTGCAGAGGAATCAATTCCACGCAGAAGTGCGAAGAGAAAGACGGATTCCACTAAATCATGTTGATCCATAGGATGTCGTCGACGAAGCAAATCAAATCAAAGACTAACTAGTGAAGATCTAATCTAATAAACCTTTGCTACGAATGGGTACTGATCTGGTGAAGGTGAAGTTCAGTCCATGTTGCAGCTGAACCGTACGCTGCTTTCCCAGAAAAGTAAAGAATTCCAAGGCCATAATTCCAATTCAATTACGATTTGCAAAGATTGATCCCCCGCGTCCCCAAAGAATATTATTCCCTGTTCCCTAAGAGGGAGCTCCTGTGCACAGCACGCGCCACGGCCATTTTAGAGAGCCCATATTTGCTTCGAAATATGCAAATACGATTCATCTTCAAATGACAATGACGTTTATCTAGATGCTGCAGGTTCGAGATATGTAAAGCACTATTGATGAGGAACTTTATTCCCTTTTTCTCAATCCGAACTCGTTAATTTAGTCCATTCGAAAAAATTCCCTCATCTCTTATCACTTGGAAAGCAGCACGGAGCCAAGAATCTCCCAAAAAGAGTGTGGGACTTTGCCCTTTATCTCCATCTTCCTGCTGAAGGCTAAACTAAAGAGGGTTATGGCACATAGCAGCTCATCTTTTGGCAATGGCAAGTGATTACCTAGAGCAATTTTGCCTGACGCTTGTTTGGCTGGGCGCGGAGGCTTGGACTCAGGCAAGCTTGGTCCATCGCTTCGCCTTCTTCTTGCCCCCTCGGCGGGGCAATCAGATCCGGTCGCCGCCGATTAGGCCGACGGAGCCGGTCTCCAAGCGGCGTCACGCAACTCGCGCGTCCTCCATTGCAACCCCATCGGCGCCTCCGCAGACAGCAGCCGGAGCCACCGCCGAGAGCGTGCATCACTGAGCTGCCGCCGACCACCAAACGACGTTCGTCGCCGCGCCGCTTTATTTATTTATTTTGTTTTTTGACAGAAAAGATCTCGTACTACGTCGAAATGGCCTAGTTGGGCTGGATAATTGCACGTCTCTTTGGTCCTTAATGGGTAGCCCGGAGTCTATCTGACACTCCAGCCCAGACCCAATATATTTGGGGCCAGAACTTTACACAAGTATTACTCTTTTCATCCCTAAACTTTTCGAAAAATTCACTTTTTTTACTATAACTTCCCTCAACTCCTGTAAAATTCAAATATCATATCTAACTAAAATTCTCCGTGGACAACATGTAGCACAAAAAATGTAAACCAGACTGAATTGGAATCTTGATTGTCGGTTCCACCGAATTAAAATCCCCACTCGGGCTCTGAAACCCCACACCTCAAGATCACCCACGGTGCGCCACTATGTTGTCATCCGGCTAGTCTGCGTTGCCTTGCTCTTGCACGACCCTGAGCTTGTCCGACCCATCCACGACCCAACTCACCCGCGTTTTTAGCCCGTTTGTGCCTTCAGACCTCCCTACTCACATGGACTAATGTCATGCTCAACGTTGGTGTCGCACTTGTCAGTGGCATCCGTCATTGCCACGCTCGTCGAAGGGATACCGTATGCTGACATGCTCGTTCCTTCAATTTGGCGACACAACTAGTCAGTCAACTTCAAGAGGGTG
The DNA here is from genome assembly GCA_947311845.1 of Poa pratensis. Lineage (NCBI taxonomy): Eukaryota > Viridiplantae > Streptophyta > Magnoliopsida > Poales > Poaceae > Poa > Poa pratensis. The sequence goes on along the minus strand of CAMZMU010000082.1, from coordinate 30,240,569 downwards.
AATCGATGTGGTAGTACATGTCAACATCTTCCTTGTGTGGATGTGAACTTTTTCAAGAGTTTAACGATTGTTTTGCACCAAACATAAGTGGATGGAATGTAAACTTCCTCAAGAGTTAAGAGCTGAAAAGTGGACTTTCTTCAAAAGATTCTTACACACCTGGAAATTCTTCCTAGTATTCGGCAACAGGATGCTAAAAAGTTGGAAACAAACCAAATAATAGAAAAATATTTAAAATGACCAATATTTTGGTAAGATGAGATGGGGCGCAAACCAAACAAGAAAAAAATGTATTTGTAATGACCGATACTTTGGTAGCATGAGATGGGCGCCAATGAAACAGACCCCTCGTACAACTCAGACGAATGTATGGCACATTTTGGTCGGTGCCCGCAGCGATGACGCCCGTGGGCGTCGGTCCCCACCTTGGAGGCCTCACCGAAGTGTGTCGGCATCTATCTCGCTTTCTTTGTTATGTTGATATCTCCGGTGGAAGTCTAGATTTGGAGTTGGATCGGCGTGATGTCGGTGTCCTCGACATCGTTCCTCCGTTGGTAGCTTTGTGTTTGAAGAAACAACTTGGAGACCTTTTTCTTTCTTACGGTGCTCGTCGTTGTGCAAGGTTGATGTTGAGACGACAAATGTACACCGCTGCCCGTGAACCCAAGGAGCTATCTTTTTGGGAGAGTCCTGCAGTGTACTTGCCACCTCCTTTTAGCCATCAAGGGTTCGGTGGATGGTGCACCGATAAGCGAAGTTCAGTTGAAAATGTCGGTCTTCAGAGGTGATTGGTGTCGGCCGAGACGCGGCGATGTTGCTCAGTTTAGGACGGACTCTTTTGTGTTGTAGTTCTGATTTCGGTGGTGGATGTCTTTGGACTGCCAGTTGTGAAGGTCCATAATACGCTCGTTGTTCGTAGCGTTTTACTCTACTCAATTGTGTTGTATTGCTTGGAATTTGGAGTGGTGTAAATTCTTTAAAAAAATGTAATTGACTCTTCTTTTCTATCACTGTATCTTTGTGTTTCGCGAAAAAAACTGAACCGGAGTGGGTTGGGGACATACCAAGTGGGGGTATATTTAATATGAATCAATGCGGCTAATCCCGGGTGGCCCAAGGGTGGTGAATGCTTGTTGCCTGCCGGTCTTACACCATCTTCATATACTCAATTCTACGATCGGCTAGAGGACCCGTCTCGTGTCTCAGATGTCGACACGACGACAAAGTGGAAAGCTTTTGCAAAACGAGGCAACGACGGGTAGGGGTGGGAACTGGGGACTCGGGAGTGACGCGGTGCTTTGCCCACGCACGCGAACATGCCCTCCGTTTTGGCGATGAAGTATGCAGCGCTCCCAGTTTTGAGTTTTCGGCCGAGACCAGCCAGGCCAAAAGCGCCTTCTTCCGTGTCTGTGGGCTGCCCGTATTGTCTGCTCCCAAAAGAAAGTACGGTTAGCTTATCTTCTCGTCGTTTTCTCGGAGTCTGATCTTATCAATTATTTGTTCAAAGTACCAATTACTATGGATCCCACAGACACTTTTTGGAACATAGGTACTCTCTCCGTTCACTTTTTCTGAATCCTTGCACCGCTAGCTTATCTACGACCTGAAAATTAAGAATGTTGATTTGTCCCTTTCTTTTTTTAATTTGAGAATCCGGTGTTCATCGAGATTCGAGAGAGAAGATTAAGATACGATTGATACACTGAAATTCAGAATGTAGCTAGTAAACCAGAGATCACCTGCTTGTCATTAGTTAACTGGACATCAGTCTAAAATACAAGCTAGTTACACTGGGCTACAGTGTGGAGGTTGGGTGCAACCAACCACTGTCTCTGGGATGGTAAGTACAGTCATACAGTAGTATACTCAGTACTACCAGTCTACCAGTACCATAGCACCACTAGTTTATTGGAACATAACATTGACGACTGTGCAGTACGTAGTACCCTAGCTCATGGCCTGAAGAATGCCGGACGGGGACGAGCGGTGGCGCCATGAAAGGAGGTGTCCTTGAGGTGGTCGGGAGCCTGCTCGTACGAGTGCCTCCTCGCTAGCGACAGGATCTTCTTGTCTGCGGCGACGAAGTAGGCCATCCCGGCGACAGTGCAGACGATGAGTGCCTGCCCGGTTGGGTTCAGGTTCGCCTTCGCCCACGGCAGCATCCTCACGCTAGCCAGCTGCACAAACATTAAACAGTACGTCTCAATCAGCACTAGCGCTCCTGAGTGTGACTACTAGTAGAGATTAACAGTGCTATTGTAGTAAAATGCGTAAACGTTCATTGATCAATAAGTTTTCAGCGGAGGAGCTCACCGTTGGGACTGCTGATGCGACCGTGGCAACGGCTGCCGCCTTTGCTCCGGCGAGCGTCGCCTCTTAATCGACAAGATAAATACAAAATGTGCAAGTGTAAGATCGATGCTGCAACGTACATCAATCAGTACAGCTGGAGGGTAATGTACTGAAGAAATCGACCCCAATTACCTCTGGCACAGCGTTTGGCGACGGCGAGCTTGTGGTCGAGGCTTGCACGTGTGACCGTCGTCGACGACATCTTCTCCTTCCTGATCTTTGATGGAGCAAAATGGATATACTGGCTTAGCGAGTGAAACGAGATGGGTTCTTGCTGTTGTCTGCTTCCAAGATGAGGAGCTAAGGGTATGTTCGTTTTTGAAACCGGATGGAATGGAACCATTCCATTCCCAGAACCCATTCTTGCGTTCTTTTCTGGGATGGAGTGGAATAGACTGGTTTCAGAAAAGGAAATATTCCCTCAATATTCGGAACCGACCGGTCCGGCCGATTCGGCCGGACGGGGTGGAATTGCACAGTAATGCTGGGCGATTAACTCTAATTTAATCAAGTTTAGCAATAATTAATCATGATTAATTATAATTAATTATGATTATGAATAATTAATCAAAATTAGGAATAATTAATCAAGTTTAGCAATAATTAATTAAGTTTAGCAATAATTAATCAAGTTTAGCAATAATTAATCCAGATTAGGAAATAATTAATCGAGTTTGATGCCGTTCTCATTCCATTCCATTCTCATTCCATTCCACCCCATCCCAGAAAAGAACACAAAAATGGAACGGTTCCGTGACAATTGTTTGTCCAAACCGAACACAGGGATGGAACGGTTCCGTGACAGTGGAATGGAATGGTTCCATTCCATTCCACTTGGTCCAAAAAACGAACACATCCTAAGAGCATCTCCACTTGCGGCGCCCAAATGGGCGCCCAAAGGCCGTCCGGACAGGCCCTTTGGGCGCCGTCCGGACAGGCCCTTTGGGCGCCGTCCGAACTACCTTGCCCATTTGGGCGCCCTCGCTCCCCACTCGCGACGCCCAAATATTATTCAAATATTAAATTTTGATACGAAAATGCATATATTTCATTGAAATTTCATTCAAACTAACATAATTCATTCAAATTTAAATCTAGATCTAGACTAGATCTAGTAAGTAGGGTGGCACGCCGGGCACCGGCAGTTGGGGCAGGCGCCGGTCCTTGCGGCGGCGAGCACAGGACCCCGGCGGCAGCTCGAGCAGAGGCAGTAGAGGTAGCCGGTGGTGGAGGTGGTGGCGGCGGAGCTGGAGGTGGTGGCGGCGGCGGTGGCGGCGGCAGAGGCTATGTCGGCCTCGATGGCGAGCTGCATGTGGCCGGGATCCCACTCCGGCGTCGGCGGCCAGTCCTCCTGCCTCATCTCCTCCGGCTTCTCCCTGGGCGGGGGGGTCTTGCGCTTGACGCCCAGCGTCTTCCCCGCCGCCTTCGTCTTCGCTGCCCCCTTGGGTGCCGGCGGCGCCATGGAGCCGACGCGGCGCGAGGATTTTTCTTTTGGCGGGAGAGATGGCGGGAGAGATGACGGGGGAAATGCGATTTTTGTGGACGAATTGGGGGAAGCCGACACTTATTGCGATCGCCGTCTCACTGCCAGGCGTGGCCCGCGCGTCGGAGGCCGACGTGGCGTCGCGTTTCCTTCCGTCCGGGGCCGCCCCAAGCCTCCCCAAGTTGAGGGCGTGGGTTGGGCGTGCCGGACACAAAACTGGGCCGCGCCGGACCGAATTCGCGTTTGGGCGTCGCGAGTGGGGGCGATTTTGTGTCCGGCACGCCCCAAAGGCGTTTGGGCGGCCGTTTGGACGCCGCGAGTGGAGATGATCTAAGCCGTGTATTTATAGGTAGGAAAGGTGGCGGCTACGCATGGTTTTGAGTGGAAACCGTGGGTTACTAGTTTCGTGTCCTGGAATGAGTTGGTGGGCGCTGCACCTGCACACTTTCTGGGAGCGGCAGGTTTATCCAGCTAAAACTATGGTTGGGATCCACAGGATTTGATGTTGCTAGAGATCCTCGTCTTTTAGTTTTACCCATAATCTCGCAATGAAGAAGAGATCCATTGTTAGGCAGAATAGCTCCAATCAAGATAATGAACTGTTATCGCATTTGTCCTCCGTAAAATAAACAAAGTAAACAGCGCATCAGCCATGCGTGCGTGCGCCGGTCTAAATTTTGACTACTTACTCAGAGTTTAAATGGTTGAGCTGAACTTTTGACTAGAACGTTGAAGACGCATTTGTACTACATATCGACCCAGTGGTTTGGGACTTGCGGGAAGCAGCCATCTGAAAACCGAAGTTGTTGGCACTTGGAAGAAGACATCTTAAAACCGAAGAGTGCTAACCGGGCAATATCGGAGAAAAAAAATCTTGGTTATATCGGAGAAAAAAACCATCTTAATCATCAGCATTGGTCACCGATAAATTTGCTAACCGGGCGGCTATCAAAATCTTGGTTGTTTATGATTCTAAGTTTTCACAAATGTTGATGAAGTTGGGATGCTCTATGTGTACTAGAAAAATCCTATAGTATGGGTTTTCCTAATTATGAAAGATTAGAATTGACCGGTTGATCCTGTAGGTTTTACTCCATGCCTTAAAATTTGTATTATGTCGCTACTTGTTTGTTGGTCGAATCAATTCTAAAACTTCATGAGAAGTTAAAGAGAACGAGTTATGTCCATGTTTGTTGTGTCTATTTATGGAAGTATTACATTATTCTTGTCAGATGTCGTCATACTGGAGACTACATGGAGAATATTAGCAATTTTATCTAATTACAAATGTCTCAATTTGCATGGATTTTGCAGGTGGAAAACATTTAGTCATAAGAATATTGCATCAATTATCCCAATAAGTAACGGTGTCTTTAGGTAAATATAGCAACCATTATTTAGCCTTCCATCTAAGTGAAAAGGGAAATAAATGTAGCTTGATCGCACATGGTCGAGATCTTTTATGTGCATAATTTCACACATTTCACTGTAATTGTTTAATTATGCGCGTATATGTGAAATTATATTAGCCTGCAAGCTGAACCACCAAACTGATTCTTTTGGACCAAATTCAATATATTAGGTTTAATCTCATAGTTACTAATACGTCCAAAACGTATCTACTTTTTCAAACACTTTTGCTATCGTTTGCTCTCTATTTTGAATGATTTGAATAGAACTAACCCGGACTAATGTTCAGCAGAATTGTTTTGGTGTCTTTTTCTTGGTCAGAAATGAAGTTTCCCGGAAAATTCTGAAAACAATCCCAATAATTATTTGAGGCGAAAATATCCACGGACCCGAGACCAGACAGAGGGGAGCAACCAGGTGGCCACGCAGGTGCCAGCGATGGGTCCCACCCGCATGGCCCCCAAGAGCACCGCCTCTTGACCCCCTTCGGCCAATATTTTCCTCCCAGGAGAAGAAAACGCGACGCCCCTTCAATTTTCCTGTTCGCAATACGGAGCCGCTGCCAACCTGTGTTCTCCTTCGAAGGGCTAATCTGGAGGCCGATTTTGGCCTCCCTGTTGTAGGAAGAGGGAATGTTAGGGATTGGATCGATAATATCGTTCATGTAATAGATGTTAGAATTGTTAGGGCATGATGGCTAGTATTCACTATGTTGGTTAATTGTTCTTGATATGACTTTGCTATGCTAGCTCTATGTGTGACACTAGGGCCAGAGGGCCATGACTTCAGAGCTGAACACATGATGTTATCATGAATATAATTGTTGTTTTGAATCATATCTACAAATTGTATGCACCTATTATTTGTTCGGAACCGGAGACCTCAAGGTGACATGATGGGGTATCAAAGGGTAAGACTATAACTTGAGAATTACATGTATTCATTAAGTGTTAATGCTTTGCTCCGGTGTTTTGTAACATGAGTACCTTAATTACCCTAAGTTTCTTAATTGGCCCCGCTGAAACGGGAGGGTAGGACAAAAGATGTTGTATGAATTCTTATTGCAATTAGTTACAACTATATTCAGAATACATGCCTATGTATGATTGATGAAGTGGATGCTTTATTTATTTATTTATTCTTGCCCTATGTTATGACTATTACATGATTGATCTTATCCATGCAACTTCCATTTATCCATCTCTTTCCTTCGGTGTTTTAGCCCATTGTTTCCGTTAATCATTTTCCCTGTTACTCTTGCTCTCGTCAGGTGCGGAGCAAATGGATCCCAGTGGGGGCCTAGGCCCCCGCTCAAATTTGGAAACTTCAAAAGATTTTATTCATATCTTCAAGAAAAATAGTTAAAATTCAAATTTTATATAGGAAATGCCCCCACTATAAACTTTTAATTAAGAAACAACAAAATAAACTGAGAACAAATGATAAACTATAATAGGATCGACTAAACTAAAGCGGATTCTAATGAGATGTTAGGGCTGCTGTTGACTAGTGGAGGCTGCTCAAGTTTAATCCCACCTCGCCTAGGGGAAGAGGCCACACCCAACTTATAAGGGGAGATATTCCTCCTCCTTTCAGTCCGGGCTTTTGGGATGGAATGGACTCTTCTCTTGTAGTTGGGCCGTGTGCGCATAAACGTCTGAAACTAGGCCGAGTGCTGGGCTAAATCTGAGTGGACGCTAACATCTTACCAGGGTAGTATAATTAATTTCCCGGCTACGACGTCTGAATAAGTGTTGATACCTTGGATTATAGATTCAATATAGTAGTTTTTTTTTCCTAAAGACCTACTACCTCTGTATCTAATTATAAGACGTTTTACTAGGCTAATTTAGCATACTAAAACGTCTTATAATTTGAGACAGAGGAAGTATGTTTTATTGAATCAGAAAGTGATGTCTTCAAAGGTGATTTCTAAAAGGTCTACAATAGTCTAAAATGATTTTGTTTACCGGACCAACTATGTTATTTTGGCGTTTTGTCATGGAGGAAAATAGGCCAGAGGATGTTTCACCTGGAGATATGCACACACATGCATAATGTGATAAAATGTTAATCATAGAAGACCTTTATGTTAACAGAGTTATATGAGGGTGATGCTTCCTTGGAACACCATAGCCTACTTTTGCAGCATTATGGATTTAATTATCCAATCTCTGCCCTATTTCGTCAACACGGGATAACTCGGTTATTAAGATAAACATATCAACGAATTAGGTTAAGTGACGTCATTGTTATTCCCTAGAGAATTGCTTCTAGCTATTGTACTCACATTCATGCATAGCCTTTTGTTGTTTCTGCTCGTGCTTCTATCTTGATCACTACTCGGAATCTTGGGTACCTAACTAGTCCTATGAGCGAGGATTAAACAAGAGAATATAGGTGTGCAACATATCGAACCAATTAAAGTAACATCCTATATCTAAAGTACATGTGCGATGCGAGGTACGTTAGGCCTCAAACCAAGTGGACTACTCACAAATTGCGATTAGCTCAACGATAGAAAACATTGTAATGAATACTACTTAACTATGAATGACTAATAGTGTTACAATGTCGCCAATCGTGAAGAAATCGAGATTACAAGTATAGCTATGGCTATGGAGATGCCAAGGGAATGGAGATAGAAATGGAGTGGCGACGAGGGCAACTTTGTATGCATAGTGGATGAGCGGCTTCTCTCCAACGGTTGTCCTTCTATTTTATATAGAAGCAGTGGACCGGGTTAGATTTTTGGAGGCCCTCTCGTGCGAATCTTACGGTGGCTCTTTGATGAAAGTTGCTCGGTTTGATCTGACGGAACCACCGATGTACCGTACCGGTTATCGATAAGTCTTTTGGAGGTTGCGTTCGGCGACTCGTTGACGTGGTCATGTTCCCATCACGTGATTCTTCCCATATGTGCTCATATTTAATCATTAATACGTCAATTTATGCAAGAAAATAACTAACAAAAAATATTTGCACATCTATGCAAAAATTTGTGATTGGTGGCAGGTCAAAGAAACAGTCTCGTTGATTTAGTGTGAAATATCCGGTTTAAACTCGGATAAAAATGAGTTTAAAATTTAATCATCATAATTCCAAGGTTAAACCTAGATCTTCCCGAGTAGGAAACAATAATCAAACAAAAAATCACAAGGAATTCGGACTTTAAACCGAAATAATGAGTAGGTGTGTTTTCACTTACGGTCAGTAGTCCTAAATAGCCCACCATATGTTTCACCTGAAAGTTATGCATAGATAGAGTAGTGGCAAAATATCACAATTTTTAAGTCAACATAATTAAAATAAAACTTATATCAGCAGGGACAATTAGATGAGTGACAATTATTCCACTTCTTACAGTTAACACATGCCTGTCGAGAAACACTTTGGTAGAATTTAAATATTAACTAGGTAAATTTGGTGCGGCGACACGCCGCACCCGTGTGGTGAAATTTAAATTTTGAAAATGTCGATATTTTAAAATTTTGTAGATTCGAGAATCGTTGTAATGCAGAAAGAGTCTGTGTCTGAAAATTGTTTTGAGTTCGGAAATTAGGCATGTTTGGAAGTTATTTAGATTTGAATTAATTTAGACCGTACGTGGAAATCACTGTGAAAAATATTGAATTTTTTGACCACTTTTTATTTCATGGAAATTGTTTAACTAAAATGGTCTCGGCTGGTAGGAATCGAATATTGTTTGGAAAAATGTTTTAAAAAAAGAATAACATTTATGTTAGTTCATCTGGTATGGTCAAAAATTATGTGGACTGCATGGAAATAATTAGTTAATTGAAATGTTTAATTTTAGTTCGTAATTAGAGGGAATGCATTGTTCGAACATTTAATAAATTTACCTTCACATATCTGGATGAAGTATATTTTTATGTTATTCGCAAACTTTTTCTTTCATGGAAAATTGTTTAACTAAAATGGTCTCAGGTGGTAGGATTTGAATATTTTTTGGAAAATGTTTTAGAAAAGGATAACCTTTATGCTGTTAAATTATTTTCACTTCACAAAATAGGTAGATTTTGATGTCGTTTCAAATTTGTAAGTATTGAAATATGTAGACAGATTACATGTCATGGATAGTTTGTATTTTTTTCCCGGTTATTTGGATATATATATATTTTTTTCTAGCTTGTAATATTTTTTTTTTCTAGCTTGTATTTTTTTTATTGAATTTCAGTGTAAAAGAAAAAAGGCTGACAGACAGGGCCCACGCTGACGTCGTGCTGACGTCAGCGTTGGGCAGCACTGCCGCTGCCGCGGCGGCGAGGAGCACGGCGACGCCGCGCCACCGCGCTCTGCGACACGCGCGTGGTTGCGTTCGACGCGCGCGGACGTGAGACGCCGGCAGCTGGCGGTGCCGCCCACTTTGGGTCACCGGAGCGGCCGTGGCGGCGCGCGGAAGCGGCGGAGGGGAGCGGACGCGCCGGCGGCGATTTCGGCCCGCGCGCGGCGTCCCGGCGGCCGATTTGCGGGGAGGAAGGGGAGGCGACGGCGGCGCAGCTCGCAGTGACCTTGGATTTGCGTGGGGAGGAGCAGAGCGACGGCGAGGTGCGCCGGCGGCGGCGACCTCGGCCGCGCGGGAGAGGCTCTGCGCATGTCGCTTTTCAGCGGGGTCCCTGTGTTTGTCGGAAATTATGTTTAGGTCCTTCACAGAGTTGGAAGTTGGACTGCGGGTTAATTTTTAGAAATTGCGAGTGTTTTTTTGCAAAAGCGTCAAGGGCGCGCGTTGCTCGCCGCTCGATCGGCAGCGGACGGCCTGGATCGCACCGCGGTACTGTTACCCTGTAGCGGGCAACAGTAATACAGTGCGTTGTCGCCGTGGCTCGCTGGTGGAGCTCAAATTCGAGCGGCTTTAATATATCTATCTATATATTAAAAGTGCGAGAGCCTGTAAAAAGCGTAGCATTGGAGTATCCACAGACGCCCATTTCATCAAGTCAATCGCTCTAGTGCTCTTTTTTTTCATTGTCTTTCTAAAAATTTAACGAGACCATGCCAAAAAGTGGTCCATATATACCAATCGGTATTGTGAAGACAAGGAAACCAAAAGTTAGGGATCTGGCTTCACATCACAGAATAGCAACTCAAAGTCATGCCACAAGAGGAAGATTCAGTATCATCTGATCAGATACATTTATTTAACAGTGTGTACTTGTACATAAAACCCTTTAACCACTTGCAAGCAAGCGTCTTCTGAAATCAACATGCACTTCAGTTGCCTAGTAATTTAGCGTTACATCTCAAGTACTTCTCATATTCAAGTGATATGGACTAAGTAGATTTCCTGGAAACTGAAGATGTTGGTGGAAAGGAGCGTTGACCTGGAAAGCTGCAGCTTGTTGCAGATGTTCCTTGATCCTTTGGTCGACCAAACTTTGTGTTTGCTCCTGCTCCAGCTTTTCGTAATAGTTTCGAACATTAGCCTTATGTTTGTACCCGGCATTGTGCTGCTTTCGGACAGATGCCTGCACCATTTTTTTTAATAAAAACTTAGAACACATATATATACATAAAAGAAATAAATGCGTCATAGCAAATAAAGGACAAGCAAGTTGAAACTATGTACAACGATAGTACTCCCTCCGTCCAAAAATAAGTGTCTCAAGTTTGGCAAAACGTGGATGTATTGCTCAAAAGTGGATACCTCCACTTTTGAGCAAACTTAAGACACTTATTTTTTGGACGGAGAGAGTATTAGGTACTGTTTTATGTAGCCTCTCAACAGAATTTGACTACTGAAATATTGAAACTACATATAAAGTTGGTTTATATTTTTAAACATGTCCTTATTTATTGTACATGCTTTTTAGTATATCGAAATCACACAGAGGCATGTTCATAAACAATAATCGAAGATCCCTCCAAGGCCCAACAAAGTATCTTTAGGTTAGATCACTCAAAATTATCACAAAGGTAATGCCAAATATGCGAATAATTGATTACCAGATGGTATTTGAAAGGACTAAAAGAAAGCGCATATATACTTGTTAGCATTACAAAATTGAAAAAGGAGGAAAAACACTAACCGAGTCATGGGTCAGGGTGGTGTCGCAGTAATCGCAATAGTACCTGCAAGACAATAATAGCAAGATAAAGTCAGTTCCATCAAGCGAGAAGAGAACAGAAAAGAAACGTATTCAGAGAGACGAACACCCACCGAGGCATCTCTGGAACGGTGCGGCGGCGGGCTGAATGGAAGAGGACGATGGATCGAGCTTCGATCTTCTTCGAGTCTTGGTGTTGTGGCTGCTCGATCGAGATCTGGAGTGCTCTTTATAGGCCGGACGGTTTGATCTCGCGGACGAAGTAGAAGAGGCGTTTTCCAAACCGAAACGCAGTTGGAGCGGGGCACCGACTCGGGCTAGGTTGCGAACAGCCGCCGGAACGGGAGAACGGGTCGTATGTCATGCTTGCTTCAACCACTGTGTCTGTGGCCCAGCCCAATATCACAAGGCCTGTACGAGAGAAGAAGGCCTACAACCCAACACTCGCTCCTTTGGTGCTGACTGGGCCAACCCACCAGCTTAGCCTTGGCGTTGCCGCGTTGGCCACTGGCTAATATGACGAGCCAGTCTTTTCTATTTGTTTTTTTTTTTTGCTTCAACAGGTTATCTTTGGATAGGAGTTAGGACTAGAAAGAGATACCATAGCAAAGATCTTGCTTTTTCCGTCAATTTCGGGCAGAAATATATACTCGATCTGCTTACCACGTTCACTTCGCCTTTTTCTATCCGAGAACCAAGGGATGATGGCTCTTGCTCACAGTGGTACCTTACTCATTAAGGGCATGTATAATGATGGAGAAGTCATCAATTTAGAGAGGCAAAATAAATAAGTTGTACAGTTTATTATCTTTTATGGCCACCCCTTACAGTTAGTATGAATTAATTATATTTTTGTAGAAAATTATGTTTCTAAGAGAAGACATCAGATACAATGGATAAAATGGACTTCTCTTATTTATTTTTAAGAGATGATCCCTTAGATAAGGGAAGACAAAAATCTTTCGTCATTCTCTCTTCCAACTAAACGAAAATCTAACGTGGCAAGTCTAAGAGAAGGCTAGCATCACCCCCATTATACATGCCATATATTTCATCAGTACGATTTAGATACTTGATATCCTTGACTAGCACTAGTGCTCGTAGAGCATGTAGCCAACGGGCCCCTGCCAATCGAGGAACGCAGCATGAAACTAAACTAATCCAGAAAGTGCTTTTGGCGATCGACGTCAAAAGAATGTATGGGAGAGACCGGCAGGATGTACATAGCCAGGCAGTGGTATACTGCTGGTTACCAGCTGCAAACCAGGGATGGGGTGGAAATGTGAGACATATCTAAGTATCTAACAGCCAGCGGGCAGGAATGCGGGAAGCCTTGTGGAGTTAGCTACACGTGCCCTACGTTTTGGCGATTGATGACCAGAGGAAATCAGTGTGGTGCTTTTCGGCTGAGATCGACCGGCACAAAAAACATATCAAGTCATACCCTGTCTGTGGGCTGCCCGGTTATGAGTTTGTGCAACTCATATGGCGCGCAACCCGTATCTGAGCCGTCCATTTCAGCGATCCGACGGTCCAGATTCGCCGTTGACCGCGGACAAAAATATACAGTATACACGCTGACGCTGCTCCCAGCAGCAGAAGTACGAATAGCTTATCCGCTCGTCGTTTCATTCTTTCCGGAGTTTAGGGCATCTCCAGCCGCCCCCCCCCAGAGCCCCCCCAAGAGGCCTTTTTAGCGCCGCGGCGGCCAAAAAGCGCCGTTTTTGTACCACTCGGCCCCCCCAGAAGCCCAAATAGCGCCGTTTCGGCGTTATTTTGCGCCGGCGCACCCAGGGGAAACCCAGCCCACTGGGTTCGGCTTGGGGGGTGAAATGGCGGGAAAGGCGACGCGGGCCAGCGCTGTCAGCGACGCGGGCGAAAATGGTGCGGAACAGAACCGCCCGTGAGCGGCGCGCCCTCATCCTCTCGGCTCCCGCGCTGGTCAAAGGTTGCCGGAGTTAATGGCGTGGCCAGCGGCCAGTGAGCGCGCCGGTCAAAAGGCTGCCGGAGTAATGACGTGGCCGGCGCACGTCGCTTCGACGTCCAATCGAAGGCCACGCGGCGCAATGGCGCAGTAATGTCGCGCCACCACGCCTGGCCGCCGAGCTTTAAAATCCCCCACCCCTCGCCGGCCCTCCGCACACTCGCCTCTTCTCTGCTCTCCCTCCCTCGCCAGAGCCCTCCCTCGCCCGTGCCCAATGGCCGACGACGCCGCCGCCGCCAACGGATGGACCCGCCGCCACCTCCGCAAGGACGAGGCATGGGCGCTCTACCAGGCAGGGTACCCGTGCCCCCCTGACATGCGCGTCCCCGGCGCATCCGGCGGCCAGGGGCCGTGGCAGCTGAGCGCGGGAGGAATCCCCGTGCCTCCCGTCCCCGTCGGCGTCGAGTTCGACTACGCCATCGCCGAGGTTCGCGAAGCCCTGACGGAGGAGCAGGCCGCGGACCCGCGCTGGAGGGCGGAGGGCAACGACGCCTTCTGGCAGGCCTACTTCCAGCGCCGGCACGACCAGGACGTCGCCGACCGCGGCAACAACGGCCAGGTGGAGGGCCGCCACAACTCGAAGGGGCGCAAGCGGTGGTGGGGCGGCCCACACCGCCGCCTCCAGTGGGTCCTGGACTACATCGCCGCGGGCAACGAGCCCCGGCTGACCATGCCGCCGAGGATCGCGTCGTGGACGCCGCGGCGGATGGGCGGCGCGTCCTCCTCCTCCGCCACTTCGTCTTCCTCCGGCGCTCGCTCGGCTCCATGCAGCCGCGCCACGCCCCCCTCTGTGACCCCCCCACTCTCAACTCCGGCCGCCGCGTCCTGCGCAGCGGCGCCCTGCGCATCGACGAGCCTCGCCACGGCTCCCAGCGCCGCGCGGCTTCTCCCCCTCGCTCCTTCTTGCAGCGCCTCGTCAGGGCCAAGAAGGAGCCCAAGCAGGAGCCGGAGCAGGAGGTGGAGTGGCCTGGCCTGAAGAAGGCGGAGGAGGCCTCCTTCAACACAATCCAGCCGGCGACGGAGGAATTCGCCGCCGACTGGAGCCTCCGCCAGTTCACGGAGGCCGAGCTGGAGCGCCAGCGCGAAGCACTCGCCGAGCTGGAGCGCAGGCGCGCGGAGGAGCGCCAGCACGCCAATGCGGGCCGCCGCCGCATTCCTCCTCCTCCGGTGGCGCCGGAGATCCCCTACTACGTGCTCGATCCGAGCGACAGCGACGAGGAGGTCGACGGCTTCAGGCAGGCGCTGCTGCTGAGCAAGTTCCAGCGCGGCGACGGCGAAGGCCCGAGCAGGCCTCCCGGGGGCGGCTCCGACGACGACGACGACGACGGCGGCGACTACGCCAAGGCGATCCAAGCCAGCCTGGGCCTCAACTAGCCCTGTGTAGATCGCCGATCGCCGAATAAAATGTTTTTATGTTTTTAGTTTCAACTTCTGCCCTGTAATCGGCGATTTTTCGCCAAATATGAATGGAAATCGCCTGTCTATTTGTTCGCGGCGTTTTTGAATTTTTGGGCCGAAACTTGGGTTGGGTTCGCGGCTGGAAAACGCGCCCCCCAGGATCCAGATTAGCGCCGTTTCGCGCCGCGGCGGCCGAAAATAGGGCCGTTTTGGGCCCTGGGGAGGCACAACGGCTGGAGATGCCCTTAGATCTGATGGGAGGTGAGAACATCTTACACGCGCTCTCAATTGCTGACATGGACAAAATTATGTACACTCAAATTCTGACAACAGATAATATTGCTGCACGTTCTTATTCGGTATATATAGAGAGGACAGGGGAAGTACGTACTTAATTATTATCAGCGAACGTTCCTAAGTCAAGATTTATGGCTCAAGAGATAGGGGTTAGTACATTGATAGGAATACATGATTACATCATCAGATAAGTGCTGAATATAGTAGCTTTCAGCAGACACATAGTACGGCCCATCGTAGTAGGTAGTACAGTTTATTGCGCACTAAGTACGAAGCAAGCCAATTAGCCAATGACTACTAGCTAGTGGAAGGAGGTGTTCTTGAGGTGCTCCGGCGCATCCTCAAACGAGTGCTTCCTGGCCATGGAGAGGATGGTCTTGTCGGCGACGATGAAGTATGCCATCCCGGCGACGGTGGAGATGATGAGCGCCTGGCCGGTGGGGTTGAGGTGCGCCTTCGCCCACGGAAGCATCCTCACGCTCGCCAGCTGAAGCATGTAACGGATGAATGAGATACTGTTTGCGTACTTAGAGATGGCTGGCTCGCTTGCTACACTTACGGTGGGGACTGCGGCTGCGACGGTGGCGACGACCGCGGCCTTGGCTCCTGCCACGGCGGCCTCTGCAGTTTCAGTTCAACAGTGCCGACATGTTAGTATCGATGAAACAGAGAGAGGAAGCTGCATGTATGCGAACAGAGTGGCAAGCAGAGCATGCATTGGTCTGGGAGAAGAACGTTGGCTGAATACCTCTGGAGCAGCGCTTGGCGACGGCGAGCCTCTGGTCGAGGTAGGCGCGGGTCACCGTCGACATTGTCGCCGGAGAGATTGCTGGTCTGAAGGAAGAGCTGCAGGGAAGCCGCTGAAGTGTAGTAGGAGCTAGGATCAGTGGTGACTGTGAGTGAGATGAGTTGCCCGTAGATAGGTGCTCTGCTCCGGATTTATAGGTACCAGGAACCCGCGAAACCAGTGGCGCAGAGAAGAAGACGATACGGTGGGAAGTGGGGTAGGCAGACCGTGGTTTTGAATGGATTCAGTCGAGGGTGGTAGGGCGCTGCGGCAGATCGCAGGTGGCGTCGCCTCGTTGGTCATAGAAAAACCAGGGCACGTGAACCACAGTGGATAAGATGCCTAGGTAGGTGCCATATTAGAGAGTGTGGGTCATCGTCAGTTTGCCCTCCGTTTTGGTTCAGATCTGTATGGCCGCTCCCAGTTTTCGGCCTAGCTACTGCGCCAGTGGCCGTCGGCAAGCGATCCAATTCCACCAGCGGTCTTTTGGCTCCCCAAGACGATACTGCTACTGTCTGGTTAGCACCAGCTGACTGAATCAAGGTAAGTATAACAGAAAAGGGGGATAAGCTGAATCTACTGATCATCTAGGAAAGTTTTCAACAATTACGACCGACCTTTCCTTTCCTCCCGTTTGAGGCTACGTATGCACTGAGGTAGTAGACGCAAAAGACGCACATGCATATACGTACGCGTCCAAGAATGACAAACAATAATTCTCGCAAAAAAAATGAACATTTTCCTTAGCAGTGAAAAGGTTAACACGTGAACCGAAGAAAAATGAAAGAACCAACAGCCGACCATAAACGTCTACCCGTATTTTTTGAGAATTTTTTTTAAATAATATTTTTTTAATAGTAATTTCGTCTAATAGCACACGCGGTTCAGATATTTGAAAAATAGGGCGCCGTCGGCCTGGAGCGAGCCGAAACCTCCAGCTTTCGGCCTGGAGGGAGCCGAAACTGGACTTTCGGCATTTGGCGCGCCGAAAGGTCTCCTTCGGCCCAGGAAGGGTCGACAGCTGCATGCCGGCGTCAGAGGACTTTCGGCCTGGGCCGAGCCGAAAGTAGGAAAAAAAAAACTGTCCCAATTTTGTCCGCCTAATTTTTTCCCGCCACCGTCTTATGCCAAATTTCTTCCCGCCACCTTTTTCCCGACACCGTCGTATGCCAAATTTCTTCCCGCCACCTTTTCCCGCACAATTTCTTCGCGCCACCGTTTCCCGCCCAATTATTTCCCGCCACCGTTTCCCGCCCAATTATTTCCCGCCAAATGCCGGCACCGTCCAATTTCTTCCCGCCACCGGTTGTTCTATAAAACCCAGTCGAAGGTAGGCATGATACTCACTTGAGCGCAAGCATGGTGTGTATTGGTCCTTGCGAGAAGTGTGTGTCCGGGTTTCACAATTCCGCATCCGAGCATCTCGCCAGGCTTTCGAGCAATTTGAAGGTAGATGGTAGGGTAGTTCCAATTGAAGAAATTTTGCACACTGAGAGTCATCTCGCTTTGCTTGGGGCGAAGCTATGCCGCGATGGGTTTCCGTATAGGACCCCGCTCCAAATTCGTGCAGAAATGCTCAGGCTTGCAGATAAGTTTGACAGGAAAGTTACGAATAGTCCGTTCTACCGAACTGAAGCTGACCGTCATTTGTACGGTCGTTCCTGTCTCTGGGTAGTTGACAGCGATGATGACGACGATTTCATGCCGTCGTCAAAGGAAAGGAGGGTTGAAGCACTGAGCAAGGGCAAGGAGAAGAAGGCTGAAGCATCGAGCAAGGGTAATGGCAAGAAGGCTGAAGCTTCGTCCAAGGGCAAAGGCAAGAAGGCAGAATCTTCGTCAAAGGGCAAGGGTGGCAACACGGCGGATGGTGCAGGCTGCATCGATGGGAGATAGGTAGAGTCTTTGTTTTACTTGTGTTGTATCGTAATTTGAAGTTGTACCTTAATTTGTTCTATCCAGTATTTAGAACTAGTGAAGTTGTAACGTAGGTTGTATGTTAAATTAATTTATCGATTCAATGTGGGATGTTTCGTATCAATATAATATGTCTCGTACATAGATAATAATATGTCTCGTACATAGATATAATATGTCTCGTACAGACGAACATAAATATGAATATGTCTCACATAGAAATAGATATACGGATATGTCTCATACACCTAAGTACGAATATGTCCCAAATATATCACTGACCCCTGCGTGGCCGAGCCTGACGAGGAGGGGGCTGGACGGGCGTTGTCCTGCCGTACCTGTGAGGTAACCTCAATTGACGAGGCACTGTCAAGTCCACGTCATCCTGTGCGGCTGCGTCCCACGACCTTGCAGCGGCAACTCCTCGTCCTCGTCCTGCGTAGGCTGTGTGACGGGCGGTGGCGTACAGTACATCGGATTCTCCTGGTCAAATCGTGGAGAGTTGTATGCCGAACCACCTCCACCTGCAGATGATAGTATGTTAGTATGTGATGTTGGTGAACAAGAGTAATATGTGGAAAAAAATAAAACATACTAACCGAGATGGAGCATTGGCTGAGTCATAGGCGGTGCAACCCCGCTCCAAATCATCTCTGCATAAGACGGTTGACCGTACATACTAGGGTGTTGCCCGAAACCTTGATCGTGGCATGCCCCACTGATGCATACCAGGCTGCTGCATCATCATATGAGGGGGCATGACCCACGACGAAGTACCCGGCTGGGAAGGAACTGGCTGAGAAGGACCCGGCTCGAAATGCTCCGGCTGGTGAGATGATGAACCGACCTCGAACGTAGGTCGTGTGCTCCTAGGCTGAGGAGGTGTAAAACGAGGTCTCGGGTCGTGTCGATGTGTGTACTGTGCGGAAGGTGATACCTGTGCATCCGGAGTGGGTGTAGAGTGGCGCGGAGGACGCGGAGCTGGCTGGCGTGGCACAACATCGGCAACACCGGAACAGGTAAGCAGACTGTACACACGTCGTAGCTTGTCCTCTAGTCGTCTGAACCATGGCCTGCACTCAGGTGGCGGGTTGTACGCACTCACATCACGCTGAATCTCTGCTATCTGCTCAGCCTGTTTAGTAAGGAAAAAATGTTAGAAATTTGTATGAAGGCATAGATTATGCAATGGAGGCACATAAATTTAGTACGTACCGCAGAGTACCGCGGCCCCCCAATACCGTGTAGTGGGTACATGTCGATCACACTAGCTGGCTGCATCTGATCAGGCTGTAGCGTCGGAAGTAACCGTACGCGAGTGGATTGTCTGTATGTCTGGAGGTACTGATCAAAATCAGCACGCACAAACGCCTCATTGTCCAGCCATAGATTTTCAATCGCGGTCGCAGTCGCCCATTCTACCATGTACGGTTGGAGCTTCTGTAGCCAAGTTGCAAGTGGTCTGTCTCCTTGACGACTTAACCTGTAGCATATATACGTGTAGAGCAATTAAAAACAACTGGATGCGTACACAAAATAGAAAAAATAGTTTCATCTAGAAGAGTTACCTGTGCACGTGGGAAGGGAGCTGAGGTCGAGTAGGAGGCACCGGCAACTGCCGTCCTCCAAACTGTCTCATGATCCGATGTTGTGCCATCTGCTCCACCGAGACGTCGAACACAATACGAGCTGTAGTCAACCAGTACCTCGATCTCTCGTGCACAGGTCAGAAAGCCCGCCGGGGAATCTACTCTGCCTTGCGACATCCCCGTATGGCTCCCATATAACCTGGTGGTCCTGAAGCGCATCGAACCACTCAGTGAATGCTCTATAACAATTCCTGACTTGGACTCCCCTGAATCTTCTCTGTACATAAACAAACTAGTTAGTTGACCGTAAAATAACAAAGTAAGTCGAGCGAACACAACTAAATGATGTAAATGTTTACCTCTCGCTGTGCCCATGTGCTGCCAAACGTAGGCGCTTCGGCTAGGTTATGCTCCATGAGTGTGTAGTCCCAGGGGATGTGCGCATTCACGTCAGGTCTACCAACAGGGAACCTCTCCCAAGACCAAAGGTGCAGAAAAAGTGGACATCCAAGTAGCGAAGATGTGGCGTTACTCTTCACGCACGCGTTGCACATCGCTCTGTAAGTAGCGGCTAAGAGTGCAGACCCGAAACTCCGGGGCACAATGTCCTCCTCCCTCTGCGCCTCTGCAATCTCGTGCGCCACAGGTATCCAGCGTGCAGTAATTGTGTCCTGGTGAGTCTCAGTGAACATCACCTTGCCAAATAGCCACAGTAGATAGGCCTCCAGACTTCTAGTAATCTGCGGCTGACTCAAACCATCTCAGGGTACCCTAAGTTATGAATCTGCAATGAATAAGAATTTCAGTTAGTATTGACATACCGATCGATAAAGACTAAACATTAAAAATAACGCTGGGTTTACCTGAAAATTGTTCAGCCATGCCTGTCTCACACCGTGAGAACTGTACACCAACTGTGGATTCTCCGGATGCACGCCTGCGAACCGTGCCTGCATGGCGTCACGCCAACCGACTGGAGACTCCGTCGGTCCAATCACCTCGCCCGATAAAGGAAGTCCCAACAAGTATGACACATCCTGAAGAGTAGGTGCCATCTCCCCCCACGGAAAGTGGAACGTGTGGGTCTCGGGCCTCCACCGATCAACTAAGCAGCTCACCAATGACTTGTCCACGCCGACACGACTACTAGCACTACGGTGGAGGCGCTGGGCCTCCTGTCCGTCAGCCTCTGGCTGAATCTCAACCGACAGCTCTGGACTCATCTCAACTAGACGAGCAAGTGGTAACAGACCAGACCAAGCCAGCCTGCATACAGAAGACCCGAGTCTGTCAGCAATTTTTAGCGTACTACTGAAGCTTATAATTGAACATAAGGTTTCACGTACCGATCAACCCAAGCGGGGTGCAGCGCCCAATTAGCTCCTGGAGTCCGAGTACGCAACACTGGTGGTTGTGTACCAGACTCCCAAATCCTAGCCCGATGCTTGGCATCAATCGTGTCGTCAAGCAAGTCACGTCCAGCCATCTGCATAGTATAGATTAATTAAGTAGTTCATAATAAATTGCAAAATAAACTAACGGCAAGACACAAAAAAATAAAAACATAGTCTTCACGATTTATTACTAGTTCATAATAGTTATGACACGTACAAATAAAAACATAGTCTTCACGATTTATTACATATTCGAACATAGTTATGACACGTACAAATAAAAACATAGTCTTCACGATTTATTACATATTCGAACATAGTGATGACACATACAAATAAAAACATAGTCTTCACGACATATTACATATTACAAATAAAAACCACGTGCTAGCCACGCTGTGCACGCCCTCGTCTTCCTCTGTTGCCTTGACCGCGTGCAGGAACAGCTCTCCGTTGTTGGTTCGAAGGACCGGCTCCTTGGTCGTAATCAGGACAATTCTTCTCCCTATGGCCGAACTGAGTGCAAAGCAAGCATTGTCGAGTGCTTCCACCTGCTTCAGACTCGTCCATATCATTCCGGATGCGCAGTGACTGTCGTCTCCCTCTAGTTGTCCTTTTGAGAGCCGGATGAGGAATGTACATTCGCTTTGCAGGATCAACCTTGTTGAAGTTACCGACAACTCTATATCCTGCCATCTCCCCGGTCCAGGTATGCACCACTGCCTCCTTCATGTAATACGGTGACACGAAATAGTACGGGTTCAAACCCATCTGCCCACAGACTGCCAACACATGAGAGCAAGGGAGGTGAAGTAGCCTCGGCTTGTTGCATGTACACTCACAAGATGGCGGTGCTTCGTCAGTAATTTTAACCTCGTGGGTTCTCATCTCATTAGCAGCACCAAATCTCGCAGTAGGTAAGCGCACCTCATACCTGGCTTCTTCGTTACCAATCCTAATGACGCCATGCAAACGTGCCTTCTTTGTCTTTCTCTCCATGTACAGCCTGATCTTCCTGCAATATGGTGTGTTGGGGTAACGTTCAATATGTTCGACAGCTTCTTGACGTCTATCTCTGAAATATGTCATTGTTCCGTGCATAATCCCCTCCACAAGTGCTGTAAGTGGCAAACCCCTGTTACCTCTGAGTACGAAGTTATATACCTCAGCAAGGTTGGTTGTCATGATGCCATATCGTGCTCCATTTGTATCGTGCAACAAAGACCATTTCACGGGAGGCTCTTTTTCTATCCACTCTACAAAATTCCGTATTCGGTTTCCTTTCTTTCTCTTCGTTCCCGGTGGGTCAATTCCAGGCAAGTCACACAATCCAACAGGATCCCCTTCGTCTGTTTGTGATGCAGACGCCTGCGAAGCCTGTGCAGCTCTCACCTGCGCAGCGATCGCTGTTGCCTGTGCAGCTCTTCTTTCCTTCACTTGTTTGTTCGTGAATTCAGTGAGTATTTCCCACAGAAAATTGTACTTCCTTTCCTGATTCATATTGCAGAGTCTTTTGAACAGATTCATCAGCCGCTTACTCTTAAAACATGAGTAAAAATTTGCAGCGAGATGACGCATACACCATCGGCTCTGCAGTCAGTCCATGGTTCAGGTTCGTCCCCAGCAGGCTGCTGTAGTGCCTTGATTGCCTTCAACATACCTGGATGTCTGTCATGAAGTATGCACACGTTTGGCCGATCCTGCACGACCCCCTTTTTTAATTCCCTCAGAAAGAATAACCAGCTCTCATAATTCTCACCCTCTACGAAGGCAAAGGCAATAGGAACGATCTGTTGGTTACCATCCACACCAATGGCGGTCAGTATCTGTCCCTTGTACTTGCCTGTGAGAAATGTGCCATCGATGCAGAGCACTGGACGACAATGTCCGAAAGATTCGATGCATATTGCGAACGAGAAGAACATCCTGCAAAATACAGAATAGTTTGGCTCCTCGGGAATCTTAAATATTGCAAAGATACATGGGTGCCAGGATTCCTCTCGCTCAATGTGGTAATTTGATGGACAACATTATCATATGCATCATAAAATGTCCCAAACCTCTCCTCCAGAGCCTTCTGCTTTGCTCTCCATGCCTTCCCATACTTAATGGTTGTTTTCCATCTAGCCTTAACTGTCGAGATGATGTTTTTCGCCACCATGTCTTTTGTCCGCACTATCTCATCATACAAGAGGCGTGCAATGAGAGTTGAAGTCAGGTTTGGATGATCACTCAATGTACTCGATATTTCACAAGTGTGCGGCTCGAAGCCTGAAACCACCCACATCACGTCATACTTCGGTAAGTGACCATGCACCCTTCCTGGACAGTTAATATCAACACAACTCATAGTCAAATATTTATTGTTCGAGACTTCAGTGCGGAAAACCCTTTGCGTGGACAAAGCCCACTTAATCACGGCTTCCCTAAGCTGCTGCTTTGTGCTGTACTGAGCACCGACTTGAATATTATTCATGTGATACTCCCATGACGAAGAGTTTCCGTCTTGCACGACTGTCATGTTCGACTTGTCCTCATTCCAAGAGTCAGGAATAGGCACATCGTCAACATCCTCTTCATCATCTTGATCATGAGCATCATTTTCATTATCAGAATCAAGATCTTCTGCAAGGCCATCCTCATCTTCGTCCAACATCTGTTGCTGCAATGTTCCTGCGTACTCATCCCCATCTGCCTCCCCTACATGCGCTGGTCCTGCCGACTGACTACTAAGTGCCGGTTCATAATTATCAGAAATATTTTCCATGGAGCCAAACAAATCAACATTCTCTGAGCCAGTACACTGACTACTCTCTCCATGCTCAGGAACCCCGCCACCGTGTTCCAAATTGTTCTCTATCAGATAAAATACCAGCAGGATTTCAGGTTGTGTACCTCGGCGTTTGCATGATGCTAGCCAAGATGTCCACTGACTTGTCCGATCAAGCGGCAACAACTCCCGAAAAATATTTGTACGGGATTTGCTCCATACAGACTGAATCTTAACACCCAGATATTAGGATCAAACCCGAAATTTATCGTGAAATACTGCTGAATGGCAGCTATTCTCAAATTCACTGGGTCTGTAAGCTGAATCGACATATTCCCAAATTCACTCAAATCAACACCTGACTCGGTTACACCGACATTACCGGCGCCATAGTGCACAACAATTTCAACCACTTCCATGACCTAAACAAATTTATAGCATCATCAGATGCCGATCACTGAAAAATATGACGCCCAATGAATAATATTTATTCTAACCGATCGCAAAATTTCTACACTGCATTAATCAACAAAATAATAGTACTATAATATTAACGCATCCACCAAATAAATTATTCCGACAGTAATACTAACGAATCCACTGACTAAAATTGTCTACACTACTACTAACGCAACCACCAACAAAATACTTAATATGCACCCGTCCACTAACAGAGTATTATTACACTAAACAATAATTATCTAGTGACTAATAAGGGTTTACCCTTGACGCGTGTCGATCCGGTCAGCGCCGCTCTCCGGCTTCAATCTACCGCCACCACTGCTCCACCACAACACCACCTTCTCAAACAACAACTTGTACCATCACTAGGCACCATTGTTGACCACCATTGCTCTCAATCCTCCACCTCCACACCTCAAAACGAGTCCAAAAAAACCTATCCCATCCACAGATCCTGGATGCCCCGTCCCTCCTCTCTCTTTTTTACAGATCAAATCAGTGGCAGCACAATTTTTTGGGCTGGATTTGGTGCTATTTTGGTGGAGGGAGGAAGAACACGAAGAGGAGGAAGAGGAAAGTGAGCCAGGGAAGAAGAGAAGAAAGAGGGCGCGTCGAGCGGCTGGTATCAGCCTGGTTTCGGCTCCCTCCAGGCCGAAAGCAGCTTTCGGCTCGCTCCGTGCCGAAAGTCGTGGGCCCCGCCCTGCCGCGCGTGCAGCGCATGCAGCTCTCGTCGCGTAGCGCGCCGACAGGAGAGTTTCGGCTCGGCCGCAACCAAAAGTTCTGTTTCGGCCCGCTCGGGGCCGACGGCGCCCTAGTTTTCAAATTTCCTCCCCGCGCATCCTACTGTCCGAAATTCATATTTAAAAAGATATTATTTTAAAAAAAAATCTCTGTTTTTTTTCTTATCGACATGTTATAGATCTCTTTACAACTTTCTACGGAGCAGTATAGTCCATCTTTGCTAGAAATTCTGAATATAGCAAAGATCTTCAATAGGGGAGAGATGGGAAAAAGACAGAGAGATGATTTTAGGTCTTTTCGCGTAACCACCAATTACTATGCACCCCCGAGAGCATATCCGTCCACACAACCCCTAAAACCTCCAATGGGTTCGGTTGGGGTCCGGACCAAAACAAAAAGGACCCAGCCACACCGCCAATCGGTCCGGGGCCACACAAAAAATGTCTGACAACTCCGTGTTCGTGCTCAACTTTCAGAGCCGGCTCAAGGGCACCGGACAAGACATGAACACGGTCTCCAAAAGGTGGGGCCTAGGTCATAGACGCATGCCGGTCAGCCGTGACTAACGGCGGCGTACATCCACTTCTACGGTTTCCGAGGTGGGCGTTGATACCGCGACGTCCTTGTGTCTTCCTCATGTGTGGCATTAACGTTGTAGCCATCCACGCGCGCCACTACCACTCGGCCTACCTGAGGCGGTATAAAAGAAGACCTGCTCCCGTCCCACGGCCAGCCATCTTGCGCCCGCACGTCCTTGTATCTCCTTTATCCACTCCGGCCACCACACAGACGCAAATGTCACACAATTACGAGGTGGGAGGCTCTAGTGGGCCGTTCCGCTGTAGGTGCAGGTTCACCGTCGACCAGGCTAAGCTGTACTTGAGAACATGTCGTAGACACAAAGGGAGCTCCCCGAGAACGCCGCGGCCAACCATGCGGCGTGGCTCGAACGCACCTCCAACTACACCTCCTCCTCCCGTTCTCCCTCCTTCTCCGTTGTCGTCTATCTCGAAGACAACAATGAGTTTTACTTCCGCGACTACAACCGCGAGGATTAGGGATTAGGTTAGGGTTTAGTAGTCTAAATTTTATTCAAATCTTGTAAAAGATCAATAATTTTTAATATTTCGGGTTTCTGTTTGGGGGGCGTTGTTGTGCAGCCCTCCCAAAGGGTCGGACATGTGTCCAGCATGGCACCCCGGACATTTTTTCTAGGGTGCGGATGGTGTTCTGACTAGTTAATATGGTTGGAAATTTCCGTCTGAATATACACGATGACAATTGTCCGGGAGATGGCTCGCAGTCTTCGGTCTGAGATGGCGACAAACTAGTCTATCCATCCAACAGATTAGATATCAGAGACAGAGATCGGAGGCTAGAGACGATGACCTCACCATTCTGATTAGTGCACCTGCATTTCAGCATTTGATTAGTACGCCTTCGGCCACAGCCACACACCTGCATTCTGATTAGTACTCCATTTCCCACACCCATGGGAGATCGAGGGAGACTTGACTCGTGCATGGAGACGGTTCGCATGAAGACTTGACTTGTGCGTGTTTATCTTTGGATATATATTACAGATTTACAGCTAACACGCACAGATCTCTCACCGAACTCGATCATATCATACACTCCGTCGTCACCGGTTACTAGACAGACGAGCCCGGCCGCTGCGTACTCCGTATACACATGGATTGGTCACTGCCTCCAGGTATGATTTCTTACCGCGGCTTAGCTACCCTAAACATCTCCACTAATATAAAAAGACAGAGTCTGTCATATCATTTGTGTAGCCGGTGGTGCTGATCATTGCTACCCTAAACATGCCGGTAAAGGCAACACTTGTGTAGTTTTTACTTATCAGTTCTGCAATTGGTACGCTTAATTCCATAGTAAGTACTGTAGCATATATTCAGACTTTCTAGCAGTTTCTTTAGCATGTAAAACATGTTGTAGAATTTACTCTTTCCCTTCCTGACTATATGACATAGGGAAATATTGACGCCATTCGTGAAAGGTTGTTGTTGCCAGATGAGAAAGCTTTTAGGACATCGTGAACAAAATTCTGGGTTGGGACGATCAAACATTCACAAAATTAGTTCGGAGATCTCTTACCATCATTTTCTTTACACGGATTGAATATCTGTATGGGAGGGCAGCGGCAGGTCCGGTTACAACCTATTACCGGAACTCTCGGTCTTTCACCACCTGAGAAATTTCAGATAAATTTTAAATACATAATACTTCCTCCGTTTTAAGTTAATTGACGTGGATTTAGTAGAACTCAGTACTAGATTTGAGTCAATTAATTTGGAACGGGGAAGTAGTAGAGTTGTTGCTATCAACATGGTGTCATGGGTTCGAATCCCTCGAGCCGCATCTCTCGAGAAGTTAAACGAGCGGAGGTATGTCGATCACACAACCTCGTGCCTTGTCTTCCGCCAAGAAACAAGTTGTTTGCTTTTTCCTAACCAATCGTCTAATATCAAGTTTGGAACAATTAAATTCAAATTTAATCGGATTTTTGAACAAAATCGGTTACCGGCTGAGAAAAGATATGATCACCATCGTGCAATAAGCTAGCTATGGGTGTTCAAATCACCATTTTATGAACTACTTGTGTTTTTCTCATAATATTCAAAAAAATATCTTCTTGAGTAGTCGAGTTGTTTTCATTTGTTGGATTCTCATTCTTTAGAAAAGAACGGGATTTAGTACTACCCGTGCTATAAGATGTATCATTCCCTTTCTAAATTGTCTACGTCCCCTAATCAGTCTAGTATTTTTAGCGGCAAGTTAGCTCTATGATTTCACAGCTTTGGCTGAGAATCTTATTTGTGTGATAAATTAAAACTGCCTATAGCATACCTCCCTCTTACACGAAGTAGCAAACATTTGTTCTTTCTATGGATTTTCGAGGGGAATTTTCTGGCCTGACTCATCGCCACATCGTCCACGCTATCGTACTCCATAGCCTAAATATTACCGCGTGTTGTCGTCATTCTTGATGCGTAGAAGTGGAAAATCAGGGGAGGAATGAACTGACCGTCCCGACGGCGCTGCCCTTGATCCGCCGCCACCAGATCGCAGAGATGGGAAGTAGAATAGAGCGGTTTTTTTTTAGGTTTAAAGCGGTCGTATCCGCCGCTCGATTAGATAGAATAGAATGTTATTTACAGAAATTTGGACTAGGGAAAAATTCCTTTGAAGGCAAAAAAACAAAACTACGAGTCTCCCGGATCGTGCGTGTGGGCGAAGGTCCGCAGCGCCACCTCTTCCCACACCAAAGTCGCCACCTTCGTAGGCGAGCTCGCCCCATTGCGGGACGTTCTTCTGTTTCTCTCCTTCCAGAGCCACCACAACGAGCGGATGATGGCCCCGTTAGCCGGCCTCCTAGATTTGGGTGGAGAATCCGCAAGTGCTCGCCACAACAGTAACCTTCCGCGATCGACGATGCGATGACACCCCATCCTAGCAAATGCACGGTGCACAGGTCTGGAAGGGCATAACCGAAGCCCACCGACACAACCGGCTCCTCCTTGCCACCTTGGCAAAGAGGAGAGCCCGGTCATCGGAAGCAACATCTAGGCCACCACGAGCGGCATCTGCCGCTCCATCTCGGTCTCTGACTTCTTCTTCTTCTTCTTGGGCTTCTTCATGGAGAGGACGAGGTCGTCGATGGCAGCCATCGCCTGTTCCGTGAGAGGTCCGTCGAGCAGGCCCATGAGGTCCTGCCGCCGGCGCTCCGAGGGGCAGGTCTCCTCAGGAAGCGAGCCAAGACGGCGTGCCACGGCCTCCTTGGCCAGTTGCTCGATGTTGGCGCCTCCCGGGTGCAGATTAGCGAACCTCACACTCCTCTTTTTTGGGAAGGAGGGATGAGTGAAAGAAAAAAATGTTTTGTAGGTGAGTGGGCAAAAGTGATTGCTCTCATTCGACACTTTTGATGGGATGAGCTTAACAACCGCTTCCGAAGAATATTCTCAAAATCTTGCTATCCCCATCCCTTCTGTCCTCCAAACTAAGGGTGCGTTGGTTTAGGGGATATCCCTGCCCTATATTATTTTTGAGGGGTTATCCTATGTTTGATTGGGAGGGTGAGAGAGGCAGAAGTAACCAGATTCCAGGAATATTCAGCCCAGCAGGCCATGCCCCTGGCCACCTACGAGCCACTGAACCAAACACACATAATTCCCTCCAAGGCTGCCAGTCCCGGCCCAGTAGGCCATAGCCCTGGCCCCGACAGAAAGGCCCGCTACGCCTGCGCACCGCCAGCGTCGCGGACCTTTGTGTCCTCGTCCGCTTCTGGCGAGTTCCCTCGGCCGGCGGCGCCGCCGCCGCCACCTGGGATCTGAGTATCCGACACTACCTGCGGGCACCGCCTCCTCTGATGCCGTATTTGGCCGCCGCGCCGTACTACGCTCAGGGCCACCTGCAGCAGGCCCTGTAAGGTAGGGGAAACCCAAGACATATGATGCAACTGGTTGCTTATCATCCGTCTGATCGGTTTCGGAGGGACCTCGGAGGCGTTTATTTTTACAGTTGTTGCTGGAGAGCTTATAGTGCAAGCTGTACCAAGTCTTTGGAGAAATTAGAACTTGGGGGCTGAAGAAGACCTGCCTTTAGCTTGTCCAGTTCGATTTTTTAAAAGTTTCTCCTGTAAGCACACAACTTATATTTCTTTTGCATTTTTTGCATTGCTGAAACCGAAAAACAATTCAACTTCTACCATATAGTCAATTTCGATTCACCGCCTTACATGTGAAATTAGGGGCAAGTGATTTTTTATGCACTTAATTGCTGGCCTGACTTGGAGGTTTCACAATTCACAGTGATGGCATGCATGGATCAAATTCACCCAAGTAGCTCGATCTACTTGCATGGGAGAAATAGTCTGTTTTTGGTGGCAATAAGGAATAGAGTGTTATTTAGTAATGTAGATGGTTATTCCTCAAAAATCTTTGTTTCAGGATGTAAAATGGAACAAATACATGAAGAGTGGTGCTCGGACAACAGGAAAAAGAACATCAAGTGTAAATATCTAAAAATGATGTGTGGTAGTGAGCAAGAATGTTGTGGTCCTATCCCTACCCACACCAATTACTCTATTAGAGATATTTGATCTGAAAAGCTCCATATAAAAACCCCAAATGACAAATATATACAAACTGAAACAAGCTACTTATATGTTATATTTGGGTTAGAGGTAGTGCTCTCCTAGAATGAGAACAGAAACAAACATTGAGTCTGTAATGTACACTTAGTAGTGACTCCTTGCATAGATGCATAATTCGTCATATCTTGTTTCTTTTTTATCTCTATAAATTTTGAACTTAAATTCTCGTGTGATGGCAAAAGTCTTGAAATCAGAGAATAACTAGACATCATAGTTCGTATGTTATGTTATAAGGCGAGCATTAACTTTAGTTCTTTGTCTGATTCAGATATGTTTGGGTCAAATATTTGACGTAACGGGGTCAGACTTATAATATTTACTGATCAATTCTGTATACTTGGAGTTTTAGGGGGTTTTCCCTAAATGGTATTTGGAGTAGAGGAGTGGCTTTGGCATATTTTGGAAGAAATTAAATATCTGTTACCTACTCATTTGCTGTATTAGTTATTTTTAATTTTGTGGGACAAATGAACCATATCAATTATTATAACATGCAACCATGACATTTTTTCTTCATCGCCTACAGGTCAGAAGCTCCCACTACTTATTGCCGCATCCCTAACCTTGCAACATAGTACTACCACTTATGGGTCTGGGTTGTCTTGGAGCATCAGCATGGCACGCCCTGGATGCCCAGACAAGTGTGGCAACATCAGCATTCCATTCCCGTTTGGCACCGGAAAAGGCTGCTTCCAAGAACCCTTTAATGTCACATGCAATGAGACTGGGGCATATCTGGCGTCAACTGAAGTTAGGGTACTGGACATCAATCTTACCGTCAGTGAGATTCGTGTTCTGAACCCACACATAGCATGGCAGTGCAACTACACCAACGGCACAAATAGCACCGGTTTGGATGGCTTAAGTCTCGATCCCTTTCACAAGGTTTCAGACACCAAGAACAAGCTAACTGCAATCGGGTGTGCTACGCTTGCATTGGTCGCAGGAGCCACCAAGGGCAAGTATCAGCTGGAGTACCCCACTGTTAACTCATGCTTTTCGTACTGCACCGACGCAAGTAACGTGGATGGTAGCACAGAGTGCTCTGGCATGGGTTGCTGCCAGAGCTCTTTCCAGGAAACATCAGCTCTTTCACACGAGTCTGGGAAATTACCAGAATTTTACAACTCTACTATCCAGTCTTTCAGTCCGTGCAGCTATTCATTCGTCGTTGAGGGGGACTGGTTCAAGTTCGATCATTCCTATATCAACTCTACAAATTTTGCAAGTAAGTACGCAGATGGGGTCCCTTTGGTTCTCGATTGGGTTGTTGGTAATGGAAGTTGTTCGGATGCCAGCAAGATGGGATCACAGTATGCCTGCCAAGCCATGAACAGTGAATGCGTTGATGTGTCCAATGGCCCTGGTTACCGATGCAACTGCTCTCAAGGTTATGAGGGCAATCCCTACCTACAAGCAGGGTGCCAAGGTATCCATATGCATCTAAAAAATCAACCTATACTCTCTCATTTATATCAGTTTTATTGTATATGGATTGTGATATCCTGTTGATTCATGTTGAAATTCTCCTCACTTCCTTGAAAAGACAGACATCAATGAGTGTGAAGCCCCAAACCAGTCATTTTATCCTTGCGAAGGTAAGTGCACCAACACCGACGGAAGCTACACCTGTTTATGTCCATCAGGCTTCAGGAGCGATGATCCAAAGAGCATACCCTGTGTTCGAGCTGACCCAAACATAACTATGAAGGTGGTCTTAGGTAATGGATTGTTGGCAATCAAAGTATTTTGCACACCAATCGTGCACACTGCTTAATAGTCCAAGTGCAGTTTGTATGCATGTCATATAGCAACGCAATGGCACAATATGTTGCACTGTTTTTTTAACCAAAATGTGGGCAAGGTCACTAGTTGAACTGATGGTAATTAACTATCATAATTTTCAGGAATATCCATCAGTGTCGTCTTCATCATGGTATGTATCTTCGCTCTACGGGCTGAGTATCAGAAAAAGAAGCTTGCGAAAGAGAAGGAAAGATTCTTCGATCAGAATGGTGGCCAGATACTATATCATCAAATCATGTCCAAACAAGTTGATACTTTGAGGATATTCACGCAAGAAGATCTGAAGAAGGCTACGAACGATTTTGACGAGAGCAGAGAACTGGGCAGGGGCGGTCACGGCACTGTGTACAAGGGCATTCTCAAGGATAGCAGGGTGGTAGCTGTGAAACGTTCAAAGATCATGAACGTGGCTGAAACCGATGAATTCGTGCAGGAGATTATTATACTTTCACAAACTAACCACCGGAATGTGGTGAGGCTTCTTGGGTGCTGCTTAGAGGTGGAAGTCCCCATACTTGTCTATGAATTCATCCCGAATGGCACTCTCTTTGAGTTCATTCATCGCAACTACCGAAATCCACCTCCCTCGCTGGATACCCGTCTCAGAATCGCTCAAGAGTCTGCTGAAGCTCTGGCGTATCTGCATCTGTCCATGAACCGTCCTATAGTCCATGGAGATGTCAAGTCCATGAACATTCTCTTGGACAGCAATTACATGGCGAAAGTGACCGACTTTGGGGCGTCAAGGGCGCTCCCCAAGGATGCGGTTCAGTTCATGACATTGGTGCAGGGAACCATGGGTTACCTGGACCCTGAGTACCTGCAGGAGCGGCAGCTCACAGAGAAGAGTGACGTTTACAGCTTCGGGGTTGTGCTGCTCGAGCTGCTCACGGGGAAGACGGCGATCTACCATGACGGCCCAAAGGAAGGCAAGAGCCTTGCGTCGTCCTTCGTTCTTGCGATGAAGGAGGAGAGCCTCGAGGGTATCCTGGACCCAAGCATAGTGCACGCCGGGATGGAGATGCTGCTGGGAGAAGTCGCCGAGCTTGGGAGGATGTGCTTGAGCGCCAGGGGGGAAGAGAGACCTTCCATGAGCCAGGTGGCCGACAAGCTGAAGGCATTGCGGAGTACGTGGAGGGAGAAACTGGTGCTCGAGCATGGCAAGACAGAGTATTTGGTTGTGCGCTCGTCTTCTGCAGGTTCGGCGCTACACGATTCTGCGTCGTCGAGCATGTGCTCCACTGTGCTGACACCCAGATGATAGCTTCAGTTGATTACACCATGCGAGTAGTAGTACCAAGAGTGTGAACGTGTTAAGTGGTATATATATGGAGCTTCGAGTATATTGTTCCCTCAGTCTTTCGTCTACACAGTTCGTTTTGTTTAGTCAGTACAGACATTGATGTATCCACTTTTGCGGTATTCAAAACACAGTTGCTGGCACAGTTGCTTTTGTTGAGGACCAAGGCATTTGTGTGCGCTTCAGATCAGGTTATGCCCATGAGCTTTATTTGGGGCACAGAGGTGATAATATCCGTAGAGCACTAAACATGTTTCCAGGTCAGAGGCCTTTTCCGCGATATGTTCCGTGCGTATTTTTCGACCGAGAGTGTAAATATTCGGGTTTGACCACTTATACGGATCTGCTAGAGATGCTCTTAGTGACATAGTGCCATCACCACAAGCTACTGACCAAGACGACGACACCACGCTGGCCCCTCCCGAGCGCATGCTCGCTTCGCTTGTCGTCTCTACCAGTGTGGTGCAACGTCCGTCCCTCAAGTGCTTGTTTGAGCTTATGTTTTAGTGCTTGACAATGTCATAGTTCAGTTCAGAGAGGAAGATGGATGGTTCAGTGCTTGGTGTATTTGTCTAGATACTCTTTATGGTTGGAGTAGAGACTTTTGGCTCTCGAGATCCAGTGCTCCATCCAATTTATTGAAAAAACATATTTATGAGTTTCAAAAAATTCTAACAATAAATCCGGGTGTAGCCAATAGTATATCCCACGAACTTGTAAAATATGAACTTAAAATACTTTTTATTTTGAACTACACAAAAATGAAAAATTGTGGATCTAAATACGCCTATTTTGAAATCTTCAAGTTCTACCAGCTTTTGTTATTTTGTGTAGCTCATATTCAGATTGAAATTTTGCACGTTCATGTGATACATCATTGGTTACACTCGTGATTTTTTTCAGAATTTTTTGAAAATCATAAATATAATTTTTAAATTTTTTATATGGTGGGAGCATTGGATCTCGGGAGCAAAGAACACTTTCTGGGTTGGGAGTATTAATAATGATGAACTAGATATAGAGCCTTGTGTATCCCCGTAGTTTTTTTGCTATGTGTTTTGTTATACTAACGAAGTGCATGGATTTCATTGTAAAATGATGAATTGTTTTTTTTTGGCGGGTGAAACCTGGAATTTATTCAGTAATAATAGCGTTACAATCAGCTAATACAAGATTAGATATAAAAATCGGCTCCTGATGCACCCAACACATATTGCTGTGCTCAGAGCGCCCGTAATTAGCCAAGGCATGTGAACCCTATTTGAGATCTAGTCATTTTAACCGGAATAAACTCCCTATCCTCCATGAGCTTTTTCACTTCAGCACCAAGTGTCCATATGCTGATCGAGATAATGAACCATCCATGAGTGCCGACAAGGCTCCTATATAATCAGCCTGCACGATGACCGGTCGGTCTGACCACTGGATGGCTAAGGCCATGCCGCCCATTATCGCATGCAGTTCCGCTTCCAGCGCATCATTGCAATGGCTGATTACTCTGCAAACTGCAACGATAACACCGCCCTCCGCATTTCTCAACACCATTCCGGCTCCTGCATTACCATCGGTCGAAAACGAGCCATCAGTGACAAGGCCACCCAGTTGAGCGGAGGAGGAGACCAAGGCAAGACTTTTTAGGTGCACAAGTATTTGTCTTCTCCGATACTACCCATCGATCGGCAGCTTTCCTTTCAGAATATCCTCCGTGCTAATTTTTTTAACATCCTTTAGAGACCGGAGGTAGCTAACCAAGAAGGACTTAGAAATATGAATAGGGGGCTTGCCTTTCCGTGCAACATATCCATCCGAAGACTCCATACGCCAAATGAGCATGATGATCATATCTCTAGTATGTGTGGGTGATTTGCTAGTAGGTGCAGGAGCCATTGTCCCCTGTAAACTGGACCTCCTCTTTCCTTGGAATTGGCCACTCCATGTACATGGCATCCCAAAGAGCTGCTGACTCCTCACAAGCAACAAGAGCATGGAAGGTGAACCTCCTCCCGTCCGCATAGAAAACATGTTGCATGAATGGCAACGTGTCTCTTCTTCTTGCAACAGCCTGTAGCTAGTGCTCCACAATGGATCCAAGCCATAATTTTCATTTTGTGTGGCACTTTGGACTTCCAAATCAAGTCCCACACCGGTCTATCACCATTAGGTCGCGTACTAGTAGCACACTCGTCTGGACATCCTCATGTGAAATCAAAGCCAATCTGTATGCACTGCGTACTGTAAATACTCCCTTTGGATCCGGTTCCTAGGCAATAAAATCTTGCTGAAGTCTAGGGGATGCTCGGATTTTCAGAATCGCATTGACATCAGCTTGATAGAAGTGCTTCTTCACAAGATCTTCGTTCCAAGCACCAAACTCATTAATAATGCTGAAACTCTGTTTAACCGGCACTGTCTTTTGGGTGTAATGGGGCGAAAGTTGGGCCCTCTAGGTATCCAGGGGTCACGCCAAGCACGGATAGATGAACCATTCCCGACACGCCAAATCATTCCCTTCTTTACCAATTCTAGACCATACTCTATTCCTTTCCACACAGCCGAGCATTCCAGTAAAAACCGTATCCACCAATTACCATTGGGAAAATACTTCGCCTTTAGAAGACGTGCACACAAACTATCTGGGTTCTCAATAAATCCCAAGCCTGTGGCAAGCAGGGCTTGGTTATAAGCTCTCATATCTCGGATCCAATGCCTCTTTGCACTTCGGCAAAATCATTTGTCCCAAGCTAACCATGCCATCTTCTTTTTCCCTTTTTCCACACCCCACCAATATTGCCTCATCAATTTTGTCAAGTCGTCACAAACCGCTGCCGAAGTTTGAAGACGCTCATCACATACGTAGGTATAGCTTGCGCCACAGATTTGATAAGATATTCCTTACTTGCCAAGGACACATAATTTTCACTCCAATCAATCAATTTCTTACCCAGCCTCTCTTGTAAGCTCTGAAATTTATTTTTTGCTCATTCTCCCTCCGGAACAGGTAGCCCTAGGTACTTAGGGTCAAAAACCTTGCGAAACCTCCAACACGTTCTTAACAGAAGATGAGACTGTTGGCGAACAATTGTCGGAGAACAGGATGGAACACTTCGCGGGATTTATGAGTTGTCCCGTTGCCACTGCATAAGTATTCAAAAACACCCTTGACAATTGTCGCTTGAGCCGCATTTGCTTTAAAGATAAGAGAGAATCATCCGCAAATAAGAGATGGGAAATATCGGGGCTCTCCGGCATATCTTTACTGGAATCAAGCCATCCTCCACCACGGCTTTTGTTACCAAAGCAGATAAGGCATCAGCTAAATAAGAACAAAAAGGGAGACAATGGGTCACCTTGACGAAGACCTCTAGATGGCGAAAACTGGTCCAGCAACTTCCCATTCAGATTCAGAGAAATCGGACAGATTTACGCATTTCATAATTAATGATACCCATGCAGCGTCGAAACCCCACTTGAGTAAAGCTTCCTCCAGCCAGGGGCGGCCCATAGGCTGGGGTAGCGGGGCGACCGCCCTGGCCCCCGGGAGGCAGGGGCCCCAGCCCAGGTAGCAGTTCAATGCTTCTTGTACGCACTAGATCCAGGAAACAAGAGAAAAAAATCCCAGAAGCAATGTCAAGCCCACCAAGAGCTGGACACTGGACACGCGAGAAGCACTCATGACCCAATAAATCGATTGGTACTGCAAAAAGATTAATGTACCGTCAGGCCTGTCTATAATAAAAGATTAATGTACCGTCAAGCACTCACGGAACCGAGTCTTCTCTTCGTGCTAACTATTGCGGCATGCAGGTCAAGGAACCTACTTCCGTACATCGACATTGACTCATGTCATATCCAGGTGCTTTTGTTCTTGTATTGACAATTTATGTAAATGTTTTGTGACATGTCTTCAAAAGATATCTATCTGGTAGTGATAAAATCAAGAGAAAAATGGATAGTTGAACTAGTACCATCCTAAAAAGGCTAAGTTGGCAAAAATTAAGTAGTAATCAGTTTTTGACATTCCATTTGTTTTGTACAGAAAATGATTGACAAGGGTATACATCTCGGTACCTACCGTGAGGTACCTGGTGCACGTGACGACTAAGGCCCAATAGCAAAGAGCCTAACTCGAAGCCCAAGACAAGAGGTCCAAGAGGATGGAGTACCCTCCAAGGTTAGACATAGGCATAGTCGGTTTAGACTTTCTTACATGTAAAACTAGGTCGGTTACGAACTCCCGAAGACCCAGCCTATTTAAAGGCTGGGAGGGTGCGATCTAGGGACAAGCCATACTCGAACCACCAAAAGCCTAGCGAGATCGACATCTCGCCGGAGCTCCCCTGTAATCGCATAATCTCGCACAATCAATACCAGACAAGCAGGAAGTAGGGTCTTACCTCCACCCGAGGGGCCTGAACCTGGGTAAATCTTTGCCTCTGCTTGTCAGCCGACGAAATACCAGTACTACCACGTTCTCTACCCATAATCTCAACCCTAAGTCCTAACCATGGGATTTGTTGAGTAAAACCCCTCGTCAATTGGCGCCGTCTTGTGGGAAAATAGCGCTGGACTCACGGTTTCTTCGGTTCCATCGGAAAACGGCGACTCGCCGATCGGATCTACAAACGGCAACTCGCCTGCATCAACAACCCAGAACTCGCCGACTCGGGCGGCACACGCAACTCGCCGACTCACTCGACAAACGGAGCACGCCAGCTTCACCTGCAAAAAGCACATCAGATCCTTGATGGATTTCGAGCCACATCACCAGAATTCCAGGAGACCTTCTCCGATCTCGAGTCAGGTTTGGGTTTAACCGTTGGTTCGTTCAATTTTTTCGTCAACAAGCTTGGTGTGCAGGACTTGACAGATCCACGCCAACTCGCGACTTCCGCACCCGAGGCTCCATCGGTTGCGGCTCCTTCGACTGCGGATCCATCAACTGCGTCCATACCATCGTCGATCCTTCAAGCTTGCTCGTCTGCAACAACCATGTCGACTCGAAGATCAACGAGCTCATTGAAGAACTCCAAGGTGAGGAGGCCGAATCAGCATACCGCACAAACGATCCGTGCTCGATCTCCCACTCGAGGATAGTTTCGACTGTGGGATCTCCCTCAGCAACTTCGACGAGCCCGAAACTCTTATCGACAACTACGTCGACGAATCTGCACAACAACAACCTCGACTTCGAGATTCAAAACAACTTCACCGACGCCGAGATGAGCATAGGCGATGAAGGCATCGACAGCGAGATCCGTCCAAACGGACCACTCGATGGGCATATCGACTCCGACATGAGCCTTGATGACGACGTCGAGTCCATGACGGACTCGAAAACACATACACATATCCTGGGTATACCCCAGCAGGTCTACGTTGCCTTCGCCGCAGAATCATCTGATGATGCGGCCAGTCGCAGGCCTACAGAGTTCCCGTGCACGGTTATATGCCGGATGGAGTCACAAATCTCACAATTACTGCTGAGATGGCAGCAAAAAGCAGATAAAAGTCATCAAGGAGTGCACAATGATCAGCCAACGCAACACGGGAGGAGATGCTGACCTTCCAGTACTTCAACTGGCTGGAGTCACTTCGACTGCAGCAGATCAGAGCAACACTCGAAGAACGTAAAAAACAAGCTAGCTTGTCGAGGGGCGCAGAGAAGACAGCTCTCCTGAGCTCCACCGGGCGAGCAGACACAAGACCCAGATCAAGGCTGTCACACCTCGCGCTAGATGAGAGGGCAGTACTCACCCGCAACCTAGCAACTCTTTCATGACATACGACGAGGAAGGAGTGCCAGTACCCAAAACAGCTGCGGGGTGCTCTCTTTACCGCCGCAGCATACCTAGAGGCAATCAAGTCTCCAGCTGATGACCCTAATGCAAAACTACATCGCCAACAGATCAAATCACTCGCCTTAGCGGCGAAAGCCATACGCCAAATCCCAAAAACTCCAGGAGGGAGTCGAGATCGTGCCCTAGTTGACACGCGTCGTGAAGAGTATAATCGCAGTGGTCCGTCGCCACCACTCGAAGGAAAGAAGCGGCTCACGTCGGCGCAGGTCCAGGGAGATCATCCGCAGATCTTACAGAGACTCAACTATGATCGAGAGCCTGAGCCACACGGAGCTCTGTGCTTCACTCGACGCGTCCACGAGACACGGATGCCCAAAGGGTTCAAAAACTCACATCTGAACAGCCAAGTACACGGGTCGACAGGAACCTTCATGGTGGCTGGAAGATTACAGGCTGGCTGTCGCGTGCCAGCGAGGCACAAACATCACAGCCATGCAATACATTCTACTCATGCTCGAAGACACAGCCCGCGACTGCTCATGGCTCTACCTCCATCAACATACGACTCGTGGGATCAATTCCGCACAGACTTCATCAAAAACTTCGAGCCTCTATGTGAACGCCCCAAAAATGTTTCGAGCAGCTGCGAGCTTGCGTTCAACGGTCAGACGAAACGTTGAGGTCATACATAAGACGATGAACTGAGATACGCAACTCAGTTGGAGTAATTTCAGAAGATATGGCCATGGACGCTTTCATAATGGGCCTCGCCAGGCGGACTTCAAAGAAGCACTTGGTCGCAAAAAGCCAACCTCTGTGGCTAACCTCTTCATGATCGCGACCTGAGTGGGCAGACGGAGAAAGACATGACGCGTACCACACGTGGGTCCTCACCCATGACAATCATGAAAGTGGCAGTCGAGCCGCAGAGACTCTACAGAGACGACCGGAGGCGCAAACGTTCAAAACGTCACTACGACGACGACAGACCCGAATTTGTCGGCCCAGTGAAAACCAGGGTGTGCTGGGCCTGTCCGCCACGGCCTCGACACTCGATGGCCAATTTCGCTAAGGACCAAGCTACGGCTTGGAGAGCCTCGCGAGGCTAATTGCCTCGCGATAGGCTTTTGGAAGCAGCTGAGGCCTGCGGAGGCCCTCTCATGCTGCCCCCTCTTCAAGGTGATCTCCCCTGGAGAGAGGTCAACGCCGAATCCTCTACAGGGCATCCAAGCCCTCGTGGGGATCGCTTCGCTGCAAAGAACCTCTGCAGAGCGCACTGGGCTCTGCAGCGGCCGCAGAGTGACGCGCGCTCTGCGCGCGGTGACGACGACGCCGCAGTTGCCATTTCGGTGATTAAAGGAGTCAACAAAGCTGTGCCATCCGCACGGACTACAAGGATTTCCTCTTTGGTGATAAGGGGACCGGCCGGCACTACGCTCCACGGCCAACGTCACCGTGGGTACCCCACGTTCCTCTGCGGACCCAGCTGGCCGTCCTGCATGGACGGTGGTTACTGTGCCCCAGCGTATCAGCTTTACGCCCATGGACCGCGTCCATGGACTGCCGGGCTGCGGTGCACCACGCTCTACCTTCTGCCGCCACGTGATAGCCCTTCGTAGCGCAGCGCAGGGAGGAATCCCGGGGCGCCTATAAAAGGAGGAAGGAGCAGCACGTAGCAATGGATCGCATTTCAGTCTAGCATAGCCACTTACGCGCAAGGAAGAAGAAGACACTGCTTCCCTTCCTGTGTACACCATTGCCAAAAGAGAGCCCTCGCAAGCTCATTGTTACTGTAACCTCTACAAGCAGTGCAATACAGACAAGAGGAGTGAAAGGATCGGTATGACACCTGAGGGGGGGGGGGGGGGGGTGAATAGGTGCTACTCCAATTTTAGTCTTTTTCAATTTAGGCTTGACACCAAAGGTAAATTCTCTAAATATGCAACTACGGTGAATTTACCTATATGACAAGCTAGCAACTAAGCACGATTAATAGGCGGTAAACAAGGATAGAGGTAACCGAAGTCAAAGCACGCGCGGAGACACGGATGTAATCCCGAGTTCTCCTTTTTAGGGGAGTACGTCTCGTTGGAGAGGTGTGAACCAACACAATGGTTCAACGGCCACAAAGGCCTCACCCTCTTCTCCGGTGAACCGCACCACAAAGGTTTGGTTCACTTCAACTATCGGAAACCTTCGAGGCGGAGTCCGGAGCCTTTACAACAACGACTTGGGGCACAACCCACAAAGGATTGGGGGCTCCAAACAGCTACAATCTGTCACAAAGACAATCAAGTGAGTACAATAGGGGGCTAGGTTTTCCTAGTGGAAACCCTAGCTAATGGTCCCTCAAGTGATGAGGGGGAAATGAAGAACAGCTTGGTGAAGATGTAGATCGGGGCCTTCTCCTTCAATCCTCCAAAGATCAACGAGTTTGGGTGGAGGGATTGGGAGATCTAGTGATTCTTGAGCTTGCAACAAAGGGGATCTTGAATTCTGGGCGAGCTAAGTGGCTGGAGGTAGGTGGGGGGTATTTATACCCCTCCAGAAAAGTAACCGTTGCAGACCACTTAGACCGGAGTCTCGGTCAGGGAGACCGGAAACTCCGGCCTAGGCCGGAAACTCCGGCCCAACTCCGGACCTGATACAGCAGTTGCCGCCTCGTTGCTCTTTTCTCAGCAGGCCGGAAACTCCGGACAGGGAGGCCGGAGACTCCGGTCAGAGCGGAAACTCCGAACCTACTCCGGGTTACTCCGGACCCTATACCGCACGCGTCGTCCTGGGAAAAGTCTTCGATTCAAAACATGGTCTGGGGCGGAGACTCGGACCGCGGGACCGGAAACTCCGGCCGGTGCGGAAACTCCGGTGGTACTCCGGGGTAACTCCGCACCCCATACCGCGACAGCCGTCCAGTGGAGCTTTTGCTCCAGAGATTGACTTGGCCGGAGACTCCGGTCACAGAGCCGGAAACTCCGGACGGACAGGCAAAGCAAGCTTCCTTTTTCTTGTCAAGTGTTTCTATGCAAAGTGTAATTGTATCTTTTCATTCCTGCACCACTTAACATCATATTAAATAATTCCTAGTGTTGTTGCCTAACACACAAATTGGGGACATAAAATATGTCCTTTCAATCTCCCCCTTTTTGGTGTTAGATGACAACACTCGGATTTGCAATAAAGCACACAACAAATATCAACATGTACCACAAAGGATTTGAGAGGCTCCCCCTACATGTGTGCATACAAGTAGTTTGCATTTGAATACAAATGCTCAACATGTAGAGGAGAGACAACTCACAAGTAATATATGGAATCAAGATAAATACACCAACATGAGACATAATATGATATAGGGTTGAGATGAGAAGGGACCATACCTTGTGCATAATAATATGACATATAGACCAAAGCACAATAATAGACCATAATAATAATGTCATCTCAACCATAGGAATTATGAAATCCAGTCTCATACCACACAAAGTACCACACCAAGAAACATAGTCTTACAACATAAAACCAAAGCAAATAGGTTCAAAACGACATAAGATAAATGGACACAAGCGCAAAGAAATGATAAACGCACGTGCTTGTGTCCGACCCATGCAAATCCCGTGGTGAGAGAGCCTAATAGAACTACTTCTCCCCCTTTGGCATCGAAACACCAAAAAGGGAGAAGAGCGATGCTAACGGTACCCAAGGCGATCACTCGACGTCTTCATCATAGTCGGTATCACGGTCCTCATCATCACCACTCGCGGCAGCATCATCATCACCACTCGCTTCATCACTATCTTCTTCCTCATCACTTTCTTCTTCATAGCGCATAGGGGCCTTGCCGGTGTTGCGGGAAGAGAAGGCATGGAGGTCACATCTTCATAATCAGCCCAATGAAATGTATCCTGATTCCATTCCTCAAGAGGGATAGTGGCCTCGGAAGGCGGGGTGACGGGATCATCTTCGTTGCGAGGAGGAGTGGAACCACCATTGCTTATCTTGCGCATTTCCTTCATCATCTTGGCTTGGTTGGACAAGATCCTCTTGTTAGTGACATATGTTTGATGATTTTCCTTGTGTAACCCAACACCCATGCACATCATAGCCCTTTGCCACCAAGAGACTTTCTTCACTCTTCGTTGACTCTTTGTTTGCCACCTTGATCCCACGAGGGTGGAGTGGCATTTTTCCTTCTTGCCCTAGGCGCTTCTCTCTCCTCTACCTCTTCATAAGTGTCTTGAGCAAGATGATGGCCGAGCACTTGAAGGTAACCATAGGTGTGTTTCTTGAAACGGGATTGATCGAGTTTGGTAATCTTTTTGAGGATGAGCTTCATGACATATGGAGCATACATAGGATTCTTCCTCTCATAGATAGCAATGTTGATCTCACACCGGATATAGTCCATGACATCAATCTCAACCCCTTGGCAATCCGGTCCGCAAGGTATGTCGTGTGGCAATGATGCAAGAGGTTCACAAGAGCTCCACGGATAGCATCCGTATTCCCGGCTTGAGGTGCAATGCTCCAACGAAACATACGAATCAAAATGTTGTAGAGGGGCTTGAGACCTTTGGTGGTAGCAATGGCACCATTTTTGGCAGCAAGAGGAGCGAGGAGCTTCTTATCATAGGGCACTCCTTCAACATGCATTCTTCGACCAACTGAAATGTTCACACCTTTGAACTCATATCCCAAAGCTTCTCCGAATTCTGAAAATTTTGCACTAACTCTGAGAGGCCCCGTCATCCAAGTCATTTGGGTATCCTCCTCATCTCCAAACACAAGAGTGGCAAAGAACTGTTGCACCATCTCAATATCATAATCTTGTTGGAGGGAAATGAGGTGTTCGAGACCAATCTTTCGAGCAACCCAAATTGCGTCCTTAAAGTAATCCTTCTTGGCCAACACTTCAAATTTCAGCGGTTTTTGAGGACACACAAGAGCTTTTGGGTCCAAGTTAGCATAGATTTCCTTCATAATGAGCTCTTGCTCCTTTCTCCAAAAGTGACCATCGGTGGAGTTGTTGGGCATGTCATAGAAATTCTGCGCCCTCATGACTCTAAACTCCTCCTTGTTCAAACCCTGCAAGGTGGTCAAGTTGTCAAGCTTGGCCCTCTTGGCCCTTTCTTCTCGAAGGAGGCAGCCTCTTGCCTAGCCCTTCTAGCATCAGCAGCCTGTTTTTGCTTAAGAACACCACTCTGCACATGCTTGTCTTGTTCTTCATCATAGATCAAATAGTCTCGACCTTGGAGCTTGTTCTTCTTCGACTTCTTGATGTTCGAGGATGAGGATGAAGGACCGGGATACTTCTTGCTAGCTGTGAAACAGGATTAGAAAGGTAGCATTGAGGTAAGCATACATGTCCGTGGAAACACAACGAAAGAAAAAAGTAGAGAAATTTCTTCTCAGGTTTGATCTAGACCGGAGTTTCCGGTCTCAGTGGGGCGGAGATTCCGGCCACACCGGAGTCTCCGGCCTGGAAGGCCGGAGTCTCCGGCCCTGAGGCCAAAACTCGGATCTAGGTCAAAACTGAGGGGAAAAACACACTAGCAATTTTCAAGATAGTGCATTGCCATCCTAAAGGTTCTACACCATGAATTTCTACAAGAACTACTCTCAAAACTAGATCTAGGATGAAATCCTAGAGAAGGAGAGAGAGTGGTACCCGAGTCCTTCATGGTGAGATCCAAATGGAGGGGAGGAAGATCCCCAACGCTTGGGAGGTGGAGGAGCCGGTGGCACGGCGGATTCCGGCGGCGGGGAGCGGCCGGAGGCGGTCTTGGAGCTCTTGGCGGCGGCTGGGGAGAGTTTGGGGTCGGGGGGTGTGAGGGAAGTTATGAAACAAACTCCCCACCCCCGAGCCCTTAAGGAACCCAGCGATGCGACCGAGTCCGGAGTCTCCGGCCTAAAGCACCGGAGTTTCCGGTTGGACCGGAGTTTCCGGGCTTTAGGGCGGAGACTTTGGACAGACCGGAGTCTCCGGTGTTTCACACCGGAAACTCCGGACCCAAAACTCCAGAACTGCCAGATTTAAATGGGGACAAGTATGTTGCAGACGAGCACGGCTTTTAGATAAGATGGCTTAGGTTTAGAACAAAGTCACTGATGGTGGGATACACACTAGGAATTGCAAGATGCAAATATAAAAGCCAATTCCAAGTGTTTCTCCCAAAAACGACGAACAAAGCCTAGGAACCAAATAAAAAACAT
Organism: Poa pratensis; assembly: GCA_947311845.1. Classification (NCBI taxonomy): domain Eukaryota; kingdom Viridiplantae; phylum Streptophyta; class Magnoliopsida; order Poales; family Poaceae; genus Poa; species Poa pratensis. The sequence goes on along the minus strand of CAMZMU010000082.1, from coordinate 30,195,633 downwards.
TAAAGACCAAGTAAGATCAACTCTTCACAAAGAAGAGGGCGGTGGCCTAGGCCACCATGTATGAGTGTATGTGGTGTGACACCGCGAAGATATATCTTGGGTTCACCGCCACTACTCGTCATTTAAGCTCACAATTCATAAAATGAAATATAGAGACAAAATGAGTTCTTACTATCGGCATAATGGGGGGAGGGATAGTCCAATGGATTAGGACCGCACTCCCCCTATGTCCATGCCTACACCTAAACCAAACATATAGCTAAGATATAGGTGTGTATGCAAGATATTCAAGCGACGCTCCCCGAATCGATGATATTTAGCTCATGCCTCAAATAAGTGAACCTTGCTTCATCAAGTGGCTTCGTGAACATATCGGCAAGTTGGATCTTCGTGGGAATATAGCCAAGCTCAATGTCACCCCGGTGATGTGATCACGGATGAAGTGATAGCGAATCTCAATATGCTTCGTTCTTGAGTGCTCCACCGGGTTGTGGCCAATCTTGATAGCACTTTCATTGTCACATAAAAGAGGCACTTTGTCACAATGGACACCGTATTCCTTTAAAGTTTGCCTCATCCACAACAATTGAGTGCAACAACTAGCGGCCGCCACATACTCGGCTTCGGTGGTGGAGAGAGATATGCAATTTTGCTTCTTAGAAGACCAACTCACCAAGGACCTACCAAGGAATTGGCAAGCCCCGGAAGTTGATTTCCTATCATCCTTGCAACCGGCCCAATCCGAATCCGTGTAACCGGCAAGAGAGAAAGTTGAGCCTTTAGGATACCACAAACCAAACCTTGGGGTATGAACCAAATATCGAAAGATTCGAAGAACCGCCGTTTGGTGGCTTTCTTTGGGAGCCGCTTGGTACCTTGCACACACTCCTACACTCAACACAATATCGGGTCTAGATGCACAAAGATAAAGCAAAGAACCAATCATAGAACGATAGAGCTTTTGATCAACATCCTTATCTTTACCCTTTGGATTAAGTTCAAGATGACACTTGGTGTCCATAGGAAACTTCTTCTCTTTAGCATTTTGCATCTTGAACCTCTTGAGCATGTCTTGGATATATTTGGCTTGAGAGATGAAGGTCCCTCCACTCAATTGCTTGATCTCAAAACCAAGGAAGTACTTCAACTCTCCCATCATGGACATCTCGAACCTATCGGTCATAAGCTTTGAAAATTCATCATTAAAAGCTTTGTTAGAAGAGCCAAATATGATATCATCAACATAAAGTTGGCATATGAAAAGCTCCCCTTTAACCCTCTTGGTAAAAAGAGTGGGATCGATTTGCCCCACTTCAAAGCCACGGTCTACCAATAGCTCTCTTAGGTGCTCATACCAAGCACGAGGTGCTTGTTTGAGACCATAGAGCGCCTTATCAAGTTTGTAGACATGGTTAGGGAAGTGTGGATCCTCAAATCCCGGAGGTTGCTTAACATATACCAACTCCTTTAAAGGACCATTAAGAAAGGCACTTTTCACATCCATTTGTTGCAACTTGAAATTATGATGTGATGCATATGCAAGAAGGATACGGATGGACTCAAGGCGAGCCACGGGAGCATAGGTCTCTCCAAAATCAATGCCTTCAACTTGAGAGTACCCTTGAGCTACCAATCTTGCCTTGTTCCTCACAACCATTCCATGCTCATCTTGCTTGTTCTTGAATATCCACTTGGTGCCTATAACATTGAGGCAATCTTTTGGCTTCTCCACTAGATTCCACACTTTGTTGCGCTTGAAGTTATTGAGCTCTTCATGCATGGCTTCCAACCAATCCGGATCTTCAAGAGCTTCAAAGACTTTCTTTGGTTCCACCATAGAGATGTGGCTTGATGTTCATTGAAATTTGCCAATTGTTTTCTTGTGGTGACCTTGTTCTTGACATTAACAATGATATTTCTAGATGAAGACTCTTTCTTCTCCAATCCTTTTTGACTCTTGCTATACGACGGGTTTCGATATCCTCATTGATGCGAGGAATTTCGCTTGATCATCTTGATCATTTGAGTCCCCGTCTTGACCGGATGTTGACCTTGATCATCTTGAAGCACATCTTCAAAGAAGGAGAGGGTTGATCTTGGTCTTGACCTTGGCTAGTGTTGACAATAGGAGAACTTGGTTCTTGAATAGCCTCTTGGTCAACTTGAGGAGGGTCTTGAACTTGTTCTTGGTAGGTGCATCATTTGCTTCCATAGAAGGTGCAACTTCAACTTGTGATGATGGAGTCTCCACATGAGTGGAGCTAGGACTTGCTTGAGGAGGCTCATGATGGATTTCAATGGGGCGATGGAAACCAACCCCCATTCTTCTTATTGCTTCTTGAGGTTCCTCATTATCTACATCACAAACATGAAATTGCGCCACTTGGGAGCCGTCATTCTCATCGAACCTCACATCACAAGATTCTATGACTTTCCCAACGGTCTTGTCATAGACTCTATAGGTGTGAGATTCGGCACCGTAACCAACAAAAACACCCTCTAAAGCTTTAGATTCAAATTTAGACAAACGAACACTTTTGTTCTTATAGAAACACTTACAACCAAAACTCGGTAGTAGGAGACATTGGGCTTGTTGCCGGTGAGCATCTCATAAGATGTAAACTTCTTGCCAACACGAAAGAATAACCGGTTAGATGAGTGACACGCCGTGGAGATAGCCTCGGCCCATAAGAATAGCGGAGACTTAAACTCCGCCAACATAGACCTTGCCATATCCATGAGAGTCCGGTTCTTCCTTTCGGCTACACCATTTTGTTGAGGGGTATATGCAGCGGAATATTGATGACGAATCCCCTCTTCACTAAGAAACTCATTTAAGGTGTAGTTCTTGAACTCGGAGCCATTATCACTCCTAATGACCAAAATAGGGACATTGTATTGGCGTTGAACAATATTGGAAAAGTCGATGATGGTTTGTTGGGTTTCATCCTTCGTCTTGAAGAAATAAACCCAAGTAAATCTTGAATAGTCATCAACAATCACCAAACAATATTTCTTCCCACCAAGACTAGGTTGAGGCACGGCACCAAAGAGATCAACATGAAGAAGTTCCAAATCCTCTTTGATGAAATAATGGTCTTGCCCGGATGGGGAGAATCATGCATCTTTCCTTCAACACAAGCCCTACAAAGACGATCTCTAGAAAAAGAAACATCTCTTTTAGTCCAAGAATGTGGCCACCCTTGTGAAGACTTTGCAAAGTTCTCATGTTGACATGGGACAAGCGGCGATGCCACAACCACCCCACGTCGGCCTTTCCGAATAGGCATATTGCTTGAGTGTTGGTAGACCCCGAAAAGTCTACCACAAACAACTCATTTTCAACATACCCAACGAACATGACCTTTAGAGTCTTGCTCCTCAAGAGTACCACCATATCAATAGTAAAATGGACATCAAAGTTCATCTTATTAAGAGCACGAACGGACATAAGATTGTAACCTAGAGACTCAACAAGCATGACATTTACAAGGGTGATATCCCTTGCAACTACCACCTTGCCGAGACTCTTTACCTCGGCTTTGATTGTCACCATAAGAGACGGATGATTATTTAGATTTGGTCTCAACTCCGTCATAATCTCCTTGCTTCCGGTCATATGACTAGTGCATCCACTATCAACCACCCATTTCGATCCACCGGAAGCATAGTCCTACAAGAAATCATTGCTTGGATTTAGGTACCCATTTCTCAATGGGTCCTCTTTGGTTAGCAACAAGGGTCTTAGGAACCCAAATAGAGTAATCAATGTAACCATCATATGGACCAACATATTGAGCATAAACATCCCCATAATAATCAACATAAAGAATATAGTTGGGGTTGTTATGCCCCGCAAAGTCACTACGAGTGGTCTTGCCCCTTGTGGCACTACCACCGCAATGGAAGTCTTGGCTTGTGCGGGCTTGGTCTTGATCTTCTTGTTGTTGCCCACTTTCTTCTTGGGCTCGGCTACATAACCAAGACCCTCCTTCCCTTTGTGTGGTTTTTGCTCAAATAAGTAAGCAATACCCTTATCTTTACCTTTGGGAATAGAGGTCTTGGCACTAACATTTTCTTCAATAACATTTTCATGAACACGAGGAAGAATAGATATGCTAGTTGAGCTAGATTTAGAAAGTTGAGTTTGAAGTTGCTCATGAGACTTGACTAAAAGGGAGTGAGTTGTTTCCAAGGCCTTGTGAGCCTTGTCAAGCTTCTCCATATCCTCAAGAAGTCTAGCATTAGCAACCCCAAGTTCAACTTTCTCCTTTTTAAGCACTTTATATTTAGCAAAGACATGATCTCTATCCTTAATGATTTTATTAATGATATCATCATTTTTAGCATCAAGAGACTCAAGTCTTTCCTCAAGAGAACATCTTTCTTCACTCTCTTCATCAAGAGAGGCATTCAAGGATGCTACGGAAGCATTCAAAGAGGCAATGGTGAGAGAATCCTCTCTCTCAATCTTACTCTTTTCTTGAAGAAGTTCTTCGGCCGCACATAGTTGTCTCATGAGAGACTCAACATGTTCCTTAGCTTCACCTTGCAAGTTAGTCATGAAAGTATCGAAAGCAACAAGTTCTTTCTTAATCACAAGACTAGATTGATCACTCATTTCATGCATAGTCTTGGGAGAAGGAGATGATACCTCGGTGACATTAGCCATGAGGCAACGAGCGTTGTTGGTGGAGAAGTTCTCATTGGGGGATTCAAAGAGAGAAGATGATGAAGTTGATACAATAGCCAATGCGGCTACCTCTTTAGTAGGTGCATCTTCATCTTCGGAATCACTTGTGGCATATTCTTCTTGTGCCACCAACACAATTCTTGGTGCCTTCTTGAAGAAAGGCTTCCTTGGTCTTGCGGGCTTCTTTTGGATCAACTTGAATGGTCCTTGGGGATGAGCTTCCCACCATTTTGCTCTCGGTTCTCATAAGGACACTCTCTTATGTAGTGGTTCTTGTCATGACAATTGTAGCACGTCTTCCACTTTGAGGCTAGCTCTTTCTTCCCACTTGAGTTGTTCTCTTTATCAACCTTGGCTTTAGCTTTTGCCGGGTCTTGCCAAAACTCTCTTGTGGCAAGAGCTATATGACCATTTAGAGCCGGTTCAAGATCATTTGGAGCAATGTTGCTTGGGCACGCTTCAACCTCATCAAGACATACCACCTTGGCCTTCAAAGCAAGTGAGGGGCCTTGTTTCATCCCCATGGCCCTAGCACGGCTATCTTCGGCATTCTTGGTGGCAACCTTGGAGGCTTGCACTTCTTGCATAACTTCATTGGATGTCATTTCGTTGTAGTTGTGTCTTCCTTGAATGGCCTTCACCTCGATGGGCTCGAAGGCAAGAGAGCATTCACATACTTCCTCTTGACATAAGCATCATCCACATAGGTTGCCCCCACATCAAAGAAGGCCTTTGCAAGAGTCTTGAGTCTTCCATACATGTCTTCATGAGTCTCATTGTCAAACATGTAGAAGCCTTCGGCATCATTGCTCAAAGACTCATATCGGTTTCTCTTCATGCTTTCATTCCCAAGAAATGCAACCTCAAGACAATTCCAAGCTTCTTTGGCGGTGGTGGCATTGAGAACATAATGCTTGTCACTTTCACCACTGAAAGTTCAATCATATGGAGTGCGGAGGCATTGAGTTGCTTTTCGGCAAATTCTCTTCTTGTCACATTGCTTGGATCCGCAACCTTGTACCATCTTCAATGATCCTCCAAAGCTCGATAGAGGCACTGTTAATATGAGATTTCATTGAGCGTTGCCAACTAGCAAAAGCTAATGCATTAAGCTTAGGTGGAGGACCAATGGGGTTTATGCGGGTGGTGATAGGTGGGTCGATAGGGTACCATCCCGGAACGTTATGGTACTCTTCCTTCCCATCTTCATGCTTGGTAGGAGGTGGAGGAGTTGGTTTAGATCCGGAGGTGGTTTCCACCCCCTTCTCATTTTTCTTTTTACCCTCCTCGGAATCACCTTCATCGGAGTTAGAGATGCCCTCTAGTGGGATGGTTTCCGAAACCTTGGCATTTGTGAGTTTCATGAGCATGTCACGCAACTCATCAAATTTGACATTCATGTCATTCATGGACGATGTCAATGTTGTTTCCAACTTTTTGATATCGGCCATGGATGCCATGGTCTCTTTGGCCTTGGCAAGATCGGCCTCATCCTCACTTTGTGTCATACTTCTCTTAGGCGGTTAAGCCCAAAACAAGAGAGCCTTGCTCTGATACCAATTGAAAGGATCGGTATGACACCTAGAGGGGGGGGTGAATAGGTGCTACTCCAATTTTAGTCTTTTTCAATTTAGGCTTGACACAAAAGGTAAATTCTCTAGATATGCAACTACGGTGAATTTACCTATATGACAAGCTAGCAACTAAGCACGATATAATAAGGCGGTAAACAAGGATAGAGGTAACCGAAGTCAAAGCACGCGGAGACACGGATGTAATCCCGAGTTCCTCCTTTTTAGGGGAGTACGTCTCGTTGGAGAGGTGTGAACCAACACAATGGTTCAACGGCCACAAAGGCCTCACCCTCTTCTCCGGTGAACCGCACCACAAAGGTTTGGTTCACTTCAACTATCGGAAACCTTCGAGGCGGAGTCCGGAGCCTTTACAACAACGATTTGGGGCACAACCCACAAAGGATTGGGGGCTCCCAAACAGCTACAATCTGTCACAAAGACAATCAAGTGAGTACAATAGGGGGCTAGGTTTTCCTAGTGGAAACCCTAGCTAATGGTCCCTCAAGTGAATGAGGGGGAAATGAAAACGGCTTGGTGAAGATGTAGATCGGGGCCTTCTCCTTCAATCCTCCAAAGATCAACGAGTTTGGGTGGAGGGATTGGGAGATCTAGTGATTCTTGAGCTTGCAACAAGGGGATCTTGAATTCTGGGCGAGCTAAGTGGCTGGAGGTAGGTGGAGGGGTATTTATACCCCTCCAGAAAAGTAACCGTTGCAGACCACTTAGACCGGAAACTCCGGCCCAACTCCGGACCTGATACAGCAGTTGCCGCCTCGTTGCTCTTCTTCTCAGCAGGCCGGAAACTCCGGACAGGGAGGCCGGAGACTCCGGTCAGAGCGGAAACTCCGGACCTACTCCAGGGTTACTCCGGACCCTATACCGCACGCGCCGTCCTGGGAAAGTCTTCGATTCAAAACACTGGTCTGGGGCGGAGACTCCGGACCGCGGGACCGGAAACTCCGGCCGGTGCGGAAACTCCGGTGGTACTCCGGGGTAACTCCGCACCCCATACCGCGACAGCCGTCCAGTGGAGCTTTTGCTCCAGAGATTGACTTGGCCGGAGACTCCGGTCACAGAGCCCGGAAACTCCGGACAGGACAGGCAAAGCAAGCTTCCTTTTTCTTGTCAAGTGTTTCTATGCAAAGTGTAATTGTATCTTTTCATTCCTGCACCACTTAACATCATATTAAATAATTCCTAGTGTTGTTGCCTAACACACAAAATATAGGGGACATAAAATATGTCCTTTCAAGGAGTAGCGGTGTTACCTCCACACGAGGGCCGTGAACCTGGGTACGGGCTGGTGTTCATCTCTGTCGTGATGTCCCTCCTCTTGCTCGACGAGCACCGTCGCTGTGCAGGTTGAGGGTTGTTTGACCAACGTGTTCAGCCCCTTACACGAACTCTCTTCGTGAGCTTGACTATCCCTGTTTCGTGGGAGTCATTCTCCGACAATTGGCGCGCCAGGTAGGGGGCTGAGGCGCGTCTTCAACCTTCACCGACCTCTGCACCATGGCGGACACTCGCGCAGCACGCGCCACCCGGCGGGCGTCAGGCAGGGCCACCACCGAGCCCGCTGCCAACACCACCAACCCTCGCGGCCGTCCCCGTGCCAGCCGCGCCACGGGGCGCAACACCGCTGAACCGCGTGTGGAGCACCCCGAGGACGACGACGGCCACCACGACGACCGCTTCGACGAAGACGTCGACCACGGGCACGGCGAGGACGCTGAGTCCTCGCATCCGTCCCAGCGCCACAGCGCCTCCACTCTTGGGCGCCCAGCACCCAGCCCAAACACCGCGTTGCTCATGGCCGCGGAGCTCTTCCGCTACCGCCCCACCGCCGAGGCGCACGACAACTGGCTCGGCCGCCTCCAGCACCTCGTCGACATTGCGGCGGCACCGCGCAAGGCTCCGGCGGCGTCGCGCACTCTGGTGCACCACAACTCCGGACGCGCAGGAACTGCCAAGCATGGCGCACCTCCGCCGCCGCCTCCGCCGCCGCCTCCGCCGCCGCCTCCGCCGCCGCCTCCGCCGCCGCCTCCGCCGGGTCCACCTCCAGCTGCGGCGCACAAGGCCGCATCCCACGCGTCTTCGCCGCGCGATTGCCAAATCGTGCAGCGAACACCCCCAGACGCGCGGGTGGAAATGGAGCGCCAGAAGGACCTCCAGAAGTGCATCGTCGAGGAAATCGGCCAAGCGGGGCGACAGAACGGCCGAGCTCTTCAGGGTGGCATCGCCTCGTATGCCACAGGGTGCGCGGCCTTCACCCGCAACCTGCGTCGCGTCGTCTGGCCACAGAAGTTCAGGCCTGACCTATCCAAGGGCTACGACGGCACGGACAATCCCATCGAGTTCTTGCAGCTCTACACCACCTCCATCCAAGCTGCGGGGGGAGACGACAAGGTCATGGCCAACTGGTTCTCCCACGCTCTCAAGGATTCTGCCTTGTCGTGGCTCCTGAACCTTCCCGAGGATTCCATTGACTCGTGGGAAGAGCTCTACCAGCAGTTCATTGCAAACTTCAAGGGCACGTACGAGCGCGCCCTCACCTACAACGACCTGCGAGCTGTGCGCCAGAAGCCTGGCGAGACCCTCCGCAGGTACATCCAGCGCTTCAGCCAAGTCCGCAACAAAATCCCGAACATCCCGGACTCGCACGTCATTGCGGCCTTCTGAGAGGGCGTCACCAACCACAGGATGCTCGAGAAGCTCGGCATCCATGATACCCTCTCCTCCGTGGTGAAGCTCTTCGACATCGCAGACAAGTGCGCCAAGGCAGAAGAAGGGCTCCTCTTCGTCAAGGTGGGCTCGACAGACGACCCCGTTGAGGGATCCAAGACCCAGAAGAGGCGTGACGAGATAAAGCGCAAGCCTACCGCAGTCCTGGCAGCCGAACCCGACGCCAAGCATGTTCGCGAGGACTCCCCAGAGGCTGGCGAGAAAAAGGTGGATAACCGCCCGTTCTGCATCTACCACAACAGGCGCGGTCATGCGACGGAGAACTGCTATGACCTCAAGCAGCTGAGCAAGAAGCGTGAGCAAGAAGAAGGCAGCGGTAGCCGCGGCAGAGGCCGAGGATACCGCAAAGGTGGACGCAAAGGCAACTTCCAGAGGCCGCAGGGGACTCAGGCGAATGCCGCCAAGAAAAACAACAATCTCCCCGACGAAGAGCCTGGGGGTTACCAGGCCCCTAAGGGTGCCATGGCATGCATCCTCGGCGGATCCCAGGCGCCCAAGTCGAACAACCAGTTCAAGCAGTTCGCTCGTGAGCTCAACGCAGCGCTTCCCAGGGTCGAGACGTCCCGCCCCCTCAAGTGGTCCCAGTACACCATCGCCTTCGACGCCAAGGATCACCCCAAGTCTACCAAGACTGTGGGCACTCTCCCGCTGGTGTGCACCCCCACCATCAACAACATCGCCGTCGGCAAGACGCTCATTGATGGGGGTGCAGGCCTGAACGTCATCTCTGTCGAGACCTTCGAGACGCTTCAAGTGCCCTACGAGTGGCTTATGCCCTCCAGGCCCTTCACTGGGGTCACCAGCGGCTCCATCTCGCATCTGGGGCAAGTGAGGCTCGCGGTCACCTTTGGCACGCAGGAGAACTACCGCACCGAGCTAATTGACTTCGACGTCGCGCACATTGGCCTGCCCTACAACGCCATCCTCGGCTACCCGCCCTCGCGAAGTTCATGGCCGTCACGCACCACGCCTACAACATCGTCAAGATCCCTGGCAGCGGTGGCACTATCACCATACGTGGTCACGTACAGGATGCCACGCGCGCTGTCGAGATCGCCTACAAGGCCGCTGCCATGGCATTCCCTGCTGACGAGGACATGGAGCCTCTCGAGAGGCCCAAGAAGAAGAAGCAGCTGTTCACTCAAGAGCAAGCGTCTACAAAGAAGGTGTCACTGAGCACCAGCGGCTCGGGGGCTGAGGGCTCGGGGGCTAGCGTCACCATAGGCGCTGGCTTGCCTCCCAAATAGGAAAGCGCGCTCGTCGCCTTCCTTCGGGCAAATTCTGACATGTTCGCATGGACTCCGTCAGAAATGTCCGGTGTACCAAGGGAGGTGATCGAGCACCACTTAGCCGTGTGTCCAGACGCACGCCCTGTAAAGCAGAAAGCGCGGAAACAAGCCCCCGAGAAGCAAGCGTTTATCATCAAAGAAGTAGAGAAGCTGAAAGCAGCAGACATCATTCGAGAAGTTGCCCACCCCACTTGGCTCTCCAACGGTGTGGTTGTACCAAAGCCCAATGGAGGAGGCCGGCTCTGCATCGACTACACAGATGTAAACAAGGCCTGCCCCAAGGATCCATACCCCATGCCAAGGATAGACCAGATCGTGGACTCCACCGCCGGCTGTGATCTCCTCTGTTTCCTGGATGCCTTCTTAGGTTATCACCAGATCAAAATGGCCAAGGAAGACGAGGAGAAAACAGCATTTCTCACCCTTGTGGTGTGTATTGCTACACTTGCATGCCCTTTGGCCTGAAGAATGCCGGCGCCACCTTCCAGAGGCTCATGAGGATCGCCTTGGGGGCTCAGATGGGAAGAAATGCAGAAGCTTATGTCGACGACATCGTGGTCAAGTCTCGCGAGGTTGACACTCTCTTGAAGGATCTCGAGGAAACCTTTGCCAGCCTGCGTAATGTGAACATCAAGTTAAACCCCGCCAAGTGCGTCTTCGGGGTGCCTTCAGGCAAGCTCCTCGGTTTCCTCGTGTCCCACCGCGGCATAGAAGCAAACCCTGACAAGATCAAGGCTATAGAAGACATGCAGCCACCTCGCCGCCTCAAGGACATGCAGCGCCTAGCAGGATGCATGGCCAGCTTAGGCCGCTTCATCTCCAAGTTTGGCGAGAGAGCCTTGCCATTTTTCAAGATCATGAAGAAATCCGGCACCTTCAAGTGGACTACAGAGGCCGACAAAGCATTTGAGGACTTGAAGAAATACTTGGCTAGCTCACCAGTCATGGTAGCCCCCAGGGCGGGCGAGCATCTGAAGCTGTACCTAGCAGCCACTCCACAAACTGCAAGCGCCGTCCTGGTGGTGGAAAGAGAAGAGCCAGTTCTCCCCAAGAAAAGCACTGCCACACCAAGTCCAGAACCTCCGACGAGGGAACAGTCTCTCCAGACCCAGTGCCAAGTCATACTACATCCTCGAGGGAGATCTGTACCGCAAGCGCCCAAATGGAATTGCACTTAAGTGCGTCCCCCGAGGAAGGCCGCATGCTGATCAGAGACATTCACGGTGGAGAGTGTGGCCACCATTCCTCTGCACGCACCCTGGCAGGCAAGGTCTTCAGGAGCGGTTTCTACTGGCCCCAAGTGCTTCAAGATGCCATCACCATCGTCCAGTCTTGCGATGCGTGCCAATTCCACGCCAAGCAAGTCCATCAGCCGGCACTAGGACTCCAAACCATCCCGCTCTCGTGGCCTTTCGCGGTCTGGGGGCTAGACATCTTGGGACCCTTCCCGAGATCGCAAGGGGGCTACCGTTTCCTCTTCGTGGCAGTCGACAAGTTCACCAAGTGGGCAGAGGTTGAAGCAGTGCGCAGCATTCCAGCCAGAGCAGCAGTAAAATTCATCAGAGGCCTGGTTTGCCGCTTTGGTGTGCCAAATCGCATCATCACCGACAATGGCTCACAATTCACCAGCGGCATCTTCAGGGCCTAATGCGAGAGCCTCGGCACCAAGCTCTGCTTTGCCTCGGTGGCTCACACACAGAGCAACGGCCAAGCCGAGCGAGCAAATGCTGAGGTCCTCAAGGGCCTCAAGACAAGAAGCTTCAATCGCCTGAAGGGCTACGGCAAGGGCTGGATAGACGAACTCCCGTCCGTGCTCTGGTCCATCCGCACGAACCCCACGAAGCCCACTGGTGAGACGCCATTTGCCCTCGTGTATGGAGCTGAAGCAGTCCTCCCCACAGAGATCAAGCATGGATCCGCACGGGTCCTTGCCTTCAACGAGGACGATCAAGCAGACCTCCACAGCGACGACCTGCTGCTCCTTGACGGGCTGCGCCGCCGCGCCGCCCTCAGGGCAGCCAAGTACCAGCAAGACCTGCGACGCTACCACAGCCGCCACATACGTCCACGCACTCTCGAGACAGGCGACCTTGTCCTCAGGAGAATTCTTTCCAGGGAGGGTCTCCACAAGCTCTCGCCCATGTGGGAAGGCCCCTACAGGGTCTCACACATCGCCAGGCCTGGCGCGGTACGCCTCGAAATCGAGGACGGCATCCCGGTCAAGAATCCATGGAACATCGCGCATCTACGCAAGTTCTACCCGTGATCATAGTCACGCCAGACATTTTTTGTCTCTAGAGGGAAGCACACAACTTCACCTCCAAGCTTCACAAAAGCTTCTCCTCCGAGGGCCAGCCCCTCTGAGCTCTCCTGATAACGTGCCGCCGCAGGCCGTGAAGAGTCTCAGCCACTGAATGTGGTCCCCATGCCTCGACATGGAAAACTTTATCTTGGTAACTCCAAGTGTAGTGAACCAATTCGTTTCTCAATGAAACATTGCGCTGAGGCGCCGCTATGTAATATTTTGATGGTGAGTTTTTACCTTTCATCATCTTAGTTCATTTCGCGCTCATATTCTTCCCCATGCGCACCTCGCGAGCGGGGGCTGAGTACGGTGACTGTGCCTCAAGAGCACCCCAACAGCACCGCAAAATCCAAAGGATCCGAGCTCTAACACGTGAGCACGCTCTCACGCCTGTTACCTCCTCAAAGAGCTCTGGCCTATGGGCTTGCTCCCAAACACGCCACCTCACCAAAGGACCTTGGTACTTACTCTCCTCGCGAGATACTCATGAGGAAGCCTATAAGCGCGCATGAGTGTTTACTACCATGTGCATGCTCTGGGTTTGCCTCTCTAACCAATACAGGGAACAAGAGTCCTCCCCAAGGTCGAGAAGCCATGCTCCGACCTCTAGAGGGAAGCGCACCATCAGGGAGACCAACGCCCCACCAGGGAAGCCAACGCCCTCTACGAGGCCAAAGTCTCGCCAAGCTAAGTCTAGCGCTCGCGCCCCTCAGGAGTTTTTCCTCCCTCTCACGAGCACCTGTCGTCCCTCGAGCGGGTTTTTTCTCTCTCACACTCCATGGACTGCTTGTGCGTCAAAGGGGGCCCTCGAGCACCGCGACTCGAGAGCCCTTACCTCTCCAAGCCTTAAACACCCCCCGGCCTTGTCGAGTCACGCTCCGGCATACCGCAGCGGCGGTGTCATAGCGCAAAGAGACTGGTCCTGACGACGTAGAGCGAAGAAAGACATGGAACAGGGATAAAAGGTCCATCGAGGGGCACACACACACATAATAGCGTACGATCAAAGTGTCTTACAAGCCAGAATGGTTTAAAACAAGTCTTAAAGCAAAGATAATTGCGCCTCAAGCGTGTCTGGTTGCAGGAGCGGCCTAGGCAGGAGCATCGCCGTCATGATCCTCCTCAGCCTCCTCTTCAGCCACGGCTTCAGCACCTTCCTCCTCCTCAGCGGCCTGCTCCGTCTCGACCCTCTTGAAGCGGTCGACGTAGTCGTTGACCTCCTCCCGAACCAAGTTGGAGAGGTCCTGAGCTTGGTCCACCTCGACAGGCTCGGTCACCGACTCGAAGTCGAAGCTGGGGTAAAGGCGCTGGAGGTTGGCGAAGACGCGGTCAATCGCCACCGTCAGGAGCTTACGACACTCTTCATCAACGACGTCGCCAAGCTCCACCACAGGGCCCTCGAGCGCGGTGAAGAGCTGATCGAAGTAGGCGAGGTATGAGGCGGCGTCAGCGTTCCCATGAACGGGAACCGCAGGGGCATCCACTCCTAGCTGCCCCACGAGAGTGTTCCCCCGGGTCACCAAGGACTTGAACATGCGCTCCCGCTGCTGCGTCAAGACCCGCGCCGCCTGCACGCTGTGCTCAGCCTCTACAGCACGCTCCACAGTAGGGCCTACCTGCGCGTTCAGCTCCTTCATATCAGCCATCAGGGAGGCAAGGTCTTGATCTGCACGTTCGCGAGCCTCTTCCGCGCGGCGACGACCATCTCTGGCGCGCCTCAACTGGGAGTTCAGGTTGGCGTTTTGATGCTCCAGCTGAACGATGCGGGCATTGTCATCTGCACGCTTCTTCTTGAAGCGGTCCTCCTGCTTCTTGAATTTCCCGGCATAATCTTCGGCGACGGCAGCGCGGTATTCTTTCTGCTTGGCGGCGGCATCCTTCTCAGCCTCTTCCTTCCTCGCGGCGAGCTTTCGGTTGGACTTCTCTACAAGCTTTTTGTGCCTGGCCACCTCCTCACCATGCTTTCCTATGGCCTCGGCCAGATTGCCCTCCCGCGCCTCAAGATCTGCGCGCTGCGTGGACAGCTCCCTGTCAGCCTGCAGTTGCTGCTCCTCGCGCTTGAGCACCTCCGCCTCGCGCGCCGCCAGTGCTCGCTCACAGGCATCCAAAGACACGCGGTGTTGGTCCAAAGACTTTCGCGTAGCCTCCGACTCCGCAGCGAATTTCCCCTCGCGGTCAGCAAGCTCTTGGCGCTGAGCGGCTAGCGTGGTCTCGAGGGCCGCGCGCTCTGAGGTTGCAGCTTGGCGCTCCGCCACGGCCGCCTCGCGATCTTCTGCAGCGGCCTGGCGCTCTGCCTGGAGTGGCTCCAGGGTCTCTTGAGCCTGGCGCACCGCGCTCTCGCGGACTTCCTTGGCGAAGCGCAGCGCCTCCTCTCGCTGCGCCTGCATGGCCTCATTGTCGTGGCGACGGTGCTCCACGATCTCGAAGAAGCGGGTCCAGGCCTGCTCAAGTTCATCATACTCTCTGGCAAGCTCGGCCTCCTCGAGAGCAAGTTGGGCCTCCAGCCCGTCCAGTGCACCCCTCGCCAGGCGGAAGGTAGAGCTGCGGCGAGCGCCGCTCCAGCTCCTGCCGCCCAGGACCAGAGCCCGCGAACTCCCATGAGACATGGAGGCTCCCCCGTGTGCACTAGACTCAAGGATGGGGTCTCCGAGCTTGGGCCCGGGTCGACCCTGGCCTCGGGGCGGTGAAGCGAGCCCTCTCCGTCATTGGGGCCATGGGCTCCAGCACCGTCGTTTTCCATCGGCGCCTCCTCTCGAGCTTCAGGGGCTGAGGAAGACTGCCCAGCCACCGTGAGGTCCGCTGTCGCCGTGCCCGCTGCGGCCTCAGAAGAAGCCGCCGCCCCCTCAGCATATGCATTAGGCGGGGGCGGCGGAAGAACGTCTTTCTCCACCTCAGCGTCAGTGCCTTGGGGCGGAGGAGGAACATTCTCCCCCATCTCGACGTCGGCGCCTCTCCTCGCCGGCAAGCCGCTCCCCGCCTCCTCCGTGGCGACCTCCTCTTGCTGCTCGGGTGGAGTGACAGGGCGTGGCGGTGTTGGCGTCCGCACCACCGCCTCCTCCTCGGGGCGCACCTCCGCGGTAGAAGGCGAAGCAGCCGCCCCGGTCAGAGGCGCAACCACCACAGGCCCTGTAGCCTCTTCCACCACGGGCTTAGCAGCCTCTTCAGCTGAGGGCTCCACAGGCCCCTCGACGGTTGCCGAGGCAAGGCCCCGCACCTCCGCAGCCTTGCGGACCCTCCGGCGTTTTGCCGTCACCAAATCCCTGACAAACAAGCAAGAAAGGCCTTCAAGAGGGGAGCAAGAAAATTCTCGAAAGATGTGAAAACAGGGACCAATACTTACCCAGATGTCTTGGCGCGAGAGTCAACCCACACCGTGGTGGACGATCGCCACGACCTCGACGATGCAGCTCCAGAGCCGGACCCCTCAGGAGCAGTCTCAGCTTTCCTCTTGAGAGGGGTGCCCACTGGGCTCTTGGCGGCCCTGTCGTGGAAAGCCTTGGAGCGGGGATCGCAGCGTCCCGCTGCGGCCTCCTCATCGCTGTCTTCCTCCCCCTCCGCGACCTGGCGCGAAGGGGCCACAAGGAAATCCTCGTCCCCGCTGGACGAAATCTCCAGAACTTCTCCCTCAGGAGGCGCAGGTCTCGAAGAGCTCGCCTCCCCTGCCGAGGGATTCGCCCCTCCACAGGTGACGCCCAGATCGGTGTCAGATGCGACGGGTGACTCCGAGGCCCAGTCCTCTTCCACCACGGGCGCCGCGGCCTCCTTCTTCTCCTCCCCTGCCAGGCCCTGAGGGGTGAACTCCGGCATCAGCTCCAGGATCGCGAGGCGCTTCTTCGGAGTAATCTGATGGAGGGGCCTCCCGAGCTCACTGCGCGGCACAGGAACCTCCGGGGCGGTGAAGAGGATGCCCATAATGGAAGCAATGACGTCGGGGGTGTGGGAGCTGCAATGCAGCCGCATCGGGTCCGCCAGGCCTGAGTACATCCACACCGGCTTCGTGTGCTTCTGGAGAGGAGCGATACGGCGCCTCACGAAGTCTTCAGCAACCATCTGCCCCGTGAGGCCAGCTTCGCGGACGAGCTTCATGCGTGCGACCAAGTCAGCAATCTTCGGGCTTTGGAAGGTTGCACTCGACCAGTTCGAGTTCTTCAGCGGCGGCGCCTCAGGGACATCGAAGAAGGAGTTCTGCGTCTTGGCGTCCACGATGAACCACCGCTGGCGGAAATCGTCCACCTTCTTCGTCACCCGAGTGACGGGTTTGTCGCCGTCCCAGGACATGGGGATGTAGATGTCTCCCATCCCATCCGCAATGCGGAAGGACACACAACCTGACCGCTCGCCGGGCGCCGTGGAGCGGAGCGCGTAGAAGCTCCGGAAGAAGGCCACAGAAGGCATCACCCCCAAGTACGCCTCGCAAAGATATGCGAAAATGGCGAGGATCAAGATGGAGTTGGGGTGCAGATGCAGAAGTTGGATCTGGTAGAAGGCCAAAACCTCCTCCAGGAAAGGGGAAAATGGCGGCACCAGACCAGCAAAAACTGTCTGGAAGAAAATGGGATACAGCCCCGCCGCGAGCTTGCCAAAGCGCGCCGCCTTGAGAACGGTGGCGCCGTGCTCGTTGTTCTTGCCTGCGGCCATCCGCCGGATTTTGTCCAGCGCCTCCGTCGTGTGGATGCGAGTCCCCACCAGCGCCGGCGCAAACTCGTCCTCCTGCTGCGCCTCGGCAGGCACGTTCGCCATTGCCGCCTTGTCCTTCTTGGGACCCATGGTCGAAGAAAGAAGGGCGGCGGAGAAGCTTGGTGAAGAAGGAGGAGCGTCGGAGACACAGAAGCGCAGAAGTCAAGAGCGAGGAGACGGGCGCGCAAATGAGGCAGTAACTGCTGCCTAAACCGGTGCTGCAGGCTTTATCTCCCCTCAGAGCAGTTACCGAGACGTGGTGGGTCCCCCCACTACGCCCATCATCTCCGGGGAGAACGTGTCGTCGCGGCGCAACTGCCCTACACGTGTCTCAGGCCGGCCGGACACTTTGGGCCCATGACAGTTCGCCTGCGTCCACTGGACTACATCGTGCCCATCATGGGCCCGGGGGCTACTGTCGGCCCAGTGAAAACCAGGGTGTGCTGGGCCTGTCCGCCACGGCCCTCGACACTCGATGGCCAATTTTTCGCTAAGGACCAAGCCTACGGCTTGGACAGCCTCGCGAGGCTAATTGCCTCGCGAGGGCTTTTGGAGGCAGCAGAGGCCTGCGGAGGCCCTCTCCACTGCTGCTCCCTCTTCAAGGTGATCTCCCCTGGAGAGAGGTCAACGCCGAATCCTCTACAGGGCATCCAAGCCCTCGTGGGGATCGCTTCGCTGCAAAGCAACCTCTGCAGAGCGCACATGGGCTCTGCAGCGGCCGCAGAGTGACGCGTGCCTCTGCGCGCGGTGACGACGACGCCGCATTTGCCATTTCGGTGATTAAAGGAGTCAACAAAGCTGTGCCATCCGCACCGGACTACAAGGATTTCCTCTTTGGTGATAAGGGGACCGGCCGGCACTACGCTCCACGGCCAACGTCACCGTGGGTACCCCCACGTTCCTCTGCGGCCCCAGCTGGCCGTCCTGCATGGACGGTGGTTACTCTGCCACAGGCATCAGCTTTACGCCCATGGACCGCGTCCATGGACAGCCGGGCTGCGGTGCACCACGCTCTGCCTTCTGCCGCCACGTGATAGCCCTTTCGTAGCGCAAGCGCAGGGAGGAAGCCCGGGGCGCCTATAAAAGGAGGAGGAGCAGCACCGTAGCAATGGATCGCATTCTCAGTCTAGCATAGCCACTTACGCGCAAGGAAGAAGAAGACCACTGCTTCCCTTCCTCGTGTACACCATTGCCAAAAGAGAGCCCTCGGCAAGCTCATTGTACTGTAACCTCTACAAGTAGTGCAATACAGACAAGCAGGAGTAGCGGTGTTACCTCCACACGAGGGCCGTGAACCTGGGTACGGGCTGGTGTTCATCTCTGTCGTGATGTCCCTCCTCTTGCTCGACGAGCACCGTCGCCGTGCAGGTTGAGGGTTGTTTGACCAACGTGTTCAGCCCCTTACACAAACTCTCTTCGTGAGCTTGACTATCCCTGTGATGACCCACAAGTATAGGGGATCGCAACAGTCTTCGAGGGAAGTAAAACCCAAATTTATTGATTCGACACAAGGGGAGCCAAAGAATAAATATAAGCCTTAACAGATGAATTGTCAGTTCAGCTGCACTGAAAGTAGACTTCCTCGACACAGATTATCAGTAGCAACGGTGATATAACAGCAGTAGTAACAAAGTAATAGCAGCAACAGTGTAACAAAGACAGCAGCAGTAATTTTAGTAAACAGCAGGATTAAAAGTACTGTAGGCATAGGGACGGATGTACGGGCGTTGCATGGATAAGAGCGCTCATGTAATAATCATAACTCAGGGCATTTGCAGGTAAACAATTATAAAAGCATCCTAGTACTAGTCAAACATAGGCATGTGTTCCGTATATAGTCGTACGTGCTCGCAATGAGAAACTTGCACAACATCTACTGTCCTGCCAGCCCGTTTGCAGCGGGGCCTCAAGGGAAACTACTGGCAATTAAGGTACTCCTTTTAATAATGTACCGGAGCAATGCATTAACACTCCGTGAACACACGTAATCCTCAAGTCAAAGCCATCCCCTCCAGTTATCCCGGTTGCTGTCACTCCGGGGCCTCGGGTTCCGGACAATAGCAGGTGAAAACAACTTGCAGATATGATCTAAAACATAATTATTCTCATGCATCAACAACATGTTCAGATCTGAGATCATGGCACTCGGGCCCTAGTGGCAAGCATTAAGCACAACAAGTTGCAACAATGATAAATAGCAAGTTTCTAGAGCAACAATTCTTTTATTAAGATCTTCCAAGGATTTATCAAATTTTTCAGTGTTCTCAAATAGTTTTTCAAGCTTAACATCAATACTTGGAAGATTCTCTACAACCTCAAGCTTTTTCATAACATCCTCAAGAGAGACTTCAATTTTAATTTCATTAACAGGTGGTATTCCTACTAGACTTTCAAGGATGTAGCTAGCCTCTAGAGCAGGTGTTCCTAGGAAGTTACCCCCTGTCAAAGTGTCCAAAACATATCTATACCAATTGGTAATGCCAACATAAAAGTTCCTAAGAAGGATTGTAGTGGAATGTTTTTTAGCACACCTATGATGAGCATTACTAATTCTGTACCAAGCATCTTTTAAACTTTCTCCCCCTTGTTGCTTAAAAGTTCGAACCTCAACCTCAGGAGATGAAACAAAATAAGAAGAACTAGACATGATGAGCAAACCGAAATAAACTAGATGCAGGAATTTAATTTTTTTGGGTTTTTGATTTTTAACAGCAAGCAAAACAAAACTAAAACAAGAAAAAAAACAAAGTAAAGAGATTGGAACTGAGAGACTCCCCTTTCCAATAGCCTCCAAGTCCCCGGCAACGGCGCCAGAAAACAGCTTGATGGCTACGTGTTGGTGAACCCCAAGAGGAAGGTTATGATGTAGACAGCAGAAGTTTTCCCTTGAGAAATCTACCCAAGGTTATCAATCCAGTAGGACTTGACGATCTATCGGAAGGTTGTTGATGTTGACTCCCCCTGGCGCTAGGGAGCTTGCACCAACGTGGAATCTGCACAGACACAAACCAGAACTTTGCCCAACACGAAACAGAGAGGTTGTCAATCTCTCCGGTCTTGCAGAAACAAAGAGTTAAACGTATGGTGTGGAAAACAGCAGGAAAACAGCAAGTAACAGGAAACAGATGATTGCAGCAGGTTGTGTAAACAGTATGAGGAAATTGGACCAGGGTCCACAGTTCACTAGTGGTGTCTCTCTCAGAACAGATAACTAGCATGTTGGGTAAACAAATTACAGCTGGGCAATTGACAAATAGAGAGGGCATAACAATGCAATACATGCCAAGATGTCTACTATGAAATCTAGTTGGGCATTACAACAAAGTACATAGACCGTTATTCCAACAGCATCTATGCCTAAATAATCCACCTTCAAGGCAGCATCCGCATCCTATTCAGTATTAAGTTGCTAACAACAGATTATTGCATGAAGTAAAGTGTGTAATGTAATCAATACAAGTGCCCTTGGACACTGCACCAATGTTTTATCCCTAGTAGCAACAGCACATCTACCATCTTAGACCTTTCTGTCACTGATCCAGATATCTAGAGACTGAACCCACTATCGAGCATAAATACCCCCTCTTGGAGTCACAAGCATCTACTTGGCCAAAGCATCTACTAGCAACGGAGAGCATGCAAGATCAAGAGCACATAGATAAACAACTTGAATAAACATGGTATCAATATTCATCGGATCCCAGCAAACACAACATCTAGCATTACAATAAGATGATCTTGATCATGTTAGGCAGCTCACAAGATCTAAACATGGAGGCACAAGGTAGAGAGACAACCATCTAGCTACTGCTATGGACCCGTAGTCCAGGGGTGGACTACTCACGCATCACTCCGGAGGCAGGCATGGTGATGTAGAGCCCTCCGGTGATGATCTCCCCTCCGGCAGGGTGCCGGGAAGAGCTTCAGAACTCCTCCGATCTGAGATTGACGATGACGGCCGCGACGGAACTTTTCGTGGAATATGATCGACCGTAATAGGGTTTTCGCGTCGCGGAGAATATATAGGCGAAGAGGCGGCGTCGGTGGCCGAGGGGGGCCACCACGCCATAGGGGGGCGCGGGCCCACCCTGGGCCGCGCCCTAGTGTGGCGTGGCCCCCTGGTGGGTCTGCTCCGACTCCCCTTTGGACTCCGTGATCTCCTCGTGATATTATTGACGATGTCTTTTGTTTCGTCCAATTCCGAGAATATTTCCTTAATAGATTTTCTGAAACCAAAAACAGCAGAAAACAGGGAACTGGCACTGTGGCATCTTGTTAATAGGTTAGTCCCAGAAAATGCATAAAAATGATATAAAGTGTAACCAAAACATGTAGCAATTGATATAATAACAGCATGGAACATCAAAAATTATAGATACGTTTGAGACGTATCAAGCATCCCCAAGCTTAGTTCCTGCTCGTCCTCGAGTAGGTAAACGATAAAAACAGATAATTTTTGAAGTGACATGCTACCAACACAATCTTTGATCAAATAACAATGTAATGCACATGATCTGAATGAAGTGATCCAAGCCAATGGTCTATAGTTTGCAAGCAAGTAAATAAAGAGTAAACATAAGTGATCACACAAGTGCAAACTTTCATGAATAACACTATAAAACATTTAGAGATATAATAGTCTAACATAATAGTTAGTTCACAGCAGCAATAATTCTCAACATGAAAGTGTTTGTATCAACACAAAGGAAGATAATAGCTTCAGCTTTTGCTTCAACTTTCAACATGTATATCATATAGATAATGTCAATGCAAAGAATATGATCAACCAAACACAAAGTTATGTAAAAACTGTTATACTGGAGTTGACAATGATGTTTGCTTAAGTAGACAGAAAGAAGTGGGAAAACTGACTCAACATAAAAGTAAAAGAATGGCCCTTCGCAGAGGGAAGCAGGGATTAACATCATGTGCTAGAGCTGTAGTTCCCGAAGGCATATAGAGAGCATAAAATATTGTTTTGTAAGGTAATGGTGTATACAGGTGTCAACAAATCAAATAGCAGGTACTTGTCATCTTCCATGGCTAACTAACTTTTAGAGCGGTTCCGAGAGTTTTTAGGACTGCACTTGTAACAAGCACTTATTGGTGACACTCCTCCCAACCATTTACTTTCCACAAACCATGGCTAACCGAATCCTCGGGTGCCCACCAACATTCACCATGGAGGAGTGTCTATTTATTTATTTATAGGGTGGACTAACCAGCTCTTTAATGCAAAATAAAAGGTGGAGAAGCAGATGAAGCTGCCAATCCTTGTAAATTAATTAGCATGGAAGATGACAAATCTCACTACTACGTCCTTATGAGCTTTTCAAGTAGTGACACAAAAAGGAAATGTAACAGTTTTGAGTAGTTAGTAGATAGCACATGAAGAAATTTACTTGGAATGGTGAAAACACCACATAATAGGTAGGTATGGTGGACACAGGTGGCATGGATTTGGCTCAAGGTTTTGGATGTACAAGAAGCATTCCCTCTTAGTACAGAGTTTAGGCTAGCAAAGTTATTATAAGCAAACATCATTATCAACTGGAATAGCAAGAGTGTACATAAAACACAAGGTTTGACGAACCATAGACTCCCACTGTCTTCCTTGTTAACACATAGCCTTCATCCAAAAATTATCTAGACTACTATGGACTTCCAATTATGCAACAGATTATTATAGCAGAAAATCCTTATAGTAGTTCTTCATTAATAGCCATTACTTACATGATGCACAAGCTTAAACATTAATTACTTGACAGCTCAAAACAATTGGCAAGCATCAAATTACTCAAGACAACGATCTAAAAAGATTCATGTAAGCATTTTATACCACTACCACATGCATAGCATTTTTCTGGTCCAACCAAACACCAATCAACTTATTTGACAACTCTCCAAACAGATATAAGTGAAGCAAGAGAGTACTTTCTTCAAAAGAAACTGAAGCTCTAACAAGAGATACATGAAAAACTGAGAGCTAACAGCAATAACAGCACTAGACAGGAATACTCAACAAGTATAAGTGAAGCACAAGAGTATTCTAATGAAAAAGTGGAGCGTGTCTCTCTCCCAAACATGAATACTAGGATCCAACAAGTATAGCACAGCAAACAAAACAAAACAAACTGAAAACAAAAACACACTGACGCTCCAAGGAAGAGTACACTAGTATGAAGCAATAAAAATATAGCACCATTAGAGATGACCTGATAATTTGTAGATGAAGAAGGGGATGCCTTGGGCATCCCCAAGCTTAGATGCTTGAGTCTTCTTGAAATATGCTGGGGAGGTAAGCCTCCCCAAGCTTAAGCTCTTCACTCTTCTTGATCATGTAATATCATTCTCCTCTATCAACACTTGAAAACTTCCTTCACACCAAAACTTAACAGCTTTTCTCATTAGCAGGTTAGTGCACTAAAAGATAATACTTCAAAGTTCTAGCAAAGACAAAACTCACAAGCCAACTATTTTAAACATTAGCCACTGTTACTAGGCTCAAGTGGGCACTTTTACACGAAAAGAAACCACTTAAAAACTTGTAAAAGAGAGAATGCAAAATAAAAGACAGAATCTGTCAAACCAGAACAGTCTGTAATGACGAATTTTTTCGAGGCACTTACGATGCTCAGATGAAAACTTTTGAAATAATGAAAGTTGCGTAACATCATCAGGAACATGCACAAAAAGTTTCAGCATTTTTCGATTTTTTCTGATTTTCTACTGAATTAAACGGTGACGAACAGCAATCTGTCCCAATGCAGTCCCGAAAATAAAACCAACTTTGCATTAGTAACTCTCCTTGGCACAACAAAACAGCAAATAAAAGATACAAAGGAGTTGCTACAGAGGTAAACAAGCATCCTTGACTCAAGAAAACAAAAATAAAACAGCAAATAAAAACATGGGTTATCTCCCAGAAGTGCTTTTCTTTAATGCCTTTGAGCTAGGCATGAAGAGATGCATCAAGTATTGTCAAGACCAGAAACATCAAGGTTCCCAAAAGCTTCAGATAAATCATAATTCACAACAAGAGGGGTTTTCATTTTAGCTAGTTCTTGAGAAGAAAACTTGAGAGGCCCACTGCAAGCTTTATTAGTAAATTCATAAAATCCATTATCCAGCACATCAGAAGTTGAAAGTTTTGGTTTAGGCCCCTTAGGTACATACATGAATTTCTTTCCTTTATCTAGAATATACCCTTGCTTCTTAGTTTTGAAAGAGGAAAAAGTATTACTCATGGTGTCAATGACTTCCTCTATCTCCTCAATCCTAGAGTTTTGATCATGATTTTTAAAGCAAGTTTCTAGAGCAACAATTCTTTTATTAAGATCTTCCAAGGATTTATCAAATTTTTCAGTGTTCTCAAGTAGTTTTTCAAGCTTAACATCAATACTTGGAAGATTCTCTACAACCTCAAGCTTTTTCATAACATCCTCAAGAGAGACTTCAATTTTAATTTCATTAACAGGTGGTATTCCTACTAGACTTTCAAGGATGTAGCTAGCCTCTAGAGCAGGTGTTCCTAGGAAGTTACCCCCTGTCAAAGTGTCCAAAACATATCTATACCAATTGGTAATGCCAACATAAAAGTTCCTAAGAAGGATTGTAGTGGAATGTTTTTTAGCACACCTATGATGAGCATTACTAATTCTGTACCAAGCATCTTTTAAACTTTCTCCCCCTTGTTGCTTAAAAGTTCGAACCTCAACCTCAGGAGATGAAACAAAATAAGAAGAACCAGACATGATGAGCAAACCGAAATAAACTAGATGCAGGAATTTAATTTTTTTGGGTTTTTGATTTTTAACAGCAAGCAAAACAAAATAAAACAAGACAAAAAACAAAGTAAAGAGATTGGAACTGAGAGACTCCCCTTTCCAATAGCCTCCAAGTCCCCGGCAACGGCGCCAGAAAACAGCTTGATGGCTACGTGTTGGTGAACCCCAAGAGGAAGGTTATGATGTAGACAGCAGAAGTTTTCCCTTGAGAAATCTACCCAAGGTTATCAATCCAGTAGGACTTGACGATCTATCGGAAGGTTGTTGATGTTGACTCCCCCTGGCGCTAGGGAGCTTGCACCAACGTGGAATCTGCACAGACACAAACCAGAACTTTGCCCAACACGAAACAGAGAGGTTGTCAATCTCTCCGGTCTTGCAGAAACAAAGAGTTAAACGTATGGTGTGGAAAACAGCAGGAAAACAGCAAGTAACAGGAAACAGATGATTGCAGCAGGTTGTGTAAACAGTATGAGGAAATTGGACCAGGGTCCACAGTTCACTAGTGGTGTCTCTCTCAGAACAGATAACTAGCATGTTGGGTAAACAAATTACAGCTGGGCAATTGACAAATAGAGAGGGCATAACAATGCAATACATGCCAAGATGTCTACTATGAAATCTAGTTGGGCATTACAACAAAGTACATAGACCGTTATTCCAACAGCATCTATGCCTAAATAATCCACCTTCAAGGCAGCATCCGCATCCTATTCAGTATTAAGTTGCTAACAACAGATTATTGCATGAAGTAAAGTGTGTAATGTAATCAATACAAGTGCCCTTGGACACTGCACCAATGTTTTATCCCTAGTAGCAACAGCACATCTACCATCTTAGACCTTTCTGTCACTGATCCAGATATCTAGAGACTGAACCCACTATCGAGCATAAATACCCCCTCTTGGAGTCACAAGCATCTACTTGGCCAAAGCATCTACTAGCAACGGAGAGCATGCAAGATCAAGAGCACATAGATAAACAACTTGAATAAACATGGTATCAATATTCATCGGATCCCAGCAAACACAACATCTAGCATTACAATAAGATGATCTTGATCATGTTAGGCAGCTCACAAGATCTAAACATGGAGGCACAAGGTAGAGAGACAACCATCTAGCTACTGCTATGGACCCGTAGTCCAGGGGTGGACTACTCACGCATCACTCCGGAGGCAGGCATGGTGATGTAGAGCCCTCCGGTGATGATCTCCCCTCCGGCAGGGTGCCGGGAAGAGCTTCAGAACTCCTCCGATCTGAGATTGACGATGACGGCCGCGACGGAACTTTTCGTGGAATATGATCGACCGTAATAGGGTTTTCGCGTCGCGGAGAATATATAGGCGAAGAGGCGGCGTCGGTGGCCGAGGGGGGCCACCACGCCATAGGGGGGGCGGGCCCACCCTGGGCCGCGCCCTAGTGTGGCGTGGCCCCCTGGTGGGTCTGCTCCGACTCCCCTTTGGACTCCGTGATCTCCTCGTGATATTATTGACGATGTCTTTTGTTTCGTCCAATTCCGAGAATATTTCCTTAATAGATTTTCTGAAACCAAAAACAGCAGAAAACAGGGAACTGGCACTGTGGCATCTTGTTAATAGGTTAGTCCCAGAAAATGTATAAAAATGATATAAAGTATAGCCAAAACATGTAGCAATTGATATAATAACAGCATGGAACATCAAAAATTATAGATACGTTTGAGACGTATCACTAGGCACCATGCCCTAACAATCTGGCAACTTATTACATGAACAATCTCATCCAATCCCTACCATCCCCTCAGCCTACAGCAGGGAACTACTCACACATGGATGGGGGAATCATTGATGGTTGATGGAGAGGCGGTGGTGATGACGATGGTGATGATCTCCTCCGAATCCCCGTCCCGGCAGGGTGCCAGAACGGAACTTCTGATCCCCGGAATAGAGATCGCGGCGGCGGCGGAGCGTGGATGTGTTTCGCGAAATATGGTCGAACCCCCCTCGATATTTAGGTCAAGGGCAATATATAGTCCAAAGGGGAGCGTCGGGGGCGACCGAGGTGGCCACGCCACACTTGGGCGCGGCCCCACCCCCAGCCGCGCCCAGCTATGGCGTGGCTGCCTGGTGTGGCCTCTCCGACTCCCCTTCTGGCTCCGTGGGTCTTCCGGTGAAATATGACGATCGCAATTGTTTTCGGAGTTTTTCTCGAAAGTTGACTTTTCTGCACAAAAAGAAGACACCAGGGCAATTCTGCTGAAAACAGCGTTAGTCCATGTTAGTTGCATCCAAATCATACAAGTTAGAGGTAAAACAACAGCAAAAGTGTTCGGAAAAGTAGATACGTTTTGGACGTATCAACTCCCCCCAAGCTTAGCTTATTGCTTGTCCTCAAGCAATTCAGTTGACAAACTGAACGCGATAAAGAAACTTTTACGAACACAATTGCTTCATATGATGTATACATACTTGAATTATGATTATACTTACTAGCTCATGATAGGAGATATGCATAAGATAAAAGCTTGATAAATATGCAGCCATGAAAAGATTCTAACATACTAAAGGTAAACAACATGGCATATAACTAAGTGCAGGATTGCAATGTTCGTAATTGGGTATGGCAAAGTGGTATCTCGCTTGCCCGAATGTGTGCAGCAAAACATAAATGCCCAGGCACCTCTGAAGTTTACAGGCAGACTAGAAATAAAGCTTATCAAAGATAAAAGCATCAAGCTATGTCACTACTAACCTATTCTGGGACAAGCACATTTCACTAAGAATGACAGTCATGCTCTCAAAGAAGTGCTTTAAAGAAGGATGGTGACTCAACATTAAAATAAAAGATAGGCCCTTCGCAGAGGGAAGCAGGGATTAAATCGTGTGCTAGAGCTTGTTAGTTCCCGAAGGCATATAAAGAGTGTAAAAATAATATTTTGAGAAGTGGTTGCAAGTGTCAACAAATCCGCGATAGAGTTCTTGTCATCTTCCATAACTAACCAACTTTTAGAGCGGTTCCGAAAATTCATATAGTTTGCATTATATCATGCTTACAGATTTTTGACACTCCTCCCAACCTTTTCTTCCACAAACCATGGCTAACCGAATCCTCGGGTGCCGACCAACAATCACCGTGGAGGAGTGTCTATTTTAATATTAAATGATAGGTGGACTAACCAGCTCTTTTGCAAAAATAAAAGTGGACAAGCAGATGAAGCTACTTGTCCTTGGAAATCATTTAGCATGGAAGATGACAAGTTCTACTACCACATCCTTATGAGCTACACGCAGTGACACAAAAAGGGATTGTACAATTTTGAATAGTTAAAGATAGCACACGAAGAAATTTACTTGGAATGGTTTAAAACCATGCATAGGAATTTATAGTGGACTCTTTGGAATAACTTGGTTTTCAGGATTTTGGATGCACAAGCAGCATTCCCGCTTAGTACAGGTGAAGGCTAGCAATAGACGGGGAAGCGACAACAAGAGAGCACAACTGTCATAATCATACTTGCGACAGAATAAAATTAGCAGTGGCATAAAAGTGATACAGAAACTCTGAGTCACAATAGATCGTCGAGGCTTGACTTTTGTTTTGAGTCATAAACATGTGTAAGCATGTGCCAAGTCGAATCAAGTAAAACATTCAGAGGAGGATACCACACTACAATACCACTCTACGAATAAAACAATGCATGCAAATAACTATATGACATATGGTGCACCTTCAGGAGATTAGGATTAATCATGAGAAAACATGGCTATCAAGCATTCATCAAGTAACATAGCCCATACCATAACTACTAAGCGCAATCATATGGACAGGTATGTGTACAAAAATGAAAACAAATACGGTTCATACCAGCCTCTCACCACATCAAGTTGTCGAATATCGTCATTATTGCCCTTCGCTCGCATGACTTGAATGATATAAAATGAAAACCAAGCTCCAGGTGGAGTCACAGACGGCTGTTGAATCTGAAAAGAACTATACAAAACCAAGAAGAACAACAAATATTTTTGGTGTTTTCGAATTTTAAAACAAAGCAAGGAAGAAGCAAATAAAAAGGAAAATATTTTTGGGTTTTTTGAATATCAACTCGAAAATCAAAAAGACAAAATAAAACTACAACTCGAATTACTAAAATAAAAGCATAGAGAAACAACGAAAATATTTTTGGTATTTTTGGGTTTTGAGAAAATAAACACCACAAGCAAGAACAAATAAAAGAAAGCGAAATATGGATATACAAAGAACTGACATGGAGCGAATATAGAAATGAGCGAACTGTCAGTATACGCGTACCTCCCCCCAAGCTTAGGCTTTTGGCCTAATTGGGAGACAATCATGGGTGCTGATAATAGCTCCAGGACGGTGCATCGTCCCTGGCGTGTTCGTAAGAACCACTCTGTAAAGCGGGGAAGGTTCCGCTTGCATAGTCAAACTGGTATGAGGAGCTCGCCCCCTCATCATGCGGCTCAGGCCGCTCCTCCTCCGGCTCGGCCCGGGGTCATGCTCCCTCATGTATGCATCCAAGTCTTCTTCCGAGAATGCCCAATTTTCCCTGCCATCCAGGTTAAACAAAACAGGTGCAGGCAAACAAACCAATCGCTCGGAAGTCTTAGATGCAATCCTAGATTTAGTAACAAATACTAAATTATAAGTCAAATTATCGAGAGTAGCCCAGCTAGGAACA
Source organism: Poa pratensis (assembly GCA_947311845.1). NCBI lineage: Eukaryota > Viridiplantae > Streptophyta > Magnoliopsida > Poales > Poaceae > Poa > Poa pratensis. The sequence goes on along the minus strand of CAMZMU010000082.1, from coordinate 30,165,886 downwards.
GAATGATCCTGATCATGGAATTAATATCAAGTCTAAAAACAGGCAACTCTATGTCAAAGGGATGCGGAACCAACTGATGGTAAGCTAACAGCCTAGAAGCAATGAGGCCACCACAAACACCACCCTTTTCGCGATTAGTAGATAAGCGATGAGCAATCAAAGCACCCAAGTTATAAGTCCTGTCACTTCTCAAAGCAGCAGAAATGAATGCCAAGTCATAAACAGAAAGCTTGTTAGCATTTTTCCTAGCTAGAACACACTTGGCAATGAAATGGGTGAAATACCGAATAGCTGGGAATAAAATGAGCCGAATTTTACCACCTTCTTTCAACAAACCTCTACTTTTGGTGATCTCCGAATAAAGTTCTACAAGATGCCTAGGCTGACCATTAATCTTCGCATATGATCCCCAATATGGCACTTTGATAGCTGTGCAAAAATCATACAGAGAGATATCCATAGGAATATTATAAATTTTGTAATGGACCATGGGGTTATCAGATGAGTAGGTAAATCTAAAATCCTGTACTACAGACATAGTGAGTTTAACAAATTGGGCAGGTTCCCCAATGGTAAAATTCTCCAATCCTGCATTAGAAATTAGTGTGTTGAAATCTTGTAGGATTCCTGCAGCAGCCATGAAGGTTTGGCAAGGATAATATGCAGAATGCACGGAATCTTCACGATTAACCTCCATCACTTCTCCCACAACTAAATCATTAGGGTCAATAGCTGGTCCAACCACATCTCCATCCATCTTCCTTCTCTGAAATTTTTCAACAAGTCTCATAAAAAATGATTTTGCAACTATAAAATCAAGGCAACTACTATAGAAACTTGCAAGAGGGCTACACATGCATCAAGGATAATTAATCTAAGCATAGAACAAGCATGCAAGCTCACTTAACCAGCAACATACAGCAGCAAAATACTCTAGAAATACAACACTAAACAAAATTCTACTTGGATAATCGAAGGAGTCACATACCGGTGAGTAAACAAGCAAAGTTTCAGCAACTGAAATGGGCTGAGCAAGGAGATCGAAAAATTCGAGCTCAAGAGCAGCAGAACACGAGTTTGAACAATGGATATGAGTTTGGTCGGGAGAGAAAAGAAAGGGGAGGAATCTCACCTTGTGGAGGCTCAGGTGGGACCCACGCCACAGGGGGGCGCGGCCTCCACCCCTGCCGCGCCGAGCTATGGCGTGGCAGCGTGGTGGGTCCCCCTGGTCAGCCCCAGGTACTACCACGTTGCATTTTTCAAAATAGGAATTTACGTAAAATTTTCAGATTTTTCTGACAACTTTCAATTTCGAGCAAAAACTGGGCACTTAAAATTCTAAACAGCAGCTAAGCAAAATTTTAACCACACTAAACAACATTCTAAAAATTTATAAAGACAGCAATATAACAGAAGGTATAACAGATGAGAAAGAGAGAATGTGGTTTAACAATTTTATGCAACTAAAATGTATTTGTCAACAAGGTTGATCAAGTCTTGCCACCAAATATATTTTATTTGACATAAAAGAATTAAACTACATGATACCATTATGTTACCTTATATTGAATAGATATTGTCCCAACCATAATACTTTCATATCCTTCATGGTGGTCATAAATAGGACAATCAATACTTCCAACTTTGATAGTTTTATAACTTGCAATTGAGCTAACTCCACATAATACATTTTGCTTCTTGGGAAAATAAACAGTATGCTCTTTGTCATTGACATTAAAAGTAACTTTCCCTTTATTGCAATCAATAACAGCTCCTGCAGTATTAAGAAAAGGTCTACCAAGAATAATGGACATATTATCATCTTCAGGCATATCCAACACAACAAAGTCAGTCAAAATCAAACAGTTGGTAGTAACTTGAACAGGAACATTTTCACATATACCAACAGGAACAGCAGTAGATTTATCAGCCATTTGCAAAGATATATCAGTTGGTATCAATTTATCTAAATAAAGTCTCTTATAAAGAGAGAAAGGCATCACACTTACTCCAGCTCCAAGATCACAAAGTGCAGTTCTAACATAATTATTTTTAATAGAGCAAGGAATAGTTGGTATACCTGGATCTCCAAGTTTCTTTGGAACCTTACCATTGAAAGAGTAATTAGCAAGCATGGTGGAAATCTCCTCATTAGGAATTTTCCTCTTGTTAGAAACAATATCCTTCATGTATTTCGAATAAGGAGGCAGCTTAATAGCATCAGTCAAAGGAATTTGCAAAAACAAAGGTTTCATCCACTCACAAAACTTGTTGTAGTGTTCTTCTTCCTTGGATTTATGTTTCTTATTAGGAAAAGGCATTGATTTTTGCACCCAAGGTTCTCTTTCTTTACCATGTTTCTTAGCTACAAAATCCTCTTTAGTGCAATTTTTATTTTCAGTGTCACTATCAGAATCGCTCTCAACCTCTTCATTATTATTAGCATTGTTTCTATCATTATCATTAACAGGTTCATTACCATTTTCAGTTTCAGCATCAGACACAGATATACTATTAGGATCACTAGCAGGTTCTTTTTCCTTAATAGTTTCAGAAGACTCTACAGCAGGTTTATGTTTCTTCTTCTTTTTCTTAGAAGGAGAGCTGGGCCTTTCAGCTAATTGAGAATCTTGTTCAATTCTTTTAGGATGTCCCTCAGGATACAAAGGATCTTGAGTGGAAGCTCCACTCCTAGTTGCTATTCCAAAAGCATGTTTTCCATTACTATTAGAATTTTTAGCTAGCAAGTCTTTTTGTACTTTAGTAATTTGCTCCATTTGAGTTTGAACCATACTAAGATGTTTAACTAGACCTTTAATGTCATTTACAGTTCTTACCAAAACATCTTGCAAATTACTAATAATACGAGAATTTTCTAACAGATGATTTTCTACTCTCATATTAAAATGCTCCTGCTTAACAATAAAATTATCAAGTTCATCTAAGCATTGATCAGGAGGCTTACCATAAGGAATATCACCAGCATCGAAATATTGTAGAGAGTGTACCTCAATTGAAGGTGGAGGAGTCGGCTTACATAAGTCTTCTATTGGAGGTAAATTTTTAACATCTTCAGATTTAATACCCCTCTCCTTGAGAGTCCTCTTGGCTTCTCTCATTCCTTCATTATCAAGTTCAATAACACCTCTCTTTCTTGGTGTAGGCACTGGCGCAGGCTCTGGTGTGGGAGTGGGTTCAGCTATAACCCAATCTTCATAATTTTGGCTAATCTTAGCCATTAATTCCTCAGCTTCATCTGGAGTTCGTTTCCTGAAAACACAACCAGCACAACTATCCAGGAATGTCCTAGATTCATCGGTTAGTCCATTATAAAATATATCAAGAAGTTCATTTTTAGGTATATCATGTCCAGGTCGAACTCTAAGCAAATAACAAAACCTTGACCAAGTTTCAGAAATATTTTCTTCCTGCAATTGCTTGAAGTTAAAAATTCTCTGCAAAGCAACATGTTGAACACTAGCAGGATAATATTTATGGAAGAAAACATCAACCAATCCTAAAGGATTTTTAATACAACCGGGAGACAAATTACCAAACCAAGCTTTAGCATCGCCTTTCAGAGAGAAAGGAAAAATTTTGGTAACAAAATAGGTGCGCAATTTAATATCATCAGAGAACAAACTACTTAAAGTAGATAACTTGTTCATATGTTCCATAGCACTTTCATCTTCAGCACCACAAAAAGGATCTTTCTCTACCACAGATATAAAGGACAAATCCACAGAAAAGTCATAATCCTTATCAGTTATACGAATAGGAGATGTTGCAAACTCAGGATCAGCAGACAATTTGTAGCTAACAGTGTGTTTTTTCAGAAAATCCATTATAGTGGCAGAATCAGCAGAAGAGTCAAGATTCCTGCATTTTTCAGCAAAAGCTTCATCTACTTCTATATAATCTTCCTCGGGGTCATCATCATCGATGAATTCCCTCGACTCAGGAGAAGCAACAGGTGTGACAACATTTTCATTAGGCATTTCAGAATTTTCAATAAGTCTAGACCTAGCAATCGTAGCATCTAGAAAAGGACCTAACGAACCAGTTTCACTAAGCACAGTAGAAGCATCATCAAATTCATCAGAAACAGTTTCAGATTCAGTAGTGCCAACACGCGAAGCAGGTGCGTGTGGCGGTGTAACCAGTTGATTAATAACAGATGGTGAATCAAGAGCAGCAGCGGAGTTCAGAGCCGTACCTTTCCTTGTAGTGGATGGCAGAATAGCCACCTTCTTGTCATGAGTTTTCCCCATGATAAATGGATTGCAGCAAAGGATATCACTTCCAGATGAACTTATAAATAAAGCTATGCTCCCCGGCAACGGCGCCAGAAAATAGTCTTGATGACCCACAAGTATAGGGGATCGCAACAGTCTTCGAGGGAAGTAAAACCCAAATTTATTGATTCGACACAAGGGGAGCCAAAGAATAAATATAAGCCTTAACAGATGAATTGTCAGTTCAGCTGCACCTGAAAGTAGACTTCCTCGACACAGATTATCAGTAGCAACGGTGATATAACAGCAGTAGTAACAAAGTAATAGCAGCAACAGTGTAACAAAGACAGCAGCAGTAATTTCAGTAAACAGCAGGATTAAAAGTACTGTAGGCATAGGGACGGATGTACGGGCGTTGCATGGATAAGAGCGCTCATGTAATAATCATAACTCAGGGCATTTGCAGGTAAACAATTATAAAAGCATCCTAGTACTAGTCAAACATAGGCATGTGTTCCGTATATAGTCGTACGTGCTCGCAATGAGAAACTTGCACAACATCTACTGTCCTGCCAGCCCGTTTGCAGCGGGGCCTCAAGGGAAACTACTGGCAATTAAGGTACTCCTTTTAATAAAGTACCGGAGCAATGCATTAACACTCCGTGAACACACGTAATCCTCAAGTCAAAGCCATCCCCTCCAGTTATCCCGGTTGCTGTCACTCCGGGGCCTCGGGTTCCGGACAATAACAGGTGAAAACAACTTGCAGATATGATCTAAAACATAATTATTCTCATGCATCAACAACATGTTCAGATCTGAGATCATGGCACTCGGGCCCTAGTGGCAAGCATTAAGCACAACAAGTTGCAACAATGATAAATAGCACTAACAATGGATACTAGGCACCATGCCCTAACAATCTGGCAACTTATTACATGAACAATCTCATCCAATCCCTACCATCCCCTCAGCCTACAGCAGGGAACTACTCACACATGGATGGGGGAATCATTGATGGTTGATGGAGAGGCGGTGGTGATGACGATGGTGATGATCTCCTCCGAATCCCCGTCCCGGCAGGGTGCCAGAACGGAACTTCTGATCCCCGGAATAGAGATCGCGGCGGCGGCGGAGCGTGGATGTGTTTCGCGAAATATGGTCGAACCCCCCTCGATATTTAGGTCAAGGGCAATATATAGTCCAAAGGGGAGCGTCGGGGGGCGACCGAGGTGGCCACGCCACACTTGGGCGCGGCCCCACCCCCAGCCGCGCCCAGCTATGGCGTGGCTGCCTGGTGTGGCCTCTCCGACTCCCCTTCTGGCTCCGTGGGTCTTCCGGTGAAATATGACGATCGCAATTGTTTTCGGAGTTTTTCTCGAAAGTTGACTTTTCTGCACAAAAAGAAGACACCAGGGCAATTCTGCTGAAAACAGCGTTAGTCCATGTTAGTTGCATCCAAATCATACAAGTTAGAGGTAAAACAACAGCAAAAGTGTTCGGAAAAGTAGATACGTTTTGGACGTATCACCCGTTTCGTGGGAGTCATTCTCCGACAGAATTCATGGCGGCTGGGTTCTCCACACCCCGCAACGACCAAGACAGAAGCGACCGACGGTCAGAAGATCGACGGGACAGTCGAGATGATCGACGGGACAGTCGAGATGATCGCCGGGACAGTCGAGACCGCGGCCAACGCAGCGACAACTACAAGAGGAAAGACTGGCGCAAGTCGCGCTCCGGCGCACAATCCGAGCGATCATTCGAAGAAAAGATGGATGCTGATTGCAGATTCCACCTGTACAAGGGGAAGACGGAAAATTGCGCTCCAATCACTCGATGAGAAACTGCAGAGAATTCGACCAATTAGCGTCTGAATACGTCCAACTCAGAAAGGCAACAGCCGCACATGCACCCGCACCTGCACCTGTGCCTCAGCCAAACAATGTGCCTGTTCTAATGGCACCACCTCCACCACCACAGCCTGCCGCAGGCGGAAATATCATGGGTGCCATACAACCCGTGCCTCGGGTGGACGAACCTCAGTACCCTCCGCCCCAAGGGCATATGTACATGATACAGAAACGTCGCCCTTCCAACAGGGAGCAAAAACTTCGCACTCGACAAGTAAACATGGCGGTCATGTCACCTCCTGCCGTAACTGAATTCTTGAAGGGATCCGAAACTGCAATAAGCTTCAGCAGGAGGACCACCCACCATCGGTCGTTCGTCCAGGGCACTCTGCTCTGGTACTCGACGCACAAATTTGAGGCTACGCCATGTCCAAGGTCTTCATGGATGGTGGCAGCGGCATAAACATCATCTTCGCAGATACGCTCCGCAAAATGAACAGGTCAGTCGAAAACCTGCCAAGATCTTCAAATACCTTTCACGGTATCGTCCCAGGCAAAGCAATAAGCCCAGAAGGCACCATACAACTCGACGTAACGTTCGGGGACAAGAACCACTTCAGGACAGAGTCGATTGAGTTCGAAGTTGTCGACTGGAAGTCACAATACCACGCCATACTTGGACGCCCGACGTTCGCTCGATTCATGGCGGTTCCACACTATGCATACCTCCAGCTGAAGATGCCTGGACCAAAAGGAGTAATCACAGTCAAGGGAAACTTCCAAAAGTCTGACTCTTGCGACCGAGAGTTTAGCAAAATCTCTGAGATGTTCGGCATGGAAGCAACACTCGCCGATCTAGCGGTCTCCAACGATCGAACACTTATGCCGGAGCACAAGAAGGTGGCAGTCGACAGAGCATTCAACGCCACCAATGACACAAGGTCGCATCAGGTGCACCCGACTGACCCGACCAAGACAGTCAATGTCTCTTCGAGTCTGCCTATCGCATAGGAAAGCGCGCTCGTCGAATTCCTCCGTGAGAACTGGGATATATTTGCGTGGTGTCCAGCCGACATGCCAGGTATTCCCAGGGAATTCGCCGAGCACTCTCTCCAATTATTTCCAGATGCTAAACCAGTCAAGCAAACAATGCGCCGCATATCCGGCCCAAAAAGAACCGCAGTCGAAGCCGAAGTCGACAGACTACTCGCAGCAGGTTTCATCAGAGAAATCAAGAAATCACAATGGGTGGCCAACCCCGTACTCGTAGAGAAGAAGCACACAGATATCCTTCGGATGTGCGTAGATTTCACAGCACTCAATAAATGTTGTCCAAAGGATCACTTTCCACTACCTCGAATCGACCAGATCGTCGACTCCACCGCCGGGTGCGCTCGCTTGTCCTTCCTGGATGCTTACTCGGGTTACCACCAGATAAGGATGAAGGAAGAGGATGAAGAGAAAACGGCGTTCATAACCCCACTCGGGGTCTACTGCTACACAACATGCCTTTGGGCTCAAAACGCAGGCGCAACCTACCAGCGCATGATGCAAGACTGCCTCAAGAAGCAAATTGGGCGAAACGTCCAGGTCTACGTAGATGACATTGTCATCACAACAAGGGAGGAAAACACACTACTCGATGACTTGCGAGAGACGTTCGCAAACCTCAAACGCTTCCACATCAAGCTCAACCCGAAGAAGTGCACGTTCGGCGTTCCAGCCGGGCAGCTCTTGGGGTATCTAGTCTCGGCTCGAGGAATCGAGGCAGACCCGGAGAAAATACAGGCCATCTTGACGATGCAAAGGCCTTCAAAGCTCCATGATGTGCAAAAGTTAGCGGGTCGAGTGGCAGCACTCAGTCGATTCATCAGCAAGCTAGGCGAAAAAGCACTCCCGTTCTATCGACTGATGAAGAAAGCAGACAAATTCGAGTGGACGCCAGAAGCCGAAGCAGCCTTCACGGACCTCAAGCGAGTCCTCACAAGCCCTCCAATCCTCGTCGCACCAAGGGAACGCGAGCCACTATACCTATATGTCTCCGCAACTAACAGGGTGGTGAGCACCGTACTGGTAGTCGAACGCAGGGAGGAGGGACACGCCCAAAGCATACAACGCCCAGTCTATTACTTGAGTGAAGTGCTCTCCATATCAAAGCAGCGGTACCCGCACTATCAAAAGCTGGCCTACGCCGTGTTCATGTCCTCAAGGAAGCTGACGCATTACTTCGCGAGCACCCGATCACTGTAATCAGCACCTCAGGGATCGGGGACATCCTCACAAACCCCAATGCAACTGGGCGAGTCGCAAAATGGCTCATCGAGCTAGGACCACGAGATATCAAGTATGATTACCCGAAGGCCATCAAAGCACAAGTCTTACCTGACTTCCATACCGAGTGGATCGAAGCTCAATTGCCAGGAGCACCAGATGTGTCCAACTCATGGACTATGTACTTTGACGGCTCAAAGAAGAACGAAGGCGCAGGCGCAGGTGTCATCCTCATATCACCAAAAGGCGACAAGCTTCGCTATATCCTGCAGATGGGATTCGAGTTCCCATCCAATAACGAAGCAGAGTACGAGGCCCTGATCCATGGCATGAGGATGGCCAAAGCCCTCGGGTGCACTCGACTGATGATCTATGGTGACTCGAATCTTGTGGTGCAGCAAACAATGAAGGCCTGCGATGCAATCGCAGATAACATGATCGCCTACCGTGACTGTACAACCTAATGGAGGGCAGCTTCGAAGGCTGCGAGTTGCGGCACATAGGGCGTGAGAGCAATGAAGAAGCAGATAAGCTAGCCAACATTGGCGCGACCAAAGCACCAGTTCCACCTGGTGTCTTCTTCGAGCGCATCGAGCACAGGTCCATCAAGAAAAAACGAACATCTCCTACATCAGCCGCACCAGCCAAGAGCAAAGCACCTAGCACAGAGGACCCGCCAGTCGAGGTACTCCTCATCGAGCCAACTTGGACTCAACCTTTCCTCGCATACATACTCCGCGGCGAGGTACCTGAAGACATAACAGAGTCAAGACGCGTCACTCGACGATCTAAAGCATACACCGTCATCAACGGCGAACTATACAAGCGCAGCGTATCAGGTATGTTCCAACGTTGCATAGCATTCGAAGATGGCCAGGCCATCCTTCGTGATATTCATGCAGGTACCTGCGGGCATCACGCCAGCAGTCGATCACTCGTAGCCAAAGCCTTTCGCGCAGGCTTCTACTGGCCCACACTCAAAGACGCGGAGGACATAGTCAAAAGGTGCATCGGCTGTCAAAAATTCGCCACAAAGCCGCACGCACCCGCATCGGCGTTGAAGACAATACCATTGGCCTGGCCCTTCGCCCAGTGGGGGCTCGATATGGTCGGGCCACTCAAAAAATCCTCCCATGGAGGGCATACTCACCTTCTGGTGGCGGTCGACAAGTTCACCAAGTGGATTGAAGCAGTCCCTATCACAAGTTCGACTGCCACTACAGCAGTCAATTTCATAAAATCCATCATATACCGCTTCGGTGTACCAAGTAGCATCATCACTGATAACGGTACAAACTTCACGGCTGAAGAGTTCCGATCCTTCTGCAAAGAGCAAGATATCACGCTCAATTATGCATCTGTGGCACACCCGCAATCCAATGGCCAAGTCGAAAAAGCCAATGGACTTGTGACGAGCGGAATCAAGAAACGCCTCCTGGTGCCACTCAAAAGAGCCGCGGGTGCTTGGGTCGAAGAACTCCCGTCTGTGCTATGGAGCCTACGCACAACTCCCAACGCTTCAACACAATTCACCCCATTCTTTATGGTCTACGGCGCAGAGGCAATCCTGCCATCAGATGTAAGATTCAATGCACCAAGAGTCGAGGCATACAACGAAGAAGATGCAGATGAAGCACTCGAAGATGCAGTCGACTTGCTCGAAGAAGCACGCAACACGGCGCTAGCACGCACAGCTGTCTATCAGCAAGATCTCCGCAACTACCACAGCCGTCGACTGCGTACCAGGTCCTTCGAGGTTGGCGACCTGGTACTTCGACTGAAGCAAAAGAAGGTGCACAAACTCGCTTCTCCATGGGAAGGACCCTTCATCATCACCGAGGTCATTGGTGGTGGAGCATACAGACTGAAGCACGCGAAGACAGGCGAACTCTCGCACAATCCTTGGAACGTTGCGCAGCTGCGCCGTTTCTATGCTTAGATTGCTCAGTCGCACAATGTAATAGGCACATATGTCGGATGCTGCAGGTTTCAGACGCGCTCTTTTCCTTACCAGGGTACCTACGGGGACTGGAAGGTTTTTAATGAGGCGGCCTGCAGCTTAACATTCAAAAATGGAATATAGTCAATGATTCTCATATTTCTCCCTACTAACTACTCGCACAATATTAGCCTCACCCGAATACTCGGGGGCTGCGCTATCTCAAAGCATGAGCTTTCGCTCCTTCATAATACCCCAACCACTCGAATACTCGGGGGCTGGGTCATAAAAATCGTACATAAACAAAAAAGTTGCTCAAAATCATGAGTTGAAGCTTCAAACATCGCAAAAATTCACAGCTCACTCGAACACTCGGGGGCTGTGCAATTCATGTTCCATACTAAGTGTTTTTCATAAACCCCAGTCGATACACACGGGGGCTGCGCACATACATATAAATAAATATACACTACGTATAAGTGGCAAATTTACACTCGGGGGCTGCCCTATATACAGGAATAGCCTAATCTTCCGGTTCGTCCTTGACTGGAAGAACAGGGCCCATAAGTTGAGCGTGATAACACTCAACCAACACCCTCGCATATTCGACTGTATCGTCAAGTTGCGACTGTGACAACGTCGACCAGGCACGGTGGACGTAGCTGCATATGTGGACGCTTACTCCGGATATACGCCATCGTTGCGTTGGCTCCATCCACAAGCTTTGGGTGATAAAATCTCGAATGGGCCTGCACTCCGGAAAAGCCCGAGCAGCGCGTGGATTCCTTGAGGCTGCGGCCCAGTCGGGAAAAGAGTATGGTTGATTCGACTGAAGGCCGACCTGCATAATTCAAGCAATAGAGTGCTCCGTCACACTCGATCCTTCAAGTTGCGAGTATGCGTGCTCGGTCTTATCCAAGCGAAAGTGCTGACGGCCCGTCGTTGGTTCGTCAGTCGCATTATTCAACTGCTCATCAACACGAGCTTGCTCCGCCTGGAAATCTGGAACAAAACCTGCAACAACGCACGTTGGGTCAACAAAAAGACAGACTATGAAATCTTGAGTCAAGCAGTCATGCTTACACTCGAGTTGTCTGTTCACGATCTCCATCTCGCCAAGCACATAGTCCTCTCGCTGGTGGGTAAAGCAGGCCTCGCCCTCATCCTATCCAGCTCGCTCAGGGCACTCTTCAACTCTTGCTCTAGTTTCATGACTCGAGCTTTCATATAACGCATTACTGCTGTATCATTCGCCGCTTGAGATCGGGCGGAAGCACGATGCCGCGACGAACCAGCTGAAGTAGCGGCTGCCCGTGGCTGTTCCAAACATCATAAAAATCTCATGTCAGATATGAGAGATTCATCACAAAACTCAGGCGAGTAAAAGCACATAGCCTTACAGGCGAAAACACAACAAGGAACCAAATCCATACAAGTGCAGCAAAAGCATACGCATACTCGCGTTAACATAAAGTATAATTACACAACATAAATAAGGGTTCAGATGCCCTATCTCTCGGACACAGACTCCGACCTAGCCCTACTTTCGCGGGTGGCAACTTCCGCCGCTCGGCGCTCCATAGTGGCTATGAAGATGTTGGCCAGTCGAGCGGCTGGCTCGCTAACGGCCTTCAGAGCCATAGGCTCCCACCGGGCCTTCGAGGGAAGTCAGACATGGCTGCTTCGAAGTCACCCTTTATTCCATAACCCAAAATGAGCTTGAGGGTGGACTCCGAGCCGCGTACCGTTAGAGCACGAGCAAAGCTCGCCATGGTCGAGGTCCCCGGTCCAAGCACGTCAGCGAAGCCATCAGCAGTCGACGGCACCTCGTTCAGTGGAAGCACGTTCTGGTGCACGGCGCCGAGGGTGCTGGTAGACTTGGCAAGAGCGTCCTTCGCCTGGACGAAAGTAGCGCCGAGGTCACCTATAACTTGGTCGAGTGATAACTCATCACTGACCGTGTCAGTAGGTGCCGGCACGCCAATCGTCTCTGCAACAAGTACCAGAAAGAGCAAATATTAGTACATAATACCCAACGGGTACACGAGGGACAGGCAAAGAGATAGTTACTTACCTCTCACATCTGCGCAAGGCCAGCCAGTCGCTCAGCATACTCTTTCTCGCGTACGGCGGCTGCGGCCTTGGTGGCATCCACAATTTTCTTCGACACGGCGCGCTGAGCTTCGAGTGCTTCCTCTAGCTCTTTCACCCGAGACTCAGCTGATGCCTTGTCGCCTGAATTTGATGGCAAGGAGCAATTCACAACAATCGACTAAGCAAAAACAGTGCAAAAAGAACTTCGGGTACAGAATCAAAATATACTTACGAGTAAGTTGTTCCAAGTTAGCACGCATGTAGATTGTCCCTCTCCTGCTCCACCTGGACAAAAGCCTTGCCTTATTCCACCAGGTTGAGGTAGTAAGGTTGCAAGCACACGAAACCAGCATAAGTTATACATAATCAGTCCCATATGCGGACTCGACAAAAAGACACTTACGTGTTCAGTCCAAGGCGCAGGCTTCGCGGCCGATGTCCCGACCTCCGGAGTTGCAGCACTCGTAGCCTTGGCCATTTCAATGGCAGTAGAAGTGGCCGTTGGTTGAGCAACATCAGGAGCAATGTGGGAGAGGTTCGGGTGCGCTGGAGTCAAAATTTTGTCGGACGGAGGAGTTGGAGGATGCACAGTCTCAGCACTACGAGTGACAGAAGACAAACAACATAAGCAAAAATATCAACCAGCAGAAACTTTAGTGCAAAAAGCTCAGGAGCAAACCTGTGCTCTTCTTCCTCATCAGTGTCGAGGTTGTCAAAGTTTGGGCCTCCAAAAAGCAGCTCCTCACCCGATTGGGGAGGAGGAGCTGACCTCAGCGGGCTCACATCCAAAGGAGCAGCCTTGGCAGAAGGAGAGGAGCCCGAGTCTCCGTCGTCCTTTACATCCGACTCCTTCGCGGGTGAGCTCCTGGAAGAAGACAAACCTCGGGCCACCCGACGACGCTTGCGAGTGGGAACCTCGCTCACATGATCAGTCATGGCTGGCTCCTAAGTCTGTGCTTTTCTGCCTCCTCCTCTTCGACCTCTTCCGTAGGAGATGTGGTAGCCGAAGGTAGAGGCGATTCATCCCCTCCCTGCGCGTCTACCGTTTGCACCTCCGTTTCGTGAGTTGGTCCATTCTCGGGAAGAGGCGGAAGGGTCGACGCAGTCGAATGCCCCTGCACACAAAGGAGAACATCCAAGGAGTTAAAAGTGCAAGAACAAAGGGTGACAAAATCCCGATGACAGAAAGTACATAACAGCTAAACTTACTTCAAGCAAAGGGTTGTCAGTCCCATATGGAGTGACAGGGCAGTCAAGATTGCACGGATCGGTTGCCTTGATGCTGGTAATGGATCGCACGTGCGTGTCCAGCTCATTCTTTGACAACTCGTCTGGGCTCATTCGACTGGCGTCATGCGCACCTTCATACTGCACATGGGATGAGCGCGGGCGCGAAGCGGCCATACCCGCAACTTGACAAAAGTGGCAATCAGATGCACACCAGTGACAGTGCCCAACATCTTGGCAATCTTCTCCAAAAGGGGTTGCGCCTCCGCTTCTTCTTCAGTCGACAAAGGATGGGCCCATGTGTTGGTCTTCTCTAGAGCCTTGGCAGCCGAAAAGACAGGGAGGCCTGCTTGCTCCGTGGAGACGTAGAACCATTTGGTCCTCCACCCTTGTGCAGAATCGACTGGCTTCAGGGCAAAGTAACGGGTGTCGCCGCGCACCTGGATCCTGAAGCCGCCCACGGGGTAGGTGCGACCACCTCCCACATTTGGGCAGACGACGAAAATCGACTTCCACAGCGCCCAACTGGGAGATACTCCCAGAAAACATTCACAGAGCGTGATAAAACACGCAATGTGCAGAATACCGTTAGCGGTGAAATCGTGGATTTGCACCCCATAGGCATACATAAGACCACAAACAAAATCGTGGAGAGGGAGCGAAAACCCTCTAGGAAGAAATTCCGCAAAACAAACCCGCTCATTGGCGCGAGGCTCGTGGAATACCTCCTTGGGCGAGGGAGCGCGGACCGCTAACTGGTCCTCGGGTGGTAGCAGACCCTTCTGGCGGAGCTTGACGAGGTGAGCATCCTTGATCGAGGATTTCGCCCAATCCCCGGTGCTCTTCTTCAGACCAGCGGCAGCTGCAGACGCGCTAGCCGCGCTCTTCTTCCCCTTCACCGCCGCTGCATCCGTCGCGGCGGCAGCGGTCGTGGCAGAACGCTTGTTTCCCGCTCCTTTCTTCATCTTGAAAGGGAAGGTGGTGGCGCGTGCAAAGCTCTGGCACAGGAGCAATGGAGGAGGAGCGCGAGGAAGACGATGCAACAGGGGCGGCGCAGGAGGAGAATGGCTAGTAAAAAAATATGCCAGCGCCGTTCTCCCTATTTACCACGAAGCGATATCAATCACAACCGTTCAAATCGAACCGTGCGCTCCGTGCGCAATCCAACCGTACACGTGGCAACCGCGGGGGCAACCGTCGCCGGCCACTCCGCCCACTACGCACGCAAAAAGAGGAGCCATCATCACCTCTCCGTAAAAAGTGGGCCAGAGCGGTCAAATCAAGGCCAAACGGCACCGTCGTTCGGTCAACCCTGCACAATGGGCCCACATACGTGTCCCGTCCCATCCATCACAGCATAACGCATGCCACCGCGTGTCAGGCAGTGCAGTCGCCAAAATACGTCATCCCTGACGTCATTACAAACGATCTGTTCAGGAAGCATTCGAGTACGTCCAATGCATATCGGTCACTCGACTGTCTTGTTTGGTTCGAATGTAAAAAAGCAACGTTAAGGCAAAAATTGGTCACTCGACCGTTCCTTCGACTGAGGCATATTACTCTCATCGGGAGCATATCAAAAAATTCTTCGACTGAAGATGCTCAAGATAAAATGATTTTGAGATTATCCTCCATTACAAGAAATACAGCATAATCTCGGGGCTACTCCCATCAGGAGCACTATCGTGCACCCGATAGAATTATGACAAAAATTTCTTCGATTAACATATGAAAGGTAAGAAGATCTGAGATTATCCTCCATTGCAAGCAATAAAGCACAATCTCGGGGCTACTCCCATCGGGAGCGCTGTCGCGCACCCGATAGAATAACGACAAAATGTCAGTCGACAAAAGGATCGACTCAGTTCATATACAAAATCATACTCGAAACATTCCCGAGTTGCTGATGCCCACAAGTATAGGGGATCGCTGAAGTCTTCGTTGGGAAGTATTACCCAAATTTATAGTTCGACTCGATGGGAACACAAGAATATCAATAAGACCTTGGCAATTGAGGCGTCACTCTCAACCACACCTGTATATCAATAACTTGCAGCAGTAATAGTGATGGCAGTAGTATGATTCAAGTAACAAGCAGAACAGTAGCAGTGAACAAGTGTTTCCCAGTTTTCACCGGAAAAGTGAAAGTGTAACTCAGAGATTCAAAACGTAGGCATGAGGTGATAGCGGGGTGTTGCAAGAATGAGATTGATCATATAATAAGAAACAAATAACAATGGGACCTATCTCTAACTCCGATATATGTAGGTATGTGTTCCATATTTAGTTGTGCGTACTAACCAAGAGAATTTGCACAACATCTATTGTCCAACCTGCCCATTTCACCGGGGCCAACTTGGAACTACAGGTAATTAAGGTCTACCCTTTCGAATAGACCGGAACAATGCATTAACACTTCATGAACACATAGAATCCTCAAACTAAAACATCTCCCCCTTGTTTTCCCTATATGTCACGTTTAGGGTTCGCAGGTTCAACATAATAGCAGGTGATACACTTTGCAGATAAATACCAAACTCAAATATATGATGGGGCAATATAAGTTCAGTACTGAAATCATGCCACTCGGGCCCTAGTAGCAAGCATTAAACATAGCAAGAGTGCATCAACACAATACAAAAGTATCCTCAAGATAAAACCCTAAAATCCCGAACAACGGGTAGCATTACATGATCAATCTCATCCAATCCCCATCCACCTCACATGCCTACAGCGGACTACTCACACATGGTGATGGAGAGGGAGCTCATGGTCGATGGAGATGAAGGCGGTGAAGATGGCGGTGAAGACGGTCTCCGGATCCCTCCACCGGAGGAGAAATCCTGGATCAATCTGTCCCCGAAACGAAGATCGTGATGGTGGCGGCGTTCTGTTTCGCGAAAGCTCCTCTCCTCTAGGGCAAGCACTTTTTCGTATATATGAGGGGGTACGTCGAAGACCGAAGGCGAGGCGGCGCCCGAGGCCCATTTGGGCTGGGCCCACGCGGCCAGGTACAGGGGCCGCGTGGGACCCACCCATTTGGCCCTCGAGCGCTTCCTCGTGTCCATCTTTTGTCCATTGTCCTTCTTTTCCATAAAAATTGACGTGGTAATTTTCCCCGATTTTATTTCCTGCAGAAATAGCCAGAAAAGAGACTTTGCTAAAAACAGCGTCAGATTCAGCAGTTTTATTCAAATATGGGAAGATTCCGGAGCAAATCATGAGCAAAGTGCTTGGAAAAGTAGATGCATTTTGGATGCATCAGCTCCCCCAAGCTTAGCTCGTTGTTTGTCCTCGAACAACTCAAACGTAGTGCAGAAGCGATAAAAGACTTTGACAAGAACTTTGCATTGCATATGTAACACAATTTAATACAACAAGCATTCAAAGCATAGCTTCAACAAATAAAAAATGCTAGCAAAGGTATATCTAATCAATGTTAAAGCATTTATATTTGTTGCAAGAGATAACATGTAGTGTCAATACTTGGATGAGTTTGCTCAACTGTAGAAATAAACAAAGGTTCTTGCATCGCTAATGATTGAATCATGACAAGACTTTTGAGGTCTTTTGATTCTTTCTTTTGTTACTGGTGAAATCATTGTGCTTACAACCTTGCTCTTAGTTTTAGCAAACCATTTGATATTCTATTATGACTCATATGCTTGACCGACTAATGGTTGAAAACCTCATGCCCCGTGAATACGAGTACCTACACCATGGCTACTCAACTTGGGTCACTAAGCAAGTTCGAAATTTTCAGTCATTGCAAGTAATAAAAGCGTCATCAAGAGCGTCAACTGGGGTACCTCTTGTCCCAGGACATGGACAAGCCCATGTCCAAACAACAAGACAAACAGACAATGAACAATCTCAGCACTCTTTTATTTACCATTTGTAGCTTTTTATTATGTGCATCACTGAATGTCACTATGGTGCGCTGTAAATTTCCACCATGAATGATGCATGGCTTAAGTTGGCGGCCCAGGCGTCTCTCTAGCCAATTATTCTTACTCATCAAACTTGCTAAGTTTCCCTTTATTTCGCACATGATAAGCATCCATAACAAAAGTACATGATATCAACTGAAATATAGTGCAATGTTGAAAGCTTTCATGTGTCAGCACATTTCAGCTAACTCCCAACCACTAAACCTGTCAAGCATACAACTTCATGTTTAATTTGAAAATTATTTTACTCTCTTTGGTTGGCAAGTTTAGTAAGCACAATGGGATGCGTAGACCTTTGTTTAGAGCCACAATTATTCAATCCACAACCAAGTATTGTCACTAAATAAATTTCACTTGCATCATCATATAACATACTAGAACATGGAGAAGATAAACATTTGCTACCATTTCCTAGATGTTGAAGAAACTATGATGTGCTCACTTGCTGTTATTAAAAGTCCACATAAGCACGGCAAAGGTGTCATACCTTTCATCCACTTCATGCACATCAACTCATCATCGTTGTTCTCCTCTCCCAACTTGAACTGCACAATAAAAACTCAAATCTGCCAGAAAATGTCACTGCATACAGTACTGTTTTTACCCTACCTAGACACCTCAGAAAAATCTCATATTTTACGTGTGTGTAGGTTATGATGTGTTGCAGCAGTGGTTAAAATTTCAGCTCAATCGGAGTTACAGAGAAAAAATGAAAAATAAAACAGCGAGCAGATTTCAGCAATTTCTGCACCTCCGTTTTTGCGTTTGTTTCAAGAAAACGAAAATATTTTTGTTATTTTTCGTTCTAAGAAACAAAAGACAAACAACCAGAAGTAAAAGAAACAAATAAAATCTTTTTGTGTTTTTGTTTTCAAGAAACTTATCATAGCAATATAACGGTGATATAAAACAATGAATGGAGAGTAAGAGAAGTACTCCCCCAAGCTTGCGATCAAGCTAGTATCCTGGGTAGTTGCCGTATCCACTTCCACTTCCAGGGTAGTAACTATATGGGTAGCCTTGCATGCTTGGGTACAGGGGCTCCGCCTGAGGCATGTACCCCTGTGTCTCTGGAGCTTGTGGCTCCTCCTGAGGCGGCGCCTCTTCCACTATCCATTTTCCGGTACTCCTGTCAAAAAGATCAGTACGGGGGAGCCTAATGGACACTCGCTGCCCACTAGTGCTCAAATAGTTATACAGATAATGTCCCCATACAACGTACTTATATCCATGCGAGTAGTCAAAGCAAAATCAAGTAATTTGGACTCTTGCACTAGAGTACCCATGTTATCACCATATCCTCTCTCGTTTTTAATGTAATTGTACACCATAGTAGCAATAGCACCAGCATAAATAGGAGTTTGATCAGTAATATTTCTACTCACAGCAGTATGCAAAGATCTAGCAAGTATGACTCCCAAGTTATATTCACACGGTGTATTTTCTTTTGCACATTTTAGTAGATAAACCATTGGTCCAGTGCAAGCAGAATTGTTATCCCTAGCAAGAAATCCTCTTGCAAGAAACAACGCAAAATATCTCAAACTTGGGTGCTGTATATGAGTAAATTTACCCCTATTTAATCTATCGAGAGTTTACAGATATAGTATGCCAAAACTCAACAAGCTCATGGTTGGTATCAGCACGAGTTTCACTCCAACTCCCTGAATTTTCTACACCAATAGCATTGCAAAATTCCCTAGAGACATAACAAGGCGCTCACCTCTCATAGTAAATTTGCAAACAAAGGTAAGAGGGGTGCCTTACTTCTCTTCCTGTGCTTTTGGGGCTCCGGGCCCTCAAATCTGAAGGTAGAGAGGAATTCCCGAGAGAGTTCTTCATATGTATCTTGGGGTTCTGAGAACCTAAGCAAACCAGTTGTAGACGAAGGTGTCGAAGTCCTCTTTGATCCCCATGTCAAGAACATAGGGATCTTGCCATCTTGTTGTATGTATTTTCAGCTTCTCCCCTACAAAGAATGCATCATCCTCCCAAGGTGTGTCATCATAATTGAGGGAGACTTTGCATTCTTCTCTTGGTCTTGAGCTCATCCCAAGCTTTGCCCTTGCTAAACATGATACCTTGCTGCCCAAAAACAATATTCAACAAAAATCAAGATGTAACACCTAAAACAACATTAAGCCATCCATAAATAGTCTCCACATCAATATCATGCATCAATATCAACTAGAAAACTTGAATCTATGGATTTCCTAAGCATAAAAGGGTGACACCTAGTGCAGCAAAATACTTCATGCATGAGGCATAAGAACAAAAAGTAATTGGATGAGTGGAGGAGTCACATACCAATGAGCAATCCCACCAAACAGATTTGAAAAATCTGCCCTAAACTTGGAGATCCAAGGATAGCAGGAAGAGAGCTCGAGAAAATTTGGGAAAAATACCTGGGGCTGGTTTCCTGTCGAGGGGAAGGAGATGGGCACTGGATACTCACCTAACCCCCTCTGTGGGCCAAAATAGTGGGTCCCACGCGGCCAGGTACTGTGGCCGCGTGGGACACCCCTTTTGGGCCCTGGTGGCCCTCTGGTGTCTCCCTTTTGGCTGTTAGTTCCTCTGGTAAAATAACTTACCTCCAAATTTTTCTGGAATTTTTCGAGAAAATTTTCTGAACAGAATTTTTCAAACTACATTTCTGGAATTTCTGCACTTTGAAATAATTATGCTCATGCAAATAATCTAAAAATTCTAGAATAAATAAATCAAACATTCAAAGCAATTTTTATGGGAATCAAGTTTGCATCATTTTCATATTAGTAATGAGGTTGATCAAGTCTCATTAATAATATGCAAAAGATATAATACATGATTCTTTATTTTATATGTTTTAGCAATTTCAAGTCACCTCATATTTGATTGGAATAGTTCCAATCATTAAGATAGCATATTTTGGTTCAGGAGGTGGCAATGCAATTCAAAGCTTCCTATTATAAGAGTATTCCTTTTAATGGAGTTCACACTCTGGCTTACCATAGTAACAGATTTCTTCTTAGGAAAATAGATAGTGTGCTCATTTCCCTTGACATTGAATGTTACCTTGCTCTCAGTGCAATTTATAACAGCCCCTGCAGTGTTTAAAAAGGGTCTTCCAAGAATAATAGACAAATTATCATCTTCAGGCATTTCTAACACAACAAAGTCTGTAGGGATTAACACATTAGCAATAGAGATAGGGACATCCTCACATATTCCTATAGGCACAGCAGTTGATTTATCAGCCATTTGTAATGATACTTCAGTTGGAACCAATTTGTTTAGGTTAAGTTTCTTATATAAAGAAAAAGGCATAACACTAACACCAGCTCCTAAGTCACATAGAGCATATTTCACATAAGTTTCTTTAATATGACAAGGAATAGTTGGAATACCAGGATCACCACGTTTTTCAGGCATTTTCCCTTTAAAGGAATATTCAGCAAGCATAGCAGTTATTGCATCAGTAGGAATCTTTCTTTTATTAGTCACAATGTCTTTCATGTATTTGGAATATGGAGGGATTTTAATAGCATCAACAAGAGGAATTTGCAAACACAAAGACTTAATCAACTCAAAGAATTTCTCAAATCTAGCATCATCCAAAGTTTTTATTACCTCTTGGGGATATGGTATGGGTTTTTGTACCCACGGATCCCTATCTTTACCTCTTTGTGGATTAGGATGGCTCTTCTTTTATTCTTCTCAGTAGATGGTGGAGGGTCTTCTTTATCATTAGGTTCAGGTTCTTCAATATTTTCATCCTCTTGTGGCTCTTCTTCAGGTGAAGGTGATTCTTCTTCTTCATTATTATTATCTTCAGTCTCAGCATCAGAAATAGAAATATCCTTATCTTGCTCTTCAGAGTCATCAATGTCCTTGTTTTCATTGGGAGATTTTCCTGCAGAAGATTTCTTCTTGAGAGCTTCTTGTTCTTTTCTCTTGGGATGGCCTTCAGGAAAATCAGGATCCTGAGTACTTGCACCTCCCCTAGTGTTAACTCCACAAACCTGTTTCTTCACCATAAGACTTTCATACAATTGATTTTGAAGAGAAACCATTTGTTCAATTGATTATTCATCATCTCACAGTGTTTAACAATTCTTTTTACCTCTCCCACACTAGCATGTAAACTTTCTCGAAGAGATTTAATTTTGTGAGAGTTCTCCATAATAGTCATTCTAATATTATGCTCCTCAGGATTATGATGATAAGCAAAATCATTCATGTAGGATACATCAACAGGAGGTGTTACCTTTTCATTACCTTTTATGGAGCTAATAGCATTGACTTGAATTGGAAAACATGGTTGATCATCAGGAAGTTTAACACCCATTTCAGATAATTCCTTAAGATGAGAGGTTTTAATTCCCTTCTCTTTAATAGCCTTGGAAGCTTCTTTCATTGTTTCGTTATCCAATTTGAGCATGCCTCCTTTCTTCTCCGGAAATATCTCTTCAATATTCCAGTCTTCATAATTCCTAGAGATAGTCTCCAATAGCTCAGTTGCTTCATCAACGGTCCTTTCCCTGAAAACATTACCTGCAATACCATCAAGATAGCCTCTGGTGTTTTCGGTTAGACCATTGTAAAATATATCAAGTATTTCATTACTCTTGAAGCCATGGGTAGGACATTTCCTAACCATCTTACTATACCTCCCCCAAGCTTGGGGTAAATCCTCCTTCTCTTTCTGTGAAAAGCTGCTAATCGCAACAGTCAAACCATGAATCTTATCAGCAGGGAAATACTTATTATAGAATACCTGCAAACATTCTTCCTTGCTAGTAATACATCCAGGTTCTAAACGATTATACCAAGTTTTAGCACTTCCTCCCAAAGTAAAAGGAAAAGCTTTAAGAAATAGTAGCGTTGATGGATTTCATCTTTACCAAATAACACAGATAAGTCATGCAAGACAGCAATGTGTTCAAAAGGAAACTCATCCTCTCTACCATAAAACTTATATTTTTCAGCTTTTTCAATTATTTCAGGATCAACACTAAACTCATAATCTTTATCTTTAATTTTAATAGCAGGAGCATTCATTTTCTCAGTAATAGGAAAATATCCATCAAGAGGAGAATTTTTATAGCTATCAAGTTTATCCAATTTATCAAAGTCAGAATTCATAAAAGCCATAGTAAATGCCTCCTCTTCCTCAGAAGAAGTTTCAAATTCATCATCACAGTATTCATTATCTTCTAACTCAGATTCCACATTTTCAGGTGTTTCAGTTATCTCAGATGTTTCAGGTGTCACTTCTTTGTCTATGCTACCACATAATAAATCATTTTCATTACTAGTAGACATTTTAGACAATGGTGAACTAGATAAAACCTTTCCTCTTTTCTTAGGAGCAACAGCAGAAGCAACATTAGGTGAAAAGTTTGGCCTACTTGGCAAATCCGTACCTCCGCGAGTAGTTGAAGGCCTCATTCCTTCAGAGTAGTCTTTTCCTTTCCCATGGTTAGGAACAAGCAAAAGCAGCAAATAGATGATAACAAGTTGTCTTACCAATAAAGCTAGGTTCCCCGGCAACGGCGCCAGAAAACGTCTTGATACCCACAAGTATAGGGGATCGCTGAAGTCTTCGTTGGGAAGTATTACCCAAATTTATAGTTCGACTCGATGGGAACACAAGAATATCAATAAGACCTTGGCAATTGAGGCGTCACTCTCAACCACACCTGTATATCAATAACTTGCAGCAGTAATAGTGATGGCAGTAGTATGATTCAAGTAACAAGCAGAACAGTAGCAGTGAACAAGTGTTTCCCAGTTTTCACCGGAAAAGTGAAAGTGTAACTCAGAGATTCAAAACGTAGGCATGAGGTGATAGCGGGGTGTTGCAAGAATGAGATTGATCATATAATAAGAAACAAATAACAATGGGACCTATCTCTAACTCCGATATATGTAGGTATGTGTTCCATATTTAGTTGTGCGTACTAACCAAGAGAATTTGCACAACATCTATTGTCCAACCTGCCCATTTCACCGGGGCCAACTTGGAACTACAGGTAATTAAGGTCTACCCTTTCGAATAGACCGGAACAATGCATTAACACTTCATGAACACATAGAATCCTCAAACTAAAACATCTCCCCCTTGTTTTCCCTATATGTCACGTTTAGGGTTCGCAGGTTCAACATAATAGCAGGTGATACACTTTGCAGATAAATACCAAACTCAAATATATGATGGGGCAATATAAGTTCAGTACTGAAATCATGCCACTCGGGCCCTAGTAGCAAGCATTAAACATAGCAAGAGTGCATCAACACAATACAAAAGTATCCTCAAGATAAAACCCTAAAATCCCGAACAACGGGTAGCATTACATGATCAATCTCATCCAATCCCCATCCACCTCACATGCCTACAGCGGACTACTCACACATGGTGATGGAGAGGGAGCTCATGGTCGATGGAGATGAAGGCGGTGAAGATGGCGGTGAAGACGGTCTCCGGATCCCTCCACCGGAGGAGAAATCCTGGATCAATCTGTCCCCGAAACGAAGATCGTGATGGTGGCGGCGTTCTGTTTCGCGAAAGCTCCTCTCCTCCTAGGGCAAGCACTTTTTCGTATATATGAGGGGGTACGTCGAAGACCGAAGGCGAGGCGGCGCCCGAGGCCCATTTGGGCTGGGCCCACGCGGCCAGGTACAGGGGCCGCGTGGGACCCACCCATTTGGCCCTCGAGCGCTTCCTCGTGTCCATCTTTTGTCCATTGTCCTTCTTTTCCATAAAAATTGACGTGGTAATTTTCCCGATTTTATTTCCTGCAGAAATAGCCAGAAAAGAGACTTTGCTAAAAACAGCGTCAGATTCAGCAGTTTTATTCAAATATGGGAAGATTCCGGAGCAAATCATGAAGCAAAGTGCTTGGAAAAGTAGATGCATTTTGGATGCATCAGTTGCGTCCGCCGCAGATACCTCGGATGCTGCACGCATAGTGCAAAGGTAAGACCCGCCGAACTTTCAAGCTGGGCTAAGGACCTTTCCAGCAACGTCAATCCTTATACTTTCCGTGTCAGCAGACATGATGAAAAATCCTGACGGACGCGTTGGGTAAAATTCAAATCTATACTGCAGATCGACTCAGCAAGACCTCCGCGGCCTAGTCGAATCTGACCAGTTTGTTCCAGATTCGAGTCCGGGGACTCGAGTTTGATTGAAAGCTAGTAAGATTTTACCCGAATGTGTAGTAACCAGTCCCGATCCGTCGAGTGTACTGGGCCTGCTAAGCTATTATCTCTTGATCATCATAAGCAAAAACCACAGTCGATGGGATACTCGACATAGCCAACATGTGTTATTCATACAGGAATTCCAATTATAATACAAAGCATATGACGTGCACTTACGAATGAGTCCATGCCCGATTCTTCGAGTCAGACAAGTACTCGGGAGCTACTGACAAGGGTATACATCTCGGGTACCCTACCGTGAGGGTACCTGGTGCACGTGACGACTAAGGCCCAATAGCGAAGAGCCTACTCGAAGCCCAAGACAAGTGGTCCAAGAGGATGGAGTACCCTCCAAGATTAGACATAGGCATAGTCGGTTTAGACTTTCCTTACATGTAAACTAGGTCGGTTACGAACTCCCGAGACCTAGCCTATTTAAAGGCTGGGAGGGGTGCCGATTGTCGTGGGGTAATCACGGCAGATGCCATACGGGGTGGCTTAACTCGGGTGTGAGCCAGGCGACGTAGGATTCACAGAGAGGTTGCACACGCAGAGTTTACCCAGGTTCGGCCCCTCCGTATGAGGTAAAGACCTACTCCTGCTTGTATGTATTTGGATCTGAATGGGGTGTACAATGGTGTGCGCACCAGAGCTTGCGGGTGCTCCGGAGGCTATGGAATGAGATCACTCCCCCTAGGGTTGCTCCTTGCCGGCTTTATATAGGGAGCCGGCTAGGGTTTACAGGGAATGACGGGTTCCACTAGCGGCGCTAGCTATCCTGCCTACAAGTGCGGCTTCGTGGAGCGCACTCTTCGGGATACGCAATCGCAGACTGATTCGGTGATATCTGCTGCCGCCTCCCCGAGCCGTCATACCGGGATCCTCGGGGACCCGGTATCCTAGAAGATGTACACCGGGTGGGCTTTGGGCCACCCGGCCTTGAAGGCCGACTCAGGGTCCTGGGCCTACCCGGTTGGGCATCCCCCCATCATTAGCCCCCGAGTTCGTCAGGGACTCGTCTCCGGCTTGGTCTTCGTCTTGCGAACTGCCGGGTCGTGTCGTTGAACGAAGTCCTGAAACAGAGAAAAGAAAACAACGGCTCGGAGTGGTGGATTTTGGCTTTTAACGTCCGGTCTAACTCAAGTTTTTGTTTGATGCCGGCTTGTGCCCGTCGGGACGTTTGCCATCCCGACTCGCCTCGGTGCGGGTTGTCTCCTTGCCTTCTCCGTCTGACGTCACGGCATCTTTGACCGTTTGTCCTGTAGCGTTTGTCTGTCTGGCGCCGAGTCGATTGATGGGACTTGACGGCGCATCGACTGCTTCCACCTCGGGATGGAGCAGTGGCAATGATGACGCTCCTTGACCCGCACGCGCCCGATCCATCGGTCCAAAACATCGTGACAGAACGACGTGGCCGAATCTGAGCCGTATTTTTCGGCACGCTCCCGTGGAAACCGAGGCGTCACGCGGGAATCGAGGCGTCGTGCGACGTGGCGATAGTGGGCGACGTGGGCGACGCGGGCGGTGCCATTTACTGCGGTAACGGCTCCACTCACCATGCCTATTAAAACGGCAGGAGAGCACGGCTGGTGAGTTCATTCTCCACCTCTTCCTTGCACTCGCCGTCACTCCTCAAGCAGTTCGCGCCTGAGTTCTTCGCCGCATCGCCGCCGCAGCCATTGGACATTCTTGCTCCTCCGCCTCTCTTCCGGCCAAGATGGTGGCGCCCAAGAACAAGTGGGAGAGGTCGTCGGTGACGGCGCTGGCGCTGGAGCAAGCCGCCAACGAGGGCTTGTTGCCGCCGACGTCGGAGCGTCGGTGGCGCATCGCCTCCACGGATCCTCGCCCGCGGCCATCGCCGGGCGAGTTCTTCCGACGATTCCTGGACTTCTACGGGCTTCAGGTACATGACCTGACGCCCAACTCGATCCTCCATCTCGCCTGCTTCGTCACCCTGTGCGAGGGCTACTTCGGGTGCGCCCCGTTCTTCCCGCTGTGGCTGTGGATCTTCCACGGCAAGCTGGGGAAGGGCGGCGACATGGCGCCCTGCGGCGGCCTCAACTTCCAGGTCCGCGGCGACGTCGACTACCTGGATCTCGGCCTCCCCTCCAAAGTGTATTGGAGGAAGTCGGGCTTCTACATGCGGGAGCCGGCGCCTGACGGCGAGATCGGGATCCCCTGCTTCTCGCCATCGCCGAGCCGGCCTCGCAATCTTCAGGAGCTGCCGCGCGACGCCGACTTGCCCATGGTGCGCCGGCTGATGGCGCGGCTTCAGGAGCTGAAGAACGGAGGGCTGACGGGTCTGAACCTCATCGCCACTTGGGTGAAGAGGAAGATCGCGCCTCTGCAGCACCGGCCCTCGCTGATCTGCGAGTACAAGGGGACGAAGGACCCGCAGCGCCATGACCCGACATTGTTCGAGTCGGTAGAGCAATTCACGCTGCGGATGAAGCGTGTCACGGTCCACCCGGCTCCCGAGTGGATCGTGGGCGGCCTGGAGGCCTACTCCGCCAAGCATCCGGCTCCTGAGGTGAGTCCCTTTGCTTGACGATTCGAAATACTTTCCTTTTCTTGGTCTTTTTATACCGATCCTTCCTGCTTGTCGAATTCAGGAGTTTCGATCGCTTGTTGGGTTGCCTCCGACCCGCGGAGACGCTCCCACGGTGCTTGCCGGCCCCAACGACGTCGTCGAGCGCGACTCCGACGACGAAGCCGACAGCGCCACCATGGCAACGAGGCCGCCTTCTCCTCCCGCCAACCGATCCCCATCCTGTCTGAGGATGAGGAGGAAGGAGAAGAAGGAAGAGAAGAACGCGCCGGGTCCAAGAACCCGGCGCCTGCTGAAGATGATGATGAAGATGATCAGCCGCTCCGCATCCGGCGGAGGCGTAGGCCTGCGGCTGAGGACGCCGGGCCCAACTCCAAGCGCTCCAAGTCGGCGAACCCGACGCCGCCGCCACCGGAGCGATCGGCTGGGGCTGCCGTGCAGCGCACCGTCGTTGCCGAGCGGAGGCAGAAGGCCTTGCGGGACATCCCTGCGAGGGCCCGCGCCGACTCGCCGCCTGCGCCTCGCTTCCGAGGGTTCGGACCTCAACTCTTCCACCTGCGGGTGACAGGTCTGCTGCTGATCCTCATCCAAAGTTCCTGGAAACGCTATCTTGAGTTTGACCCGTGCGAGTGTCGCAGGGCTGAGGACGCGTCCCTCAGTGACATGGAGGACGCGCTGGAGAGCGACTCCCAGCGGGCGGAGCCTGCCGCGCACGTCGCGGAGCCGACCACGAGAGCGCCGAGTCCTCCGCCTTCCGCGGCGGAGGCGACGAAGTTATTGTGCCCCCTCGACCCGAGGGGGCCACTATTGATGACACCGTGCCGGCTGGCACAGGGTGCCACGCCTGCCGGAGACGGCGCTGGTGGTGACGACGACCCGCGCCGCCGCGACGGCTTCCTCGTCGGGTGGGCTGACTGCCCAGCCCCCGAGCTCCGTCCCGGGTGCATCTGCTCCCCGGCCTGACTTCCGAGCCGCCATCCAACAGCGATGGATGCGCACCAGGTACGTAGAA
The DNA here is from genome assembly GCA_947311845.1 of Poa pratensis. Taxonomy (NCBI): domain Eukaryota; kingdom Viridiplantae; phylum Streptophyta; class Magnoliopsida; order Poales; family Poaceae; genus Poa; species Poa pratensis. The sequence goes on along the minus strand of CAMZMU010000082.1, from coordinate 30,137,572 downwards.
TCCTTCTTGCACCTGTTGCGTCCGTAGCGTATATGTAGCCCCCAAGGCCCGAGTCGTGTTCGTAGAAAGCGGCTTGGGTCTTCATAGTTTTCTGGATGCAAGTTTGGCGAATAGCGTAGTCCTTGGTTTGCCAATGTCGATGTAGAGGCAGGCCGGTGGGGTGTGTATGCCACTCGGACGTAGCCCCCGAGTTCCTGACTCGGCGTATTATTTTTTTTTTTGTTGGGGCTAGCCCCCGGGTTAGCAAATGTTGGTGTAGAGGTAACCCGTGGCGTAGCCCCCATGCCTCTTCTAATTGTCTTGTGAACTGCAGGAGCTGTCCTGGCTCCTCGAAGCCGAACAGCAGGAGACCCGCCGCCTGCAGGAGGAGCTGAAGAAGGCGCGCGACGGCTTCATCTCCGTCGCTGAGCACCAGCAACTGCTGGCCGCGCAGGAGAGCCGGCACACGCAGGCGTTTGCCGCGGTGCAGGAATCCTGCGAGCGGCTCAGCAAGCAGAAGGAGGAGGCGGACGCCGCCCTCACCCAGGCGACCAAGGGGTACGGCGAGGACCTCGAGAAGCTCGAGCGCAAATCCGCGAGGCTGAGCGCGAGATGAAGGAGCTGACCGAGCGGCTTGCCACCCTCGCCGTTGGCATCTGGGGTAAAGATTTCATGCGACCCTTTGCAGTTTGTGCCTACTTGACTTGTGGCCTTGTTGTTGATTTTTGTTTTGTTGAACAGGCGAGGAGACGGCTGGCCTGACGTCGGAGCATGTCCACCGGCTCGGAGTCTTCGCCCGTGACGTTCACGGCCGGGCCAGCAAGGTCGTCCAGATGCTGTCGCCCAAGGAAGGTGTCCCCGCACCCGTCTGCAAGGTGTTGCGGGTTCTGGAGCTGATGCCCCAGGTGATCACCTGGGTGCGGGAGTCGTCGGCCCGAGCCGGCGCGTGCATTGCCCTCGGGCTTGTGCGAGGCCGGTATAGGCAGACGAACGTGGACAAGATCACGGCCAGCATCCCCACCGATAGCAGCGGCCGGGAGATCGATCTGCAGCCGGTGCTCCAGTACTGCGCCCCTTACGCCTGCCGGGCTGCCAAGATGGTCGACCACGACGACTTCGTCTTCGACGTGGTGCCTGAGGGCAACGACCTTGGCGAGGTGGCGGACAGGGAGCCGGCGTCGGAGTACCTTTTTGAAAGGGCTTCAGCTCTGCCACCGCCGGCTGCGACGAACGAGGCGTCGACGTCTTCTGCTCGGGCGGCTCCTCCGTCTTGAAGTTTGCTCCCCTGCTTTCAAAAGAGGGGTTATTTTGAAGTAGTTAGGGTTTGTCGCCTGCGGGCGAAAAAATATTATGTAATGAAACAAGTATGATATGTGCCGGGTCGCGTTTCAGCGTGCGCCTCTGCGGCTTATTAATCTTTGTTTTGGCACTCCCATGCTTGTTTTTTGTGCGCTTTCGTCACTTTGTTTGTTTTTCGCTTGTTTTGTAAGCTAGTCGATCGTGCGACCTCGCCAAGTGTGCTTCGCGTGATTTTTTCGTGACGCGCGCGGTACCCATGGTGACAAAGTCCGAGTGCGGCTTCATTGTCAAGTTAGGTTTGAACCGGCTGCACTACTTCTTCACTTTGTGCGGGTAGCTGACGACTTGGGAGAAAACAACAATTTTGTGATTTTGCTTCGTGAGCAGGGGGTCCAGTGGTGAGCCGCGCATCATGGCATCCGGCTCTCTTTGACAACCCATCAATCATATAACGTGTGAGTAGGAAGAATAAAGACTCGAAAGCATGATTGAATCGAAACGATAGCCCCCGAGCGTGCCGGGTGTGTATCGACTTTATTTCCTTGATTGATTACACAGTATTACAATGGATACTATGTATAATAGGGGCGAAGCAGGCTGATGTTCCATGGACGCTTGGTCTCCTCTTCCGACTTGGAGCTTTTGTTCGGCTCACGCAAGTCGACGAGGTGGTAGGAGCCGTTGCCCATCGCTTTGCTAACGACGAACGGTCCTTCCCATGGTGCCGAGAGCTTGTGCATCCCTTTCGACTTTTGGATGAGCCGAAGAACCAAGTCGCCTTCCTGGAAAGAGCGACTTCTAACCCGGCGGCTGTGGTAGCGGCGCAGGCTTTGCTGATATATCGCCGTCCTGGAGAGTGCGAGTTCGCGAGCTTCTTCCAGGAGGTCGACGCCGACTAGGCGGGCTTCTTCATTTTCTTCCTCGTTGTAGAGGGCGACCCGAGGCGAGTCGTGCTCGAGGTCGGTCGGCATGACGGCTTCCGCCCCGTACACCATGAAGAATGGCGTGTAGCCGGTGGAACGGTTTGGAGTCGTTCTGATGCCCCAGAGTACGGCTGGTAGCTCGTCCAGCCAGCAACCCGGTGTTCGCTCCAGTGGACTTGAAGTCGCGGCTTGATCCCGGCTAGCACTGTCTGGTTCATTCTTTCCGCCTGCCCGTTTGATTGCGGGTGGGCGACGGACGCCAAGTCGAGACGGATGCCTTTTTGTTTGCAGAAGGCCTTCATCTCTCCTTCAGCAAAATTTGTGCCGTTGTCAGTGATGATGCTGTGCGGGTAGCCGAATCGGAAGATGAGCTTCTGGAGGAACTTGGTTGCGGTCTTGCCGTCGAGTTTCTTGATAGGTTCAACTTCGACCCATTTGGTGAACTTGTCGACTGCGACGAGCAAATGTGTCATGCCACCGCGAGCTGTTTGAACTTGCCCACCATGTCTATTCCCCAGACTGCGAATGGCCATGTCAGAGGGATGGTCTTCAGAGCCGCGGCGGGTAGGTGATCCTGCCGGGCGTACTTCTGGCACCCGATGCACCGACGGACGATGTCGACTGCATCCTGATGAGCAGAGAGCCAGAAAAAACCGTGCCTGAACGCCTTGGCGACCAGGTTGCGAGCGCCGACATGGTGGCCGCAATCTCCCGAGTGGATCTCATGAAGGATGCGCCTTCCCTCTTCCGGCTCGACGCAGCGGAGGAAAACTCCCGATGTGCTGCGTTTGTAGAGCTCGCTGTTGATGATGGCGTAAGCTGAGGCCCGGCGCACGACTCGCCGTGCTAGGACCTCGTCGGCTGGCAGCTTTTTGGTGGTGAGGAACTCGATGTAGGGTTCCCTCCAGTCGTTGTTTCTTGGGTTACCGCCACCAGAATTGCATCTGATGATGGCGGGTTGGCGATGTCGACTTCGGCCGGCGGGCGTACCGACGGGTTGTGCAGGTGGTCGAGGAAGACGCCGGGTGGGACTCGGTCCCGCTTAGACCCGAAGCGAGAGAGTGCGTCAGCCGCCTCGTTCTTCCTCGGTCGACGTGCTCCAGCTCCATGCCGGCGAAGTGGCCGCCGACTTGATCGACGAGCCGGCGGTAAGCCGCCATGTTGGGATCATTTGCATCCCAGGTCCCCATCGTTTGCTGAACGACGAGGTCGGAATCGCCGTAACATTTGATACGGCTGACTCCCATCTCCTTGGCCACGCGTAGGCCATGTAGGAGGGCTTCGTACTCGGCGACGTTGTTGTGCAGTGAAGTGTATCTGCAGCACATATCGCATCTTGTCGCCTTGGGGAGAAGTGAGGACGACTCCAGCCCCCGAGCCCTCATACATCTTTGACCCGTCAAAGAACAAGGTCCATCTGCCGGCTTCATAGGTTGGAGCCGGCAACTGTGTCTCCATCCAGTCGACGAGGAAGTCGGATAGTGACTGCGACTTGATCGCAGTGCGGGCTGCGTAGCTGAGGCCGAAAGGCTGCAGCTCGAGGCCCATTTGGCGACGCGCCCAGTTGCCTCTCTATTGCGGATTATTTCAGCTAAGGGAGATGAGCTGACCACCGTCATCGGGTGGCCCATGAAGTAGTGTCGCAATTTTCTTGAAGCAAAGAAAACACCGTATACAAGTTTTTGGTAATGCGGGTAACGTTGCTTCGAATCCGTCAGGACTTCGCTGACGTAGTAAACTGGCCGCTGGACCAGTTGCTCGTGGCCTTCCTCCTTGCGCTCGACGACGACCACCGCGCTGACGACTCGGTTGGTCGCGCGATGTAGAGGAGCATCGGCTCCTTTTCCAGTGGAGATGCGAGGATCGGCGCCTCGGCCAACGTCTTCTTGAGTGCCGTCAAGGCGGCGTCTGCCTCGTCGTTCCAGGTGAACGTGTCCGACTTCTTGAGGAGCCGGTACAAGGGCATGGCCTTCTCGCCGAGTCGTGAGATGAAACGGCTGAGGGCAGCGACACAGCCTGTGAGCCGCTGCACGTCCCGGAGGTTCTCCGGCTTCTTCAGAGCTTCGATCGCCTTGATCTTCTCTGGGTTGGCTTCGATGCCTCGCTCGGAGACGATGAAGCCCAGGAGCTTGCCCGCGGGTACGCCGAAGACGCATTTTTCCGGGTTGAGCTTTATCCTGTACTTGCGGAGGTTGGTGAATGTCTCCGTGAGGTCGGCAATCAGGTCCGTCTTCAGCTTGGACTTGACGACGATGTCGTCCACATATGCGTGGACGTTGCGGCCGATCTGCTCGTGCAAACAGTTCTGTATGCACCGCTGGTAAGTCGCTCCGGCATTTTTCAAGCCGAAGGGCATGGAGACGTAACAAAACGCGCCATAGGGCGTGATGAAAGACGTCTTCTCCTGGTCTTCGGGCGCCATCTTGATCTGGTGGTACCCGGAGTAGGCGTCGAGGAAGCATAGCGCCTCGCACCCTGCCGTCGAGTCGATCAGCTGATCGATGCGAGGCAATGCGAATGGATCCTTGGGACAGGCTTTGTTCAAGCCTGTGTAGTCGATGCACATCCGCCATGTTCCGTTCTTCTTCAGAACGAGCACCGGGTTGGCAAGCCATTCCGGGTGTATGACTTCGGCGATGAACCCGGCAGCTAGGAGCCGGGCTATTTCTTCGCCAATAGCCTTCTGTCTCTCACCAGTGAAGCGACGCAGGAACTGCTTCACTGGCTTCAGCTTGGGGTCAACGTTGAGCTTGTGCTCTGCGAGCTCCCTCGGGACGCCTGGCATGTCAGATGGTTTCCATGCGAAGATGTCCCGATTCTCACGGAGGAAGTCGCAGAGCGCGCTTTCCTATGCGACGTCCATGTGCGAGCCGATCACCGCCGTCTTGGAGGAGTCGCCCTCGACCAGCGGGATGCGCTTGGTCTCCTGTGCCGACTGGAACTTGTCGCGTGAGTCCAGAGTCGGCTTCTTGACGATGGTCATGTCGTTGGGGTCGACTTGCAGCTTGAGTTGCTCCAGCTGCTCCGTGGCGATGACGGACTCGGCAAAGACGGCGTTGCCCTTTTCGCACTCGATGGCGCGGTCGACGTCGCCGTGTACAGTGATGATGCCGTTCGGACCCGGCAGTTTCATCTTCAGGTAGGCGTAGCAGGGCCTTGCCATGAATTTGGCAAAGGCGGGTCGCCCGAGGATCGCGTGGTAGGAACTACGGAAGTTCACCACCTCGAACCAGATCTTCTCGAGCCGGAAGTTCTTGGCGGTGCCGAAGACGACGTCGAGTGCGATTTTGCCTAGCGGGTAGGCCTTCTTTCCCGGGACGATGCCGTGGAAGGTGGTGATGGTGGGGACTAGCTGTTCGTCACGCAATTTCATGCGTTGGAACGTCTCGTAGTAGAGGATGTTGATGCTCGACCCCCGTCCATCAATGTCTTGGTCAAGATGTAGCCCTTGACCTGGGGCGCGACCACCAGAGCGAATTTGCCCGGGTAATCGACGCGGGGCGGGTGGTCTTGACGGCTCCATGTGATCGGCTGCTCTGACCAGTCGAGCCACTGGGGCACGTCTGGCAGAGTCGCGTGGACGGCGCGCCGTATGACCTTCTCCTCCCGCCTGGAATCGAGGCCGACGAAGGTGTGGCCCATGAAGCCGGCAGTGGGAGGCATGCCCTGCTGCTGCTCACCGTCGTCGTCTCCGTCGGGTGCCCGCTTCTTGGCACCGGTCTTGGCCTTGACGATTTCTGCAGTCCAGCTGCACTCGTCAGTGGTGTGGCCGGCTGGCTTGCCGGGTAGGCTATGATACCTACACGGCATGGCCAGATCTCCGTGGCGGTGAGCTTCTTTCGCGGGAAGTTGCCGCGTTGGCTCTTGAAGCCGCGGCCCCCCGCAGCCGTGGCGGCTACAAGCTCGGAGCCGCCGTCACCCTTGCGTTTATGAGCGCTGGAGTGCTTGGCCTTGCTCTTGTTTTTGCCGCCTTTCTTCTCGTCGTCGTCCTCCTCGGAGTCGTCCTTGGTGACGTCGGACTCGGCGTACTTGTGCACGATGGCGAGTAGCTGGCCCATCGTCATGTCACCCTTGTGCGAGCGCCGCAGCTTCTGCTTGAGCGACTCGAAGGTGGTGTTGTCCTCAGGTGGGAGTGCACCGTGTCGACGCTGAGGTGTTCTGCCGAGTTGATGAGGTCGGCGACTCGGCGATACCACTTTCTAGTGGACTCGCCCTCCTTCTGGACGCAGCGCTTGAGGTCCTCGACCGTGGCCGGGCGCTTGCAGGTCCCCTCGAAGTTGGTGATGAAGAGCCTCTTCAACTCGCCCCAGGAGTTGACGCTGTTCCTGGGGAGGTTGTTGAGCCAAGTGCGAGCCGTTCCCTCAAGCATGAGAGGAAAATAGCGCGCACAACAGAGCGAAGACGCGTTCTGGATGCTCATGGCGGCCAAGTAGTCCTGGACCCAAGTTTCCGGGTTCATGGCAGCGTTGTACTTGGGCGCCTCTCTCGGTCCTTTGAAGCTGCTAGGGAAACGCTCGCCTCTGATGGCGGGTCCAAAGCATCTAGGGCCGACGTCGTCGTCGTCGTTGTTGTTGCGCGTCGCCTCGGCGCGCTTGTCGTTGAGGTGGTGGCGTAGATCCGGAGCGGAGTGATTGGAGCGCGCCTGCGCCTGGTTGTTGTTGATGGTGTGCCGGGCGTCGTTGCGGGCGAGCCGAGGCGGGTTGCCTCCAGCCCTCGCGTTGCTCGACACTGCCGGCTCCTCGTGCCGACTGCGTGGCGGCTGTGGGGCAGCGTCACGCCTGGGGGAACCCTTGTTTCCCTGGCTTCGGTGTGGTGCCGAGGCCGTTTTCTCGCTGGGTGGCGATCTGGAGTAGAGCTTGCCGTCAGATTGCGACATGTTCTCCTGCAGCTCCAGCGCCTTGTCCACCAGCTTGCACCCCTTGCTCCAATAGGGGTTGTCCTTGACCCGGATCCTCTTGAAGAGAGAGGCGGCGGCAGTCATGCAATCGACTGGGGTGCCGAAAATTGCGAGGTCGGCGTCGTCGTCGTTCCGCGGCTGGGGTTGGGACGAGCCGGGTTCGGAGGAGGCCGCGGCGCCGGAGGCGGCATCGCGGGCGAGGTTGAGGCGGAACTTGACTCGAGCCGCCGGGCTGGGCCCTGCGGCACTCGTCACGCTGCCTCTCCAGCTCTGTCTCGCGCGCGAAGGCGTTGTCGAGCGCGCGAGTTGGTGCATCAGGGTTAAGCCGCGACTTGCGGTTTTTGTGATGCCGAGTGACCGCGGAGAGAGCGGTCGACTGAGCATCGACCTCCAGCTCCTTCTGGCGGATCTCCTCCTGCTGGAGGGCCATCTTCCGGCGCAGCTGCTCGAGCTGTGTCGCCTGATCGACGACGTTCGCCGGCGTGATCGGGGTGCTGAGCGGGTCAGCCACCCGACCTGCTTGTCCTCGCAGGGCGGCGAGAGATTCGTCGCGTTGCTGCTTTTCGCGAGCCTCCTGCTCGCGCCGTGCCTGGTCGCGCTGCTTCTGCGCGTTGGCCTCTGCTGTGGCGGCGTTTGCCGCCGCGGTTTGGCGGCAGCAGAGTTTGCCGCCTCGCCCGTCATGTAGATGTGGGCGGGTGTTGCCGTGCCGTCCGAGGCCAGATCGGTCGAGCCCTCCGACTCGTAGTCGAGAACGGGCAAGATCGACCCGGTGTCGTCGTCGTTCGAGATCTGGACGGTCTCGGCAGATGGGGCGGGTGCAAAGTGGTTTGCAACCGCGGTGTCGACGGCGGCTTCGTCAAGCGGGTCGACGGGGGAGGAAGTACCATCGTAGTTGTTGGCGACTCCTTCCTCATCCGAGCCGCAGAAGCCGACGTAGGCGGTGACAGCGGTCCCGAACGGGATAGCCATCGCGCGAGTGATCGGGGCGTAGTTGGGCCTGCCCCAAGTGTGTGGATCGGCGACGTAGCCGATCCCTCCGTGCTCGAAGTAGCTGCCGGTGACGATGTCACCGCGACCCGACATGGCTTGAGGGCTGAAGTAGACGCCAGTGCCGGGTTCAGGACTCTCCATGAAGTAAATTCCAGCGATCGCTGGCCCCACGGTGGGCGCCAACTGTCGTGGGGTAATCACGGCAGATGCCATACGGGGTGGCTTAACTCGGGTGTGAGCCAGGCGACGTAGGATTCACAGAGAGGTTGCACACGCAGAGTTTACCCAGGTTCGGCCCCTCTGTATGAGGTAAAGACCTACTCCTGCTTGTATGTATTTGGATCTGAATGGGGTGTACAATGGTGTGCGCACCAGAGCTTGCGGGTGCTCCGGAGGCTATGGAATGAGATGACTCCCCTAGGGTTGCTCCTTGCCGGCTTTATATAGGGAGCCGGCTAGGGTTTACAGGGAATGACGGGTTCCGCTGGCGGCGCTAGCTATCCTGCCTACAAGTGCGGCTTCGTGGAGCGCACTCTTCGGGATACACAATCGCAGACTGATTCGGTGATATCTGCTGCCGCCTCCCTGAGCCGTCATACCGGGATCCTCGGGGACCCGGTATCCTGGAAGATGTACACCGGGTGGGCTTTGGGCCACTCGGCCTTGAAGGCCGACTCGGGGTCCTGGGCCTACCCGGTTGGGCATCCCCCAATCACCGATCTAGGGACAAGCCATACTCGAACCACCAAAAGCCCTAGCGAGATCGACATCTCGCCGGAGCTCCCCTGTAATCGCATAATCTCGCACAATCAATACCAGACAAGCAGGAAGTAGAGTCTTTACCTCCACCCGAGGGGCCTGAACCTGGGTAAATCTTTGCCTCTGCTTGTCAGCCGACGAAACTATCAGTACTATCACGTTCTCTCCCCATAATCTCAACCTTAGGTCCTAACCATGGGATTTGATGAGTTAACCCCTCGTCAATGATGGTCTGCTTTCCTTGTTATCATGGTGTAGTTCGCCTGTTCGTTAGAAATAAATAGTTTGTTGTGTGATTTTATAGTTCAAACATCGATCTAAGCTACAATTTGGATTGCTTCCGAAATACAATGCATCCAAAAATTTCGTATATCAACAAGGGCCCATTCTTGTCGTCTTGCCCCAGGGCCCCCAATATGTATGGACCGGCTCTGCCTCCAGAAAACTCCAATCGACCCTGTCATATGCCTTTGATAGATCCAACTTGTATGCACAATGAGAGGAATCAATGGTATGAGTAGACTGAATATGATGGATGCACTCAAAAGCTATAATAGCATTGTCGGTGATGAGACGTCCAGGGATGAATGCACTTTGATTTTCCGATATTAGTTCACCCAAAATTGGTCGCAAATGGTTCACTAGGCACTTCGAAACCACCTTATATATTTGGCTCCAAAAGAATACTATGTACTGTTCCCCGCAACATTAGCCGAGATAAAAGTTAAAAATACAAGCTCGGTTTAGATAATACAATTTCTAAAAATTCAAGGTACACTTTTTACAAAACTCCAAACTGTAGTTAGCCACCTTTTGCTAAACTAGAGTTACACTTTTCTCCATCGATGGAGACTTTAACAAGATCTTATCCACTCAGACTTTTTTTTTACAACCTTATCGACTCAGACTTAACAAAACTCAAAAGTGAATGGACAAATAATTGTAAGCTGTTTCACAAACAAGTGGATCGCGAGTCGGTACTCCGTATTATTACTCACTATATTAAGGCAGGTGACTTTCTCGGCCTGAGAGCACTCGCGCACTGTTCCTGCAACAGTAAGTACACTGCCGTCACTGCCCGATCAGTGTTTCGATCGCGCGCCGTCACTGCCCGATCCAACGGCCCAGACCCACCCGCTCACCATGCATTTTGCGATAACACCCCTCGCAAAACGAGAAACAGCTCCGCACTCCACAACTCCACGGTACGAAGGATTAGTTTGTAATTTCAGAAAATAACAGGGACTTCACTGTAAAAGCGTGCACACAACCCCCTCCCTCTCCTTCTCTCTCGCGCGCGGCCGAGGACGCCGTCGCCGCCGACGCGCCGCGCTGCCGCTTCGCTCCTCCCACGACGAATCCAAGCATACGACGAGCTCCGCCGTCTCCTCCTCTTCATCCTCCGCGAGTATCGCGTGCTGGGACTCACGAAATCGCCGCCGCCGTGCTTTCCTTCTCCAACTCCGGCCGCCGCGCCATCGAGCACGATTTGCTCCATTCCGGCCTCGCCTCGGCCCCCCGACCACTCCATCGTCCTCCTGGTGATGCGTTGCTCCGGCTAGACCTCTTCCCGACCTTCCCCGTGCCCTCCTTCGCCGTGCCCGTGCTGCTCGCCGCCCGCCGCCGCCATTTTGGTCGTTGCCGCCAACTCCGGTGACCAAATGGTCCAGCTCCGGCGCCACCGGCTTCCTCGTGGCCTCCTCCCGCGAAGACGCGTGGCCCCAGGCTCGCACGTGCCCTGCAGCGAGCAGAGCGAGCTCGCGGCGGCCGCCGTCGCGCGTGTCACACACGCTGACGTGTGGGCCCCACTCAACAGATTTTTTCTCATTTTAAAAAAATAAAAAACCCTGCCAAGCGGGTCTCGGCTGTCAGCTTCTAAAAAAATTACAGAAAATGCAGAAAATTGTAAAATTCATATCTTCCAATCCATAATTCAAAACAATACAAATAATATACCAAAATTTGCAGAAAAATGAAATCTTCACACCTAACACATTTCCATGCATTATTAAACAACTTTCAATAATTTTAATTAGAAGGTTTAATATAATCTTCTTATACTAATTATAAAACTTATGGAAATGTCATCTGTTAGCCAATTTTTTTCCGTATTTCCCAACTGTACACACAAAATCCAAATTCGTTTCTTCTAATTATGGATTGAATTTAATAAATGCTCATATAATGATTATATTCCCTCTGATTATAAAGTTAAATTAAATTTTTTGGGCAAAATACAAACTTATTATATCATTTCAAATAAATTAATATTTAGAGATAATTTAACTGAACTATCTCCAATTATGCAGATATATTTAATAAATGCTCAAAATGTTAACATTTGGAAATAACCATAATATATTTCCTCTAATTATGGTGCTAAATAAGAAATTTACGGCAAAATGGAACCATATTTGATCAATTCAATTCAGCTAACATATTTGGAGGTAATATAACTTAAATCTCTCTAACTATGTAGTTAAATTTTAAAAATGCTTGATTAGATGAATATTTGGAGAAAATGCAAATTCATATCCTCTAATTATGGATTGAATTTAAACTAAATTTAATAAATGCTCATATAATGTATTTCCTCTGATTATTAAGTTAATTAAATATTTAAGACAAAACACAAACATATTATATCTAAGAAAGTTATAGCAAAATGGAACCATATTTGATCATTTCAATTAGCTAACATATTTGGAGATAATATAACTTAAATCTCTCTAACTATGTAGTTAAATTTTAAAAATACTTGATTAGATGAATATTTGGAGAAAATGCAAATTCATATCCTCTAATTATGGATTGAATTTAAATTTAATAAATTCTCATATAATGTATTCCCTCTAATTATTGAGTTAAATTAAATATTTAATAAAAAATACAAAAATATTATATCAATTCAAATAGGTTAATATTTAGAGACAATATAACTGAACTCTCTCCAATTATGCAATTCAATTTAATAAACGCTTACATTGAACTTAACTCTCTCTAACTATGTAGTTAAATTTAAATAATGCTTGACTAGATGCATATTGGAGAAAACACAAATTCATTTCCTCTAAAAATGGATTGAATTTAATAGATGCTAATACAACATATTCACCATTTCTATTCACAAAATATATTGACTTCAATTCAATGAATGCTCAAATTGAACTTAACTCTCTAATATCACCATTTCTATTCACAAAATATATTATGTAACAAAAACAAAAAAACAAGTTATATTCACAAAAATATCCACCAAGTGCGCGGCGTGCCGCGCCAAAATTCAACTAGTACACTCTTGTTCGAGCGTGGAAATGACGAATGCTAACGCCCTGACAGGTAGGACATCGCAAACGTGTCGCTCTTGCTCAGCACCGACGACGACACGGCCGACGTCCAGGCGGAGCTCGCCGGCAGGCCCAACGGCCCGCCGCCGTGCTTGTGATCGTCGAGCGCCAGAAGATCCACCATGATCGTGCCCGATGGCGGCGGCGCCTCCACCTCCCCCACGCCCCTCCCCTCCAGCATCTCCACCACGCGCGTCATGCTCGGCCGCGCCCCGGCCTTCTCCTGCGCGCACCACAGCGCCACGTGCACCGCCCTCCGAACCGCCGCCTCCTCCATCTGATCCTTGCCGCCGGCGACGAGCCTCCCGTCCACCACCTCCATCACGCGCCCCTCCCGCACAAGCTCCGCAGCGATCTTGGGCAGGTACGACCACCGGCCGTCCTCCTCTGTCCGGAGGCACCGGCGCCCGGAGACCATCTCCAGCAGCACCATCCCGTAGCTGTACACGTCGGACTTCTCCGTGATTCCGGTGCCGAGGAGCCACTCCGGCGCCAGATACCCCACTGTGCCGCGCACCGTCGTCACCACCCGGCTCTGCTCCTTCCCCGCCAGCTGTGACAGCCCGAAATCCGATACGATCCCCCGGAAGCCGTCGTCGAGGAGGATATTCTCCGGCTTCACGTCCAGGTGCAGCACCTTAGCGCGGCAGTCGTGGTGCAGGTAGGCGAGGGCCTTGGCGACGTCGACCGCGACCTGGTACCGCCGCGCCCACGGCAGGCAGCGGTGCTCACGGTGGTCGTCGGAGCTGGGGAAGATCCACCGGTCGAGGGAGCCGTGCTCCATGTACTCGTAGACGAGGAAGCGCGGAGAGCCGAGGCAGAAGCCGACGAGGCGCGCCAGGTTGACGTGCTGCGCGCCGGCGATGACCGATACCTCCGCCTTGAACTCACTGTCGGCGTTCTCGGAGCCAGAGCCGGCGCTGATCCGCTTCACCGCCACCTGGGTTCCATCGTCGAGGATGCCGCGGAACACCGTCCCCGACGAGCCCCGCCCGGCCACGTACTGGAAGTCGTCCGTGGCCGCCGCCAGCGCCTGGAAGGAGAACTTGCACGGCAGGCCGGCGACCTTGCGGAAGAAGCTGTACTGCACGCGCATCTTCTCGCCGTCGTCCAGCGCGCGCCTCATCGCCATGCGCTCCGCCCGCCCCGCCGTGCAGTGCAGCAGCAGCAGAAGCGTCACGAGTGTCGCCGCCAGGACGGCGGCGGTGGAGAGGTAGAACGGCCTCGACAGGCGTAAGCAGAGGTAGAGAGCGACCTCTGCCGCCGCGAGCACGGCCCCAGCCACCACGACGGCGAGGATCTTGGCCTTCCTGCTCCCCATCCGTCGGGGACGTCGCTCGCTTGGGTTGTATGATCCCTGACCATCATTCGAATTCTCGGATCTCGTCGTGTTCAGGGTTTTTGTCTCCTCCATGGTTATATGTCATAAAGTGTTACAACGACATTTGAAGCTGAAATAATGAGCTTTCTTCTGGTCTCACTCGTCATAAACTTCTGGCCTGATAAGAAAGTTTGGATAGGATAGACGGTAGTAGGTTAAGAAATGTTCAAACCAAACATGGATTTCGCACCACGTGAAATTCGTCATGAACTTCGTAAGCTACTGCACGGTCAAGTAAAGGAATGAGCAAAAGATAGATTCAGCTCTTCCAGTGACATCAGTCTATAGTGTTACAACGAGATTTGAAGCTGAAATAATGAGCTTTCGTCTGGTCTCACTCGTCATAAACTTCTGGCCTGATGATAAAAAAAGTTGGATAGGATAGACTGTAGTAGGTAAAGAAATGTTCAAACCAAACATGGATTTGGCGCGTGGGAATTCGTCGTGAGTTTCGTGTACTATTTCACGGTGAAGTGAAGGAATGAGCAAAGGTAGATTCAACTCTTCCAGTGACATCAGTGTATACTGATTACTCTCATGCGTGGCTGTTGGCGTCTGCGCTTATTAGGCCAATCCGAACATTTCTTAACAGTTGACATCTGGTAAATGTTCCGGAAAAACCGGAGCTTGACAGTTTCGGTCGAACTCTGATCATCATCATCATGAAAACTCGACAATAAACAATGGATCTGGTTCGTCAAAATTTACAGATCAAGGCCAAAGCGATGCCCAGACAACAAATTTGCACGGGCAAGATTGCTGAGGTGGCCACTGAACATGGAACCATCCAGGCAAAGAAGTAACTCGCCAATATTTCATTCAACGAAAGTTGGGTTGAAATCACATTATTCGTGTGAGGAATTATCTGGAAAGACAAAAACTATGTTTCCAAAGCCCTTTGCTATCCCAATTTCCAGACATGAGAATTGAGAACAGCAAACTGGTTGGCATGGATATTAAACTATATAGGCGAAACAGCTGATGTTTTCCACAGCTTCAGAGCACTTTCAGAATAAAAATGAAAGGCATCGGTCCAATGTTTCATTATTAGACATGCCCTCTCAAATCTTAAACCAAATGTGGATTTGGCGGCGAGTGATATCGTGGACTTCGTCATCGATTTCGTATGCTATTGCATGGTCAAGTGAAGGAATGAGCAAACATAGATTCAACTCTATCTTTGACATCAGTGTATAGTGATTAGTGAGGTGTCATCGCTCACTGTCAATTGTCATGTGTGGTTGTTGGCGTCTGCGCTTTGGCCAAATCCAGGATTGAACATTTCGACCTTGGAGATCAGCCACGTGGATGTATGCGTACAAAATGTTCCGGAGAAACTAGAGCTTGACAGTTTTGGTCGATCTCTGCTTATCATCATCAACATGTACAGAACAAGGAGAAAGCAAGGCACAGATAACAAATTATGCACCAGCAAGATTGTTGATGTGGCTACTGAACATGGAACCATCCAGCAAATTGATTCAACGGAAGGTGGGTTGAAATGAAAGGGGCATCACCGTTTAATGTATCTCATTATTCGTGTAAGCAATTATCTGAAAAGAAAAAAACTATGTTTCCAGAGCCCTTAGCTGTCCCAATTTCCAGCCATGGGAAATGGGAACAGAAACTGGTTAGCATGGATATTAAACTCTATAGGCCAAACAGCTGATGTTTTCCACAGCTTCAAAGCACTTACAGAAGAAAAATAAAAGGCATCGGTCCAGTGTTCCATTACTAGACATGCCCTCTCCAATCTTAATGGTGGTGGTGGTCGTCATCATCATCATGTCCATCAGGGTTTCCTCCGTTCCCTATAACCTCAAGCTGTGGAAATAAAGTTGGAATTTCAAAGCTCAGAAAAAAAGAAGCAATGCGTGATTTAGTGTATCATTCTAAAATTGTTACCACAAAAAAAAACTTATGCCGACAGAAGAGGCCAGCATACCTTGAAACACTGAGTGCACACTGGGCATTCATGCGGCTTGCCTTTCTCCAACCAGAACCACACAACATCATGCTCATCCTCTGAAAAAAGTCAAATCTTAAAATTTGGAATTTGAGTTAATTTTATCCATGGTCAGTTGATGAATATTTCTAGATAAGACACAGGAGAGGACTGAATTTTGTTAGCCTCTGTTGGTGGAGAAGGGATTCAGTATGCAGGGTAATATACCTCCTTCACCACCAGGGCAACCAACAATCCTTTTGTCGAAGTATGACTGAATGACAGCAGGAGCTTCCTATGAATGGAGATGTGGACACATAATGGTCAGTTGGACCAAGCAAGTAAAGATATAATTAGATATGAATGATGATACAAAAGGTACAGTTGAGACTAATCACACTTCAACATAACACACTACAAAGTGGTTTGTCAACAGGAAAATTCAAAACAGAAAAGAGTAATGCCTAATAATTGACCGATAATCTTATCAAATAACGACGGATGTAGTCATGAGAAAACAGTACAGACATACCAGTCTGATAAAACAAAAAGGTATCAGTGGAGCAAACAAAAATACATGGGGACATCTAAAAAGTACATCATTGCAACTGAGAATAATCTGCCTAAGATATATGAGGAACCAGGTACTTTTCAGAACACTATTTTTTTCTTGGCGATATAGTCGGATGGAAGATACAGAGAAACTACGGAGAAACTATAAGTTAAAGTTCAATATCAAAGTTGCAACCGTTGAGTATGCCACAGTTCATAACTCATAACACACAGTTTCAGCACCCTCGGTTCAACTAGAATTCTCCACAAACAGCTAGAGTTCACATGGATAAGGAACAGACAAACCAAGTGAAACAAGCAGGATTTTCCAAACAAAATATCACCATGAAAATACGTAAACCAAAGTCTTGACGTGAAATTGTGAACCAAGAAAAAAGCATAACCAAAAATACACATGAAGGAGCAGAAAAAAGGTCACCTCAATCAAAAGGCCAATTCCACATGCCTGCAAGTACTATTTGTTCAACATGTGGGTTCAAAAGGATACAACTTCCAACAATCGATAAATAGTATTTTAACATAATAAAAGCCCCAAACAGCCGACTTAAGAGCTACGTAGCAAATTCTAATTGCCAATGTCTGTAATTATCACATACCAGAAGATTCAGGCACATTGATAGTTCAAGCAAATGATGAGATCAAAAAATGGTAAACTGATAGCAAAACCAGAATTTTGGATGCAACCTACAACCTCATTGGCCACCCCAATAACAAATCGGTATGGACACAAACATTATTGTCTAAACTGGACTGAATTTATCGAAACAACATGTCTCGCCTTACATTCCCGTGGAACGTCCGATAGCTCAAAGGAAAGAACAAGTGGACACTTGGATAGAAACTCATTTCCATGTATGATTGTAACCAGTTCACACTCAATATGGAAAATAAACCGTCGTCCAGCTTTGACCGGCCTGTATCCCTAACACCTAGAACTAGTGTCACTGTTTGCACCAACACGAAAGTTCTGTTCAGCAAGCAAGTTTTGATTTTTATCAGAGGGCAACATGTCGGTCAACAATAGCATATTAGGGCCATACTCGAGTCTGAGTGCTACACATCAACATTTTAGTGCAGACTCACACAATCTTCTATCCTAAACAACCGATTCGACAACCCTTGTTGCGGCGTTCTGAGTCAAGAAAAACTCCCGTTATCGAAAAAAACAATCGATTCGACAATCCAATCGCTCACTGACTCACAGATCAAACAACCATGCTATCAGATGGAAAGCGCTCACCTTGGTGCCAAAGGGCCCGACAGGAGCGTCCATGTCGAACCTCTTCTTCCCCTGAAGACGAAACCCAACAGGAATCATTAGTACCGAGCAGAAGAACCGTGACAGGACACAAGGCCAATGGGGCACACGCATGGAGGAAGGAAGACGGACCTGGAGCTCGGCCTCGATCTCCTCGCGCTCGTGCCCCGTGGCGATCGGCATCACGTCCTCCACCCGCGTCCTCACCTGCCCCGCATCTGTGGAGTCGCACGTCTATACCCTGTCAGATTGGGACTGGGGAAGACGGGGGGCGGCGGGAGGAGGGGGGACTTGCCGAGGGTGGAGAAGAAGGCGGGCGCGCGGCGGAAGGACGGACGGGGGGCGCCGGCGGAGGCACCGATCGCCGGGGCGCGGTGGGCGAGGGCGGAGCCGCGGGCCAGGAGGAGGGTGGTGGCGCGCTTCCACATGGCCGGCGGCGGGGGCGGGTGGGCTCGGCGGCGGAAGGACGGACGGCCGGGGGTCAGACTCAGAGAAGGTGGTTCGAAAGGCACCTCTACTCTACAACTTGTGTGTTTTTCATTTCGGCAACCAACTATCAAAAAATATAGGGTAATCATTAAAAACTAATACTCCCTCGGTCCCAAAATAACTGTCTCAAGTTTGCTCAAAAGTGGATGTATCTAGACATAAAACATGTTTACGTACATCCACTTTTGGACAAGTTTGAGACACTTATTTTGGGACGGAGGAAGTAGTAACATACAAAACACAGTTGTCAAAAAACATACAAAACACACAAACGATTTATAATTTTATTTTGATAGTTTGTTTGAAAAATCCTGGTTTCTGTTGGCACTCGTTTTTGGCTGACTGCCAAAATGTATGGGTGACTCCTGGAAAGAAGGCTAAACCTAGGTGGATGCGCTTCGTGGAACCTGGAAGCAGGAAGAAGCCGGCCATGGGAGTAGTAGATGACCAAGGTAGAGCAAAACTACGTGAGGACATGAAGACGCAAGCTGCTAAGAGCTTGGTTGAAGTAATGGGAAGCCGGCTCGAGCTCATACATCGAACGTGTCATTGCTGAATCGATGATCGAGTCGCCGCTTGGTGTAGCAAATGCCGGAGGCAACGAGGCCCAACGTGCTGCAAGGAGTAGGAGGCAGTGAGCTCAATGAGTTCCAAGCTACAGCAGTTCGACGCGAAGATAAGGAAAGGGAACTCCAACACAGAATGAGTTTGACCTAGCAGGATGAGTAACTTGCTTAGTTTTGGCTTCGAATGTAGTTCGCCTCTGAACTTGTAAAATCGTAGACCGTGACTTGCACAGGAAGTCCGACCGCCCATGTAATGTAAGGTGATGGACGATTGCTTTGAAATGTCGTTCGACTCTGAACTTGTAAACTCGTAGACTGTGACTTGCACAGGAAGTCCAACCGCCCATATATTGTAAGGTGATGGCCGATTGTCCCGGGCAAGTAAACGTCTGGTTCAAAGAGCGACGGTTCCTTGTCTTCCGTATCGAGTTGTCACCCTGGCAACTCTCTAGAATTTCTAAACTGGCCCCACAGATCAATACTAGTCGTTTGTGCACACTTTGCCCTCTCTTGTGCGCACCCTCGAAGGACTTTCTGGTCGGTCACCCATCTTCAAATCGCTCCGGCCAAGCACGCTTAACCTCGGAGTTCTTTTCAGATGAGCTTTCAGAAGAAAAAAAAGTCGCTATAAGTATCCTATCAACATTAGTAGGAAAAAGCTTATAGGTGAAATCTTACATGTGGCGCACAGAACAATACGTGCGACACAGGTAATCTCTCTCCTACCCTGACCGCCTGGAAGAAGTTACCTGTGGCGCACCAAATATTTTGTGCGCCACAGGTAAAAACTAGGGTGCGCCACAGGTAACCTCTCCCAGGATCCTACCGTAGGAGAGAGATTATCTGTGGCGCACATAAAAGCATGTGCGCCACAAGTAACTTTGAGGAGAGAGAATATTTGTGGCACACAAAATTACGTGCGCCACAGGTAACTCCGAGGAGAGAGAGTACCTGTGGCGCACACAGTTTTGTGCGCCACATGTAACTTTGGTTCCATCACCGAGCCGTCCATCTCTCATCTTCCCCGGATCCAGCACACAGTCAAGTAAAAAAACACTCTACCTTATCCTCTACTCTCTCTAATTAACCACACAGTCAAGTAAAAGAGAAAAAAATACACCACCCAGCGTACCCTCCAGATCCCCTTTCTCTCTCCTCAGTGCTCTCGTCTTCCTCCTTACCCTCCCGCTCGCCACACACCAGGCCTCCCGCCGGAGCCGGCCTCCCTCGCCCCTCCTCTTCCTACTCCCGCTCGCCCTCCCGCCCGCCGCCCCTCAGCCGGCGCCGTGGTCCGTACGCACGCCCGCCGCCCCGCAGCCTGCGCCGTGGTCGGCGGGAGGGCGGGTCAACGATGTGGGCGCGCCGCCGCCATGAGGGCCGCGCAGGGGGAGCGCGGCGGAGGACAACGTCCGCGGCCTTGAGGGACGCGCAGGGGAAGCTCGCGGCGGGGACGCGGCGGCGGCCATGGCTAGGGTTACGGCCATCGCGGCGTCCGCCAGATTGACCAGCGCCGCCTGCCACTCCCGCTCTTGGTGGTGGCCGACCGAGGTACGGCGAGCGAGCTGAGGGGAGGCCGAGGCATGGCGCCCGACAAATGCTCAAGCCGGCGTCCCCGGCCGTGCCGACCTCCTGCTCCTCCAACTCCGCCTCTGCCCCGTCACCGTCGCCGTCGCATCGGCCCTCGCCGCCACTGCCTCGGCCCTCCAACTCCGACCCTGCCTTCGTCGTGGCCTAGGCCCGCGCCGACGACGTCGGCGAGTGGTACTACCCGGGCTGCCCGAGGCCGCCTCCACCGTGGATGCCGACGCCGCCGCAGATGCATGACCGCAACAAATCGGTCGCTAGATTAGCCGAAATTGATCTATCTTTTTGTATGTAATAGCTGAAATCAATCGATATGTTTGAGTGTGATTATTTGTGTGCTAGTTAATTATGTTAGGTTTTCTTTTTTTTTTAATTCCAAATAACTTAGCAGTGGCGCACATTTATGGGCTAGCTGTGGCGCACAATATGTGCGCCACAGGTAAATTGAGTTAGCTGTGGCGCCCGAGCGGGTGCGCCACAGATACCAGTTATCAGTGGCGCGAGTTTAGTGGCGCACGCCCCCCCCCCCCCTAGAAGACCGACGCCCTCATCGGTCAACCCCGGTCTAGGAACTTCCCCTCTTGGCACACGTCTGTACGTCCAGTGCCCGCACATGTCCCACATGTCCGTGCCCCTGACCCCGCACACGCCCCAGTTACCGCGGGGTCGGCTCTGATACCAAATGTGACATCCCGGCCCACCCGGGCTGGCGGCTGTCACCCCGCCTGGCAGCTCTCTAAAATCTCTATACTGGCCACACAGACCAACACTAGTCTTTTCTGCGCACTTTGTCCTCACTCGTGCGCACCCGGGAAGAACTTCCCGGTCGGTTACCCATCCTCAAATCACTCCATCCAAGCACGCTTAACCTCGGAGTTCTTTTCAGATGAGCTTTCAGAAAAGAAGTCGCAACTTGTTGATATGAGTATCCTATCAACCCTATTAAGACCTAGGCCCGGATCTCACAACTCTTGCCTCCAGAGCACACATAAACGTGTTCGTATAGATGGCGAGGTCCCAGATCTCCGCCAACATTTTCTATTAAAGTATCTTGCATGGCTTATAAACATTACACGGTGGATCTCTCCTAGCCTTTCGATGATACTATGCAACCTTTGCGTCACCGCGACCCTACTGTTGTCGCTGATCCACCGTTGACGTAGCCGTCACCATGTTACATATGTCATTGACTTTTCTAATGGTCTCGAGCTTGCTTCAAAGTGCTGCTATAGTCTATGTATCTCTCTAAATCATATAATTTCTATATAAAATGTGTGATTGTTTCTTATATGTAGGATTTAATCATGTGTATTTTTTACAAAATGATTATTCTTCACTATATTTCATACTTGGATTTCAATATCAAGCTCTCTTGCAAAGGATCATTTGTTTTTTCGTGTGATGCAACGAATAAAAAACTGTTATTTTGGGGTGAACAAAATTTTGTACGTGACAACGAAACCCTATAGTTTTCCTTCCAAATCATACATTTTTAAAATCATGTGAATCAATGAGTTATCATGCATGTTCATGAGCCTAGATAAGAGCAAGTATAAAAAGGTGATGTAATCAAGCTATAAACATTTAAATTTCATTTTTTAGATGGAGGGAAGAGTAAAGGAGAGAAGAGAAGCGACATGTAAGTTAAAGGTCAGCTGCAGTACGGGCTGAAAAAAACTTTGCGAAAGTGTGATGTAGGACAAATATTAGTAAAATGGTACACGCTTTATCTAAGTACTCTCCCTTGATATAGAGTGTATAGCTTTATCACACAAAATTAAGACATGAGAATTTGGCATGTGGTAGATTCATTTTCCTCTGAAAAGAATATGAGAGGGGGATTCCTAACAGCCACAAATTGGACGTAATCCGTCAAATCTCCCACTTCATATCTTATGACCCGTACGTATCGGTAAACTTCTCCACAAATCGCAATACACCGTATATTTTGTTTTTGCTCAAAAAACTATACACCTACATCATGAAATGGAGGGAGCACTATACGTGACTATTGGACGGCATATAGATGACATGGTAATTTTATATAGCCAATAGTTGGTTGTATTATTCTCCTTACTCTAACACGCGTCTCATAATTATATCATTGGTTTCTTTTAAGTTTAGTTTTATTGGATTTTTATGTCACATGGTAACTTTTGACGAGTGGTGAGAGTTCTAGATAAGAAAGACATGCCTATGAGCATATGGGGGAAGTAAGAACAATGCAAATAAGATAAACTATATAAAGAAGAAACAAGAAGTAAAATGAAAGGAAACATCCGTTTATAAGGTACTAATGTGTTTGTGCCACTTAGCTAAGTAAGTATCAGGTCTGTATATATATAAGTAAATGACATGTAACACATGTTCAATTGTGTTTGATGCCCTACCACGCTTGAAACATACTCCCTCTGTTTTTTAATATAAGATGTTTTAATGCACACAAAAATGTGTCTACATACATTTGTGTGCATGTGCATGTGGACAAAGCTAAAACATCTTATATTAAAAAACGGATGGAGTAGCTCTTAATGTTTAATCTTTGTCTTAGATCCAAACAACTACGATTTCTACAACATGTGAACTCTAAACAATCATCTAATACAAACACACCTATTGAAAACCCTCAATTTTTTCCCTAGGGTTTATCAACGGTAAACCCTCACTCAGCAGAGTGTAACATCATCAACTTCCATCCCGACATTAAAGCAGAATCCGACGGCTGAAACCCATGGCGGCCATCCTTTAAAAGTCCCCAACTCCATAAACCCTAGCGGTCGCAGCTATTCTCGCAAACCACACGAAAACCCCTCTCGTCTCCCGCCCCCGCACCTCTCCCCATGGCGTCCCTCCCCAACGGCGCCGCCGCCGCCTCCTCGGCCGCCGGGGGCGCGCCCCCCGTCGACAAGGAGGTCGACTTCGCCAACTACTTCTGCACATACGCCTACCTCTACCACCAGAAGGAGATGCTCTGCGACCGCGTCCGCATGGACGCCTACCACTCCGCCGTCTTCCGCAATCCCCACCACTTCCGCGGCAAGGTAAGATAGTCCCCTCCCCGCCCCTACGAGTCGCTAGAAGCTCTGTGTTTTCTGCAATTTTGGGTCTTTTGGTCTGATTGATTCGGTGGATCTGTTTCGTCAGGTGGTTCTTGATGTGGGCACCGGGAGCGGTATCCTTGCTATCTGGAGCGCTCAAGCCGGCGCCAGGAAGGTGTATGCCGTTGAGGCCACCAACGTGGCCGAGCACGCCCGCGAGCTCGTCCGCGCCAACGGGGTCGCGGACATCGTCGAGGTCATACAGGGGACCATGGAGGACATTGTGCTGCCCGAGAAAGGTGATTATCCATTCTTGTTTTTTCTTCCTACATTATTTCGGTGATTCGGTCCTGAATAGATGGTTAACATACGAAAGCACTGGTGTGGCTGGTGGAGTGATATTCCCAACAATATTAACAGCAAACGGACGAGTCTTATATCCTCTTGAAAGCCGAAATTTTTATAAGTCTTACCAGAACATGGAAGTTATGATGCATTATTGAGTATTAATCAGTTCGTTATGTCTATTTTTTTTGGAACCGTAGTTGATGTCATTATCTCTGAGTGGATGGGCTACTATCTCTTGAGGGAGTCAATGTTTGATTCCGTCATATGCGCACGTGACCGCTGGTTGAATCCAGGTGGTGTAATGTAAGTAATGTCGAAGCATTCTTTAATTTCCAAGTTTGCTAGCATGTAGTGTACTACTTTTGAATTTTCTTGTTCACTCCTTTGTTTGCTGTACATCTCCAGAAGTGAACTGTGATTGTTATATGTTGGCTGATCAAATAATCTGTAAATCAAGTTAAATTAATGAACACATGATCTGAAGTATTTTGTTTCTGAAAGATGACAGTACCCTTCTAGTTTTCTTGTTTGCACAATCAAAACACAGATGTACCTATTGTAAGATCAATCTTTTGCAGGTATCCTAGCCATGCTCGGATGTGGTTAGCACCTATACAAAGTGGTTTGGGTGACAAAAAGATGGAAGATTTTGACGTAGCTATGAATGACTGGAACTTATTTGTCGAGGACACCCAGTCTTATTATGGGGTTAACATGAATGCTTTGACAAAGGCATATCGTGCAGAACACGAGAAGTTCTATCTTAAGGTATATATTGTTACAAAAGGCATCATATTTTGTCGTTGTGTTGAATGCATGCTTTCAGTGTGGAAAATGCGGCAAAATCATATACATATATGAATCTTACAATCATATTCGATATAAATTGCTACCAATTATTTATTCACCATAAAGGTCAAGGTTCTTCAATTATGTTTTCAGCTCATATCAGAATTCCATGTAGTTCTTTGTTTATCGAATAACACATGACTACAATCTTGGGATATTGATTTAGGATTTTTCTGGAGCTTACAAATGACTTGGTACTTCCTCTGTCCCTTTTTATAAGACGTTTTGGCAAGCTTAATTGGCTTGCCAAAATGTATTATAAAAAGGGACGGAGGGAGTACTTATTTATGGTTCTGTATCCGAGTCTAATGTGCTCTGTATTTTCCAATTCCTGACCCATACTTCAAACGATCACCCTCAGTTCATTTGACAAGACATTCTTTATATTCATAACCATTCTTTGTATTCTTCTGCAGTCTTCAATATGGAACAATCTTCATCCAAACCAAGTTATAGGGAAACCTGCGGTTATTAAGGAAATGGATTGCTTGACTGCAACCGTTGAAGAGATACGAGAAGTTAGAGCACAAGTTTCATTGCCAATCAACCAGGATAGAACAAGACTAGCTGCATTGGCTGGGTGGTTTGATGTTCATTTTAGAGTATGTCAAGCTGAATTATTACCCAGTTCACCTCATGTTAGAATTAAGTTTTACTCAACGGTAGATGCTCACAGTTTCACTTAACACTTCCAGGGTAGCCAGCAAAACCCTGCAGCTGAGGAAGTTGAATTAAATACAGCTCCAGATGTGAATGGTGGGACACATTGGGGCCAGCAGGTTGGTTTCTAGAGTCGTTATTCAAATATGATTTTTCTGTTGTTTCTAAATTTATTATCAGCTATAGCATCAACCTGTGAGTTCAACATAAAAGAGACAAAACATGGAATGCTTTGGCCTCTTCTATAAATTTATATAAGTAGGGGCATAGAGGCAAGCTATTCCTTCAAATTTGAGACTTAAGCAAAAGAATGTTTATTTAGTAGCATCAGACCACATATGAATGCTTTTTTTTTGAAACAGTATAAGCTTTTGATTGTGTAATTATGAAAATGCATGTCATTGCTAGTTGCCTGGCACGATTTGACAGTCAATTACCTGTTTGTTCCCAAGGTATTCTTGCTGACTCCTTCTCTGAGAGTAAATGAAGGGGACAATGTTAATGTTTCTTTCTCGATGGTTCGCTCGAAAGAGAACCATCGGCTTATGGATATGGAGTTCACCTATGAACTACAAGAGTCATCTGGCAGGAAGCTTCCAGCAATCTCAACCAGGATGTTCTTAGAGTAGAGCAAGGTACAGTTCGCAGAACTACAATATGTTTCTGAATTTTACTCTTTGATTGTTTTGATGCAAAGTGGGTCAAGAGATTGTAGGTATGAGAAGCCATCCTGATGCCCTGTCTATGAAACACTATGCTTGGTAGTATGATTCTAGGATTTGACCTTAATCTAACCCATTTTTTTGTTCATGTTTTAACAGATCGCTGACTAGATCTGACACGATTGATGAAGCGTTGGGGGGCACTGTGTTACCATGTGTTGTCTTGTCATCGTTCTCAAAAACCTTGCCCTGAATTTGGGAAACAGTAGTCCCGGTGTGTTTGTTTTTCATAGTATGGCCTAAAGGCCACCTTGTGTAATATACAATGCCGGATGTGTAACAGTGAGACCATTGAGGCACATGATGAAGTGCCAGAGATTTTGTTTGTTGTATCAGTAACATATATCATTATCATTTGATTGGTTGAGCTATTGGAGAGCTATTTGCTGCCTGTTTGAGTTCATGAAAGTTGAGCAGAAACCTTTACTCTGAATTTGGCTGTCCGACCTTCTAGTTTCCATTTGACTGGATTAGTTTGGTCTGAACTATGTAGATTCGAGTTCATAAAGAATGCATGTCACTGGCTTGCCTAGAAAGAGTATGAATAGCCCAAACAAAGTCCAATTCTGCAGTTGCATTCCGTCCATTCCTCTGGTCAATCCGGTGAACTATCACCTAGTATCTTTCTTGCGCAAGGTTCATATTTTTTGATGGTTTTTTGCAGCTGCCAAACTTATCTGTCACTACAATATGTTTATAGAATTTTTGAAAACTCGTTCAGATTTCAAAACATCTGAGGGCGTTCACCTAGCAGAGACAGATCATAACAGTTCAGTTGAGTCAGTTGCTTAGCCACAGTGAAAACGATAAGGTTCGGGCCAGGCAGCCGCAGCTTTCTCCAATCGTCCCGAGCCCCCTCCTCCCACGCCGCCGGCCTCATGCTCCTCCAAATGGGCGGCCTCCCCGCCGCTCCTTCCCCTTCACTCGCCCACCCCCACGCCTCTCCGCTCCTCGGTCTCCGGCGCCGCCCTTACTCCACAAGGCAGGGCTGTCGATCCCGGAGACTCTCCAAGGTGGTGTCCTTCTACGGCCTCACCACTCCGCCGTACAAAACTGTAAGTGCGGCCCACTTCGCTGTTCCCAGCAGATTCAAAGATGTCCGCTTCCAGCTTCTTCTTGTGGCGTGTTGCAGGATGCTCTGGAACCTTACATGAGCAAGAGGGCCGTGGAGCTGCACTGGGGCAAACACCAGCAGGACTACGTGGATGGCCTGAACAAGGAGCTCGCCACCAGCTCCTTCTACGGCCACACCCTGGAGGATCTCATCAAGGAGGCCTACAACAACGGCAACCCCTTGCCGGAGTACAACAATGCTGCCCAGGTAAATCTATGCCTTCATTTCGTTCGGTGTAATGAATTTTGCTTACTAGTGTTGTTCATTTGTCTGGCGAAGAACGGAGTACGCCACACTGGGACTTCACCCTCGTAGCTAGAATGCTTGTTGAAATTCTGACCTGTGATATGTAGGTCTGGAACCATCACTTCTTCTGGGAATCAATGCAGCCGGAAGGCGGTGGCTCACCCGAGGCGGGTGTGCTGCAGCAGATTGAGAAGGATTTTGGCACGTTTGCTAATTTCAGGGAAGAGTTCATGCTCTCCGCATTGTCCCTGCTGGGCTCTGGTTGGGTTTGGCTTGTCTGTAAGTTTCCCTTTACCATTTCTTTCAAGTACAGAAACTGTTGATTAATTTTTTAGGCGGAAACTGTTGATTCATTTCAAATTTCAAGGTGCTGATTTTCTGAGCATGGCTTCAAATATGCCCGATTAATATTCCATTCACTGCTGAATGTTTTGCTTATTGCAGTGAAGAGAAACGAGCGGAAACTCTCAGTAGTTCACACGAGAAATGCCATCAATCCACTTGCTTTTGGAGACATTGTAATTTTACTCAACCTTCTTTTTTTGGGTGTACATGTGTTCTTTGTTGAATTCTTTCAGATATTTTTAGTTTAAATCTTTGCACTGACATTCCATGCCTTCTTCTGTTTCAGCCAATTATCAACCTAGACTTGTGGGAGGTAAGGAAATTGACTCTATGTTTAGATCCTACTATGTTCCAAGTATTGACATTTCTCCTTTTCTCTTCAGCATGCTTACTACTTAGATTACAAGGTACGCTCCAGATCCCCATTTTTTCCATGCATGTTACCTATGTTAAAAATTTAACAACATAATGCGAATGCATCGGAAAACATCTCAGCTGCTTTAAAAAAATGCAGGATGACCGGCGAGCATACGTGTCAAACTTCTTAGACCATCTTGTCTCTTGGCACACTGTAACTCTACGCATGATGCGTGCAGAGGCTTTTGTGAACCTTGGTGAACCAAATATCCCGGTGGCATGAGATGATATGGATATGACCTGGAGTTATCTCCGCATATGTCGTCATCACGAGGTAATTTTTCT
The DNA here is from genome assembly GCA_947311845.1 of Poa pratensis. NCBI lineage: Eukaryota > Viridiplantae > Streptophyta > Magnoliopsida > Poales > Poaceae > Poa > Poa pratensis. The sequence goes on along the minus strand of CAMZMU010000082.1, from coordinate 30,109,558 downwards.
TGCAGCATTACACCTGGCGTATGTGCAGCTTAATCAAGTAATTCACCATTCAGTTCGGTGGTATGCAAATAATCAAACTAGGGTCCGAGTCATCAGCTTCCTATTATGTTTACTTTTCAGACTATGAGATACATAACAGCATAGCAGTATGAGAAATTATACTACATTGCTACACGCGATGTTGATATATCATGTAATTTTTCTACTTTCTTCTCATGGCACAACAAAGCTTCTCTTGAAAAGCTAGCACATAAGGCAATCGAACATTGGCTTTGAGACTCAGGAACATGCAGCTGGGAATAGGTAGAATTGGCATGACGCTGCTTCTGTAGCTGAGGTAGGAAGTAGGAAGCGTGCAGCTTGGAGGCCAGAGCAAAAAAGGTAGTGAAATATGGTTGCATCTTAGTATCGAATGTCTAGGGGTATATGTAGTAGCCTAGTAGGCGAATTGTCCTTGTTTGGATGGGGTTGTGTTGTTTCTGCTCTTCTCTTTGGGGCACACAGTTGCTTAGGTGTCCGAACTGGCTGGAAGAAACCGTGCCAAATCACCTAATTACGTTCTCCTGAACAATGCTAAATCACCTAATTACATTCCCATGAACAAACTAGTATCAAATGACACAAATAATTGTTGTCAGGCTTGGTGTGTGGTTGCTAACTTATTTTAATATCTGCCGCATAAAAAGCGACACGAAATCAGGAAAATGTTGGCTAACCAAACAGAAAAATAGGCAAAAGCTAGTTGGAATAGCTGGATTACCTTAATCCACCTCAATGCCGAAAGTAGCCTCAGTGAATTTTCTCCTTTGGGACTTAACTTTTGCTTCTGAATTTAGTTATTCTACTACAGTAGTCTGAAGAACTCCCCTCGAGGTTCCTTTTTTTTTTAAAGTATGAGAGGTTAAATGAAGTAAGATTGGATGCTCTGAATTGTTTAGCGTAACTACACATTGTAAAAATCACACGATGCTATATTCTGACAACAGAAAGCTCAACATCACACTAATGCTATATTCTAACAAAAAACATTATCACTGAAGCATCCACTAGACCTATTGCTTTATGTTTTCCATGCCCTGCACTGAACTATGCGGTGCGATGTTCTTGCACCCATTATATGTGCATCTCAATCCAAGGCCTACTACCACAATTGTTGTTTTAAACACGCCAAGTGTTTATCTTGCCATCCTACCGTGAGGAAAGGTAAAACTACTTTATTCGTTTCAGATCTTCTAATATCTTGATCCCTTTTTCCATCCATTTAGCAGGTATGCCAAGGGAAATCCTGAACCACATCCTACTGGAGTAGCTCGGAGAGTGGTGAAGGCGGCGTCGTGTGTGACCTCAAGCAGCAACGCACGGTGAACAATGAGTCTGCTTGAAGATAAACAGCTTTGATGCCACCGTTGTCATCGATTTTTTTTTCTACAGGGAAGTGATGTCCCAGTTTCGAGTTATATGCTATAAAGCAGACATAGACGCTTCAGAGCATGTTCGCGCTATATCGAGTCTAACTTCTGCTTGAAGCTACAGAATTTTGTGTAAAACCTTTATGCTTTGTTCCGGTAGTGCTGTTAGAACGAGAAGTCCCAAGGCATATGCCTGCAATGAATATTTGACTTGCTCCAAAATCACTACTGAAGGCATCTTACACTTTTGCAGCACAAGAAGTTCGCGGCAGCCCGTTTATTTTCTGTCGGAACAGGAAAATATTCACACGCTTACGAAACGGGGACCTGAAAGAATATGGGGCAGAAAGAGTGTTGTACTCTGAGAACGATGAAATGCTATGCTTGGCAATCGATAGATGCAAAGTTGGCCTGGGCATATAATCCTTTTTCTTTTTCCCCTGATTCTTTCGAACATATCGAATGGTCCCTGTGCAGTTGTAGACGACTTTTAAACTTTGCAGATCCTCTAAATATCCTGACCGTTGAACTAATCATTTACCTTTCGTATTCTTTAAGGCAAGAAAATGGTAGGAAAAGGTTGTGTTGTGACTTGTGAGGATGGTTTGCACAAGGAGAAATGGTGTCCAGTTAGCTGAACCGTTTGCCCAGTTGGTATGGCAGGTTGGCCTGTTCAACTACAATCAGACACAACAGCTATGGAGAATCGGTAGTAGTTGCGCATGTTCGTTTTCAGTCTTGAGACAAATTCAGGGAGAAAAAATAAGTGAAATGAAACGGCCGAGTGGTTTGATGATCACAACCAGAATCTGCTGCTAACTCATATGCCATGAACACAGTAAGAATCCTGTTTGGAACAATAATTCATATATTTGAGTACAGTATCTGACAGATTTCTCACGGAGGTAAAGCTACTAGACACAAACCCCACAACACTCTTATTACTGCGAAAAAATGAAAGGGTCCTGGGTAATTGGACGGAGGCTGGTGGATCTCCATCTTCTTCCTGCCATTGGAGTTGGGCTTAGTTGCAGCAGCAGCAGAGGCAGTCGAGGCAGCACTCGCAGGTCTCGTAGCAGCAGAAGCAGCACAGCGCCGTGAACACGCTGCAATTCACCCAAAATTAGTCATCACACACAAAACGTCAGAGATTGCTCACAGAGATCGAGAAACAGAATCATAAACGGAAGAATATAAACAAAAAAATGGAAGAATAAACAGGAGGACTCATCCTCTGTCTGCAATTTTTCCAAAGTTTTTTTCTTCAGATAACCGAGTTGTGTTTCTTCCTGCCGATCGGTGCACACAACCGAGAAATCAAATTGAGATTTCTCACCATGCGTAGAGGCAGCCCTTCTCCTCGTGGCGGCGCTGCACGTGGTCGGAGTAGGACATCTCCTGCGACGATGGGGCGTTATACATCTTGCCTGGCTTCTTGGTCTGCGAGTCCTCCTAACCGGCTGGATGGAGAAGAAGGCTACTATGCAAGAACTCTCCTGTGGCTTGTAGGATTTGAGCAAGAGGATGGTGTTTTATAGGCTGGGAAGGCTGCACTTGTGCGTAGTTTGTGCACAGGTCGTTTTGCTCAGGCCGACTAGACAAGTGGCAACGGTGATTTTTTTTTTTGAAAGAGGGGAGTACAGACCTGCGGACAATCAAAGAATACAGAAAATAAATACATACGCAAACCCATACAGATAGTGCTCGGCTGAAAGCACTACAGCAGCGAAGAAGCTGCCGAACCACCAGAGCTCGTCGTCGCCGGCGATCGCCGGAGAAGAAAAGACCGAACCCAGGGGCGGACCCAAGTAGGAGCTTGTGGGGGCCTTGGCCCCCACTCAAAAATTGAAACTTCAATAGAATTTGTTCATTTTTTAAAAGAAAATATTCAAATTGTGTGAAGTTTTATAAGAAATGCCCCCAGTCACCTCGTGTGCCCCCTCTCAAAATCCTTTCTAGGTCCGCCCCTGCCGAACCACCTGCCGCCTAGAAGAGGGAGGACCTCCAACGTTGAAGAAGACCGCATGATCCACTCGCCGCAAGCAGCGAGATCTTGTCGATGAACATGCACGGCCAAGCCGCCCCCACGACCAGCTCCGACACCGCCTGCCGCCGGGGCGGCGCAGCCGTGCCAGAAGAACCACCACCACCGCGCCAACCTTCCCAGCGCCAGAGCCGAGCACCAAACCCCTCCACTCCGGAGCACCACCTCCAGGCGACTCCTCTCCTCGCCTCCACGGCCGGCCGGAGAAGCCACGAAGAAACGGTCGCCAGAGCAACCAGAAGCAAGCACGCCGCCCCAGCAGCTCCACCCTCGCCACCACAGCCGGCCAGGGGAGCCCGAGGCACACGCCCTCAGCACCAGCTCCAGAACCTCCCCCAGAAACTCCACGGAGAGGCCGGAGCGCACCACAGCTCCTGGAACCAACCTCACACACCTCGCAGAGACGCCGGAGAGCTCGTCGCCGCGACGGGGAAGATGCAGGAGGACAAAATCCCAGATCCTGGGAGCCGCCACCGACTCGACGTCTAGGCACGGGAACCAAACACTCGCCGGCCATAGCCAACGAGAACCAGTAGGCACCAGCCCGTCGAAGCCGCTCCGCAGAACCTCCTCGACGTGGGGAGAGCCGGACCTCACTTATTTGCGCCATCACCGCTGTCACCACCCACCATGACAGCCGCGCGACGCCACCACCTACCCTACTATTCACACACCGGCGACACAGAACCGAGGTCCCCCCACTCTCCCGCCGCCGGAGCGGCCGGCGGAGAGGGGAGGGACCAGCGATCTGGCCGGCGGCGGAACGAAGGACGCGGAAGAACTCCCTTTCGCCTCTGTCGGTACTGTAGCAGAGAGAAGGGGATAAGCTCGCGTAGAATGGCAACGGTGATTTTTTGTACTAACTTGTGATTTTTTGTACTCCCTCCGTCCACAAAAGGATGTCTCAACCTAACCCAAATTTGCATGTATCGTACATGCAAATTTGGGTTAGGTTGAGACATCCTTTTGTGGACGGAGGGAGTACTAACTTGATATCTGTTTTGCAACTTTTGTCTTCTATTACCCGTCGGTGTCGTGCTTGACATCTAACTCTGGGAAAAACACGGCGCCCATGTATAAAATCTCGCAAAGAAGGTTCAGCTTTCCAACAGTATATAAAAGAGGATTGAACTTGGACCTTGTTTTCTCCATCCATTTATATAAAAGTACTAGTTTGGTTTTGAAATTAGTACTCCCTCCGATCCATATTAGTGGGCATACATTTGTCTAAATTCATATGTATCTAGTTAAGTATTTAGACTAGATACATGTGTATCTAGACAAAGTTGTGCCCACTAATATGGATCGGAGGTAGTATCTTCTTGACTTTGTTTTTGACGAGGGGATTTACTGGTTGAGTGGTCAGTTCTGATGGGCTGGAATGAATCGACCGCCTAATTGTGCGCGCCCTATGGATGAGGTCATGGGTTCATGACCATGATGATTGATGGGTGTGTGCCGTGTAGTGGGCTCTCTGCAAGATTAGTTAGCCTCCATCTCCACTAATGTGCCTGCAAAGTTGGCTACTGAGTCACTATCTACAAACAAATAGGCTGGATTATTGCAAGTATCAAATCAGGCTTCTAGAAAAGAAGTCCTATCTTGATGACTACAGACATCTTGTCTTGTTGATCTCCTCAAGGGTAATCCAAACGGAAAACACATGTACAAATTAGCTTGTACTACATGACTGGACTGACAAAACGCGAGAAGAGGATAGACAAGCTCTCTAGTTAATTACCATGCATAGAGGCAGCCCTTCTCCTCGTGGCGCCTGGAGCAGTGCTCGTAGTAGGACATGTCCTGCCGCGGCGAAGGTTTGTTGTACATCGTCGCCAGCAGGGGAAGGTTCCTCTCGATTCTCCAGCTAGCTTTCAATGATTTAATCCTACCTCACTTAACTATCTTCTACCTTCTCTAAGCAGAGAAAATTGCAAAAAACCACCACAATTGGTGGTCAAGCTTCAAAAAACCACCAGCTTTTATTTAATTCGCAAATCACCACCACTATTCGTTGACACGTTGCAAAAAACCACCACTTCTTCGCTAACCGTCTGTTAAGTATGAAACTGGCAGACGGTTAGCGAAGAAGTGGTGGTTTTTTGCAACGTGTCAACGAATAGTGGTGGTGATTTGCGAAAGTTGGAGATGATGACATGTGGGCCCCGTCTGCCAGTTTCATACTTAACTGAGCGTCGCGGACGGTTAGCGAAGAAATGATGGTTTTTTGCAACGTGTCAACGAATAGTGGTGGTGATTTGCGAATTAAATGAAAGGCGGTGGTTTTTTGAAACTTGACCACAAATTGTGGTGGTTTTTTGCAATTTTCTCTACTTAGTTAGCATTTGGATGCAAAATCTGAGTACTTTATAGGGCCGAGAGGTCTCTAACCTTGTGTATATATGTCAATGCCTAACCTTGGAAGGTATCCTCGTATTTCAGGCATCATCTCGAGACAAAAATGAGACTGACTTTCCTTCGATCCGAAGATATCTAAATTTTCACCCACCTACTATAATTCCCTTTGAATTGATTCACTACATGACAATAATAAATAATTGACTGGCGAAAGTTCAAATTAACCAACAGCAACAGGTGTGCTGGCATATTTATAGTCCAGGTGGTAAACAACTTTCACCTACCAAACTTCTGTTTGCTGGAGATATCATAGAAAACTTCTATCTGCTGATGATGCCAGCAGCGAGTAACCAAAAAAACTAATGCTCTGCCCAATTGCAGCCCAGGCTTCCAGTCGACAGCAATATTTTTTCTTAGCGGCTAAGAGATGAGAAGAAACTAAGGAGCGTAGCAGTCGCTCTTGTCCTGTTCTTGGCGTGGATTTTCCTCCGCTGGATCACTGACTACACGTTGTATCCTAGAAAAAATTTCTGTCCGCGTCGAAGGAGACAGGAGGATTTGTTTGATCTGGTCCGTGGTCTCACTTGGCGTCCATTGATTTGCAAGGAGAAGTGACCGAGAATGTTCATCGCTCTCAACAACAACTGCCACTTGAGATTAGACGACAGCATGTTATCGTGACTGGAAAGTAGTCGCATCTTACAGCTTGTAAGTTAAAAAAAACTTAAGATAAATACATGCAATTTTATTTCTGTGTTGGGAGCATCCATTTCTCAGGCGGTTCCTACTGCAGAGCTGTCTGCGAATACAGGTTTTCAGTTTCACAGGCAGATCAGAAGCAGAGCCATGTATGATGCTTTCACCAATTATGGACCACTTAATAAGGGCTGCCTGAAATACGAGATTTTCACGGACGGCTCCTATTCCTAGCAGCTGCCAAAGTGTCGCAGGACTGTAACTGCATCACGACTAGGCTAATCTGATGACCAGAAGATTCACTAGAACCGTCTGTGGTACCACGTCTTAGCCGAGGGATTCTATGACATCTCAACTTGAAATTCCTTGTCGCTCCTGTCATGTTTTGCAACAGTGGCAGTAGCCTGGCTAGTTCGGTGGAGTTTGTGTAAGTGGTTGGTGTGCTTTTGTGGTCGTTTGTCACCTTGTCTGCAAGAGTTTGCATGACCCTGTTGTTTATGAGATTGAGGGGAGTTGACCATGTAGTGCAAGTGAGGCTGGCGCTGTGGTGTCGTTGTTCGAGTGAGATTCACTCTGTTTTTATCAGTTTTTGCCGGGTTTTACGTAATGAATTGGGCTTCTTCTTAATTTGTAAAACGGGTAGAACTTTTGCCTTGTGTTTAAAAAACGTGAATTCAATTGGAAATTGAGAGCATATTAGTTGATGGGTTGCCCTCCTGGCAGGGAATCCGGAGGAGACATATGAAGGCTTTATTTCAGGAGATCCGGTAGGCAGGAGATCGCTTTCTCTTATAAAAATTATTCCTACTGGGATATTTTATAGAGAAGAATGATGCAACATCACCACTAGTTTATGCCTTAGTCTGCCATCACTCATTATTGTTGCATTAATTTGGGATCAAAACGTACTCGTGACGCAATCTCGTATATCAAACTTGATCTACAAAAAGCAAGGAGTGTTCATTTTTACGGTGCCCAACTCCATTTTTATTGAAATTAGGGCGAGGGCTTTGCAAGATTTTCATTAATTAAAGCAAGAGGTCTAGTACAAAAAATTCACCTGGGCCCAATAAATACAAAGCGATTACCTTCACGACGTGATGGAACCCAAATATTTCACGCCGATGATGCTCCAGTTGATGGCCTCTTTTTTCACGTTCACTAAGATCGTAGTGGGCATAGATGATATATTTCTAAGAACTCTCGCGTTTCTCTCACTCCAAAGGTCGCAACGAACAAATATGAGAAGCGAGGAAGTCGATTTTCTACGGACAACACGAAGGTTGATGACCGAACTCAATCAATGCTTATCAAAGCAAATGTGATTCGAGCGTTGAAGTTCCGGCCGTCGAAAGCAATCCAAAAACACACCATGCCTTAAATGTGAATGGAGAAGCGACACCCTAAAAGCATTGATGCAGAAAAAATGCAAGGAGGCGCCCTAATCCTCAAAACTGCCGGCCGCATGATGGTGGGCATGGATCTATCAAACTGCGCAACGTACGCAGACTTTGTTGTGTAAGTGTCGGAAGAAGGAGAAGCATTCCATGTGATTACGTCTGGTGTCCCCTCCTGCGCCAGCTCCGATGTATGTAGTAGTGTACTGAATGAAGAATTATCAAAATTCCGTACCATTGTCGAGATTGAACAAGATCCTGATTATCTTGGTAGAATTTAGGAAATTTTGGATGATTTAATCATCGCCCGAATGGACGAACTCCAACCTAGCACACGTGCTTGACTTTGCCATCGATGTTTAAGGCTCGACGGACGACTTAGCCCTCTTCCAACAACTAGTAATCAAGCACGTGCATGTGCACGTTCATGCAATGTCCGGATTTATTGACTATATAACAATATGTGTCATGAGACAATATGAGTTGAAACGTAAGTTTAGGTCAAATTTAGCAAAGTGACAGAAGGATTATTTTTTTAGAACAAAGGGCAATTGCCACTGCTTTACTGTTTTCATAAAATGCAAGAGAAATGTTCTATATTTTCACAAATGCAAGAGCATTAATAGTCAATGAGTGGTGGAGTTGATCTTCAAGTGAAGTGTGGAAAGACGTACAGGACAAGGTTAACAAAACACTTTTTATGTAATAATAGTGGATAACTCCATTAGATTCATTCAAGCACTTACAAACATCAATTATAAGAAGAATATCTTAAGATGGAGAGTTCACGAGTATGGACCATATTCAGGTGTCTTCTGATGAATGGTTGAACATCAACACAAAGTAAATTGTTTTAGCATATATATCAGGGGAGATTTCACCCATATTTCCTTCTAAATCAAAATGAGTAAACATTAATTTCTCGTGAACACCGAGTAAGAGCCGCAAACAAGATAAAATACTTAAATTCCCACACAATTCAATAATTAAATTAGCACAGTTCAATTACTCAAAGAGGGAGATGGAGCAGTACATAGTACGCCAAGGATCTGTTAAATATGAGTTGAGAAGCGGAGAGGTGCCTATGCATCCGAAAGAAAATCATTTGATGGTTGATCAGTAGGACAATTCGTAGAAAAAATTCAACAATCAAATCTTGTTGGTAATTTTCTAAGCAGTTGGCATGCATAAACAATTTAATCTATACCCGTGCTAGGCTGAAAGTACCTTTAAATTGCTGAAGCAAAATCGACGCAGTAGGTAAGAAATGGTTTGTATGTTTCCTTACGGATGGGAGGGGCTTTGCTATGGACGTGCTGCAACGACCACGATTGCGGTAGAAAACACCAAACTCATATACGACGTTGGAAATCCTCATGCATGATCCAGGTTACGACCTTGGGGCTTTGGTACAGCGTTCTACGGTGGTGGCCGGCAAGGGCGATTACAGCGTACGTGGCGACGATGCGTGCAGTGCGACAGGCGAGAGAGGACGACGGGCTGGCTGCAGCTAGCGGTTCCGGCTCCAGGGTGGCGACGACACGGAGCTCAGGTTCCGGAAGCGGCTAAGATGGTCGGTCTCAGCGGCGGCATCCAGCAGCTAGCGGCGATGGCGGAAGATGAAGGGATCGACCGGATCGTGGATAGGCTTCAGCGTGTTGTGGCCGCAGGGCGCGAGGAGTGGGAGGCGGCGGCGTCCCTGCCGAAGGGAGCGAAATCTATGGTGGTGGCCTGTTAGTCTGTTACGCAAAAAGGAGGCGGGTCGTGACTCGTGGTATTTTTGTTGTTTTTGTTTGAAGCAGTCCTGGCGTAATTTACGGATCTAATGGAAGAGTGCGGGTGGGACCACGTGAGTAATTAGCGGAATCGACCGTGGGAGTAATTAGCGTATTTTCGGATCTGACGGAGTGGTGGTCAGTTCGCTCCGTTCGGCGTCACTGAATCGTCGGATTATTGATGTATATGGCCCAGATTGGTTGGATCACCCCTCTCTCTCCCTTTTTATATTAGTGGTGATGGTGATTTGATGCTGAGAATGCGGTCTAGAATATCTTACAACTTGTATCAAGTGATGCATTAAGCTAGACGAATATATCGTGCAAATAAAATTAGTAGGCCACAACAAATCACCTCAGATTACTCGCCATATATAAGTCAATTAGATGGTTGAACATGAAGCATTGCATGTGTAACTTTCCCAAAAGGAGACAAATTCATAGGTAAGTCTGAGGGATGACGTGTACATCTTACATAACTGATCACTTGGGATATTCGTGTTCACTTCTGAACCTCATTGCAAACCTATTAATGTTTTTTTCTAGAAGCAACAATACATATGAGGAACTAAAGGACATTTACGCCGAGGGGGTGGCCAATTGTGGAAATTGTAGGGAATCGTTTATCCCTCCCGTGTCACTCCCCCAGGGCGGCACCGGGGGCTAACCCTTGCTGCCGTCAAAAGCACACGCAAAGGACGGCCACGCCGCTGCTGCCGGCTGCCCTTGCCACGGCGCCCCATCTGCCAAAGGCGGTTTGGGGGAGGAAGGCTTCGTCGATCGAAGGCGGGGGCTAGGGCGACTCGGAGCGCGGAGGCCGAGGCAGCGCCCCCGTGCCATGATGCGGATGTGGGGCGGCGCCCGCCATCGGGCGGAGGTTGCGGGATTTGGTTGGCATGCGCCGGCGTAGCTCATCCCGGCCTCCATATTGGGATGCCGAAGCTGTCACCCGCCATGGTAGGTGGGTGGCTGGTGGAGAAGATACTCTCTAGTGTCGTCTCCTTCCAGGCAATAAAGGAGATAGGGTGGCGGCCCTAGCGGTCCTCTTCCATCCAACTCGTCATTCTGCTGCTACCCGTCGCCTCCGATTAGGCCGTCGACGAGTTCCATATTTCTCCACCGACGGTTTTCACGGATTGGCAAAGTGCGCCTAGACAACTGGTTAAAAGGGGAAAGGGTCGGGCGCGTCCACAAACTCCTGTGGGGCTTAAAGGGGCGTATTGCAAAGCTCCACTTTGAGCTGACACCACGGGACATGTCGAAATTGCGATTTCCATGGTGCTGGCAGAGGCGGGGAATGTCAAGTCGGCTACGATTATAACACCATAAGGTAACAACATAGGCGAGATCTTGGATGTGATGAAGACATTGCTTCACGGGCTGCGATGCGGCCTTGTTGCGGTCCAAACTTCACTCGCGGTGCCTATGAGTCTGGTGAGTGGTGGTTTGCAGCAGCGACCTAGGCAAGTGGGGGCATCAGCAGTGGGTACTTTAGTTTTGGTGGTGCTGCTCGAGTACCGAGTCGTTTATTGGTTGTAAATGGTAATGGCCTTTTTGAAGGCATTATTTTTGGGAACTCGGTCTTTCTTCAGGGTGAAAATCTAAGATTTTCGATCGGGCGATGACAACGCTTGTGCATTGTTTCTTTTTTGGAGGTGTTGCCTTTGGAGAACATCTGTTGCAGTCCGAGGGTTGTCTTTGGTGCTGGTTAGGGTGTTGCTGCTACGAGTGATTGATCACCATGGTGGGTTTTTTTATTTTCTTTTTTGGTTGTGTGCATCCTAAATTTCTTCAGACATCTTGTTGGTGCAGAGCCTAGACGTAATCGATATCTTAATGATATTAATGTGTTCACTTTATCGAAAAATATGAGGAACTAAGCATATATTTGAGTTGTAGTAAGAAAAGCATTCAAATTCAAACTAGGTCCAGACATCTTGTTGGTGCAGAGCCTAGATGTAATCGATATCTTAATGATATTAATATATTCACTTTATCGAAAAATATGAGGAACTAAGCATATATTTGAGTTGTAGTAAGAAAAGCATTCAAATTCAAACTAGGTCCAGAAAACCTAGAGATAGGAGTACACCACAATAACACTGAAACATGAGCATATGAAGTGGTAAAACATATGATTCATTAGATGTAGTATCGGCGGTTGATGTCCGTAAATCATATCAATGGCATGTGATCACATGACATGGTAAAGATCCGGTTTTACCATACAAAGTGAAGATAGCAAATCAAATCGACTACGGAGTTTTTTTTTAGATAAAGGGATTTTATTACTTAAGAGTTTTAAGCATTACACCCGGCCTCTGCATAGATAGGATGCACACAGCCACCAGTTCACCAGTAACCAATTCAGAACAAAAAAGTAAAAAGGCGAATTACATATCATAATGAGAAATTGTAAATCCGCCTAAGAAGCTGGTAGATCTATCCGGAGTCTATGTTGCCATCCATGCCGGGAGAATAACTCCCTGGCCGCAGCCTCCAGCCTCGACGCCACCTCCAAAAATAAGTCTCGGTGTTCCACACGCTGCAGGACGGACCATGCACGTAACGTAGCTGTACACCGATAGATAACCTGCATAACAGAAGCATTTTTATCGTTAAAAACCTTGTCATTTCTACATAGCCACAGCGACCAAATAATGGCAATCGCGCCCATCCTACAGAAGAGTTTAAACCTAGGATCCACGCCATTTAACCAGTTGCCAAAAATGTTTGCAACAGTACACGGTGGATGTAAGGTAGAACCTATCTGGATGGCTGACCATATAGACTTGGCGAATTCGCACTGGAAGAATAAGTGTTTAATGGTCTCGTCATGTTGACAGAAAGCACACTTTTTACTTCCGTGCCAATTACGCTTGGCAAGGTTGTCTTTTGTAAGAATTACACCTCGACGAAGATACCACGCAAACACTTTAGTTTTAAGCGGGATCTTCATCTTCCAAATTTTGTTATTATCCTTAATATCGACTGGTACTTCAGGTAGAATTAATGCTCTATACATAGAATCAACCGAGAATTTGCCATTCTTCGTAAGATTCCATTGAAATTTATCTGGACCTTCCGACAATTGGACTGAATCCAATCGGATGAGCAGGGCATTCCAGGATGCTTGTCTCGTTCCAAGTAAACTTCTTCTGAACGAAACATCTGGTGGGGAGGTACCCAACACCTTCGCGATCGTGTCGCTTTTGTTTCGTACAATAGTGTACAGAGCCGGATATTGTTCTCTAAGGGTAGAATGGCCTAGCCATTTATCCTCCCAGAAACGAATTTCCGATCCATCCCTAATTGAGAAAGATCCATGTTGGAAAAAAAAACTTCTTTGTAGCCATGAGGCCAGCCCAGAAGTGTGAATCGCCAGGTTTCCAAAAAACCTGAGAAACAGCTTGATCTCCCACATACTTTCTTCTAAGGAGGGTTTGCCAAACTCCATCTTCCGATAGAAGTTTGAAGAGCCATTTACCTAGCAAGGCTTTATTCTTGACCTCAAGGTCATGAATTCCGAGACCTCCTTGGTCTTTAGGGCAACAAACCACACTCCATTTAGTCAGACGATATTTTTTCTTCTCACAATTCCCTTGCCAAAAGAATCTAGACCGGAAATAATCCAATCTTTTTAAGACTCCTTTGGGCAATTGAAAGAATGAAATCATGTACAGTACCATATTTGTTAGTACCGAGTTTATGAGAATCAATCTTCCACCCAGGGATAAGAGTTTGCCTTTCCAGCTATTTAAGATCGACTACGGAGTATAAGAGAAGTAGCGCATGCATAAGAGAAGTAGCGCATGCGCTGAAATTGCTGACAGCTGTAGACACACAAACTGATAAATTCATTGTAGTGAGCTACGAAAGCTACTTCACATCAACGATCCCTAACGGATATATAAAGTAATATTCGGAGTGTATAGGTCACTTTCCTATAGTGATGATAAATGAAGATCACCCGCATACTCAACAAGTAATGATCACATCTTATCTAAATGAGATGCATAGATTTGAGAGACATTGGGAATTATTCCACCGCGGGGCGTCAAGCTGTGTGAGCAATCTAGCTCATCTAGGCTCTTTCACAGAGGCGGGACGAGCATTCCATGAATACGTCAGCAACCTTCAAGCACTGCATTTCTAGAATGCCAAAAGTGGCGATGTCACCCTTCTCTGTCGTGAAGGCCAAATGATTATGATTATGTTGTTACTGCTTCTCATACTGAGCGAAGTAGAACCTAGTGTGATTGTGCATTGCTGGAATCATGGCAAGATCGCTATAGTAAGTTTAACTGCACAGTTAAAGCTGTGTGTATCCTAGTTATGCATAGGCCAGATGTAGTGGTTAAACTTTTATTAAGTAATAAAATGCTCTTTATCGAAGAAACATTTTTTCCACTATAGATGTTTCGCAATAAAGGAAGACTCAAAATTTCGGTTGTGGGAGGATTCATAGCTTCGAAATGCCCATCTAGGGGACCAATATCCTGCTTTGTGTACTATCACACGTAACAGAATACACACTGTCGCAGTGGTATTGCGTATAACAACACCGAACGTGTAGTTTAATTAGATGGGATTTAGTTGGTGAACACCTTGCGTCATGGAATACCTTCTAGGTCGACTGGTTTTAGTCCAAGTGGCGCAAGGACGAGACAAATTTTGTTGGAGTCTACATGAGAATGGAAAATTCTGGGTAGACTTCATGTACACGGTTTTAGTCTATTCCGATGCGCCATTAATAAAAAAAAATAAGAAATTTTGGAAAATGAAGGTGACCCTAAAAATTAAATTATTCATGTGTTACCTTTGTAGAGGGGTGATAACCCACAAGTATAGGGGATCGCAACAGTCTTCGAGGGAAGTAAAACCCAAATTTATTGATTCGACACAAGGGGAGACAAAGAATACTTATAAGCCTTAACAACTGAGTTGTCAATTCAGCTGCACCTGGAAAAGCACTAGTAACAGGGGTGATGTGAAAGCAGCAGTAATATGAGAGCAATAGTAACAGTAACACAGCAGCAGTAACACGGAGGCAATGGCACCAGAAAATAGTTGATACTACTTCTAATGACATATAGGACCAGAGAGCAATGATGATGACAAATGGACCGGGGTTCCCAGCTATCTACACTAGTGGTAACTCTCCAAACAAATAACAGGTGTTGGGTGAACAAATTACAGTTGGGCAATTGATAATTGTAAGGGCATGACAATGCATGCTTATGATAAGATAAGGTTTACTGTAGTATTTAATTGGGCATTACGACAAGGTACACAGACCGCTATCCAGCATGCATCTGTGCCTAAATAATCCACCTTCCGGTTAGCATCCGCACCCCTTCCAGTATTAAGTTGCAAACAACAGATTATTGCATTAAGTATTGTGCATAATGTAAACAACACATTCATCCTTAGACAAAGCATTGCTGTTTTACCCCTAGTGGCAACAACACATCTACAACCTTAGAACTTGCTGTCACTATCCCAGGTTAAATAGAGGCTGAACCCAACTATCTAGCATAAATACTCCCTCTTGGAGATACAAGCAACTACTTGATCAGGGTAACCACAAGTACCGGAGAGCATGCAAGATCTTAAATAAACAATAGTATGATAATATGATGAACAATCTGATCATAATGTAACAATTCATCGGATCCCAACAAACACAACACCAATTACATCATATGGATCTCAATCATGTAAGGCAGCTCATGAGATCATTGTATTGAAGTACATGGGAGAGAGAGTACCAACTAGCTACAGCCAAGAACCCGTAGTCCATGGGGGAACTACTCACAAACCATCATGGAGTCGAAGTGGAGGCGGTGGAGTCGATGGAGATGGCTCCGGGGGTCAATCCCCGTCCCGGCAGGGTGCCAGAACAGGAACTTCTGACCCCCGAAACGAGGTCTCGCGATGGCGGCGGCGCTGCGGAAGTCTTTCTGGAGTATTAGATATATATTTAGGGTTTTCGCGTCGGGGTGACTAAATAGGCGAAGGGGCAACGTCGGTGGAGTCCCGTGGGCCCCCTCATGCGGCGCCTCTCTCCTCGCCGCGCCGCATGTGGTTTGGAGGCCGTGGGCCTCCCCCTGGCTTGCCCTTCTGGCTCCGTGTGTCCCTCGGAAAAATAGGAGGTTTGGCTTTTGTTTCGTCGAATTCCGAGAATATTGCCCGAACAGCTTTTCTGGAACCAAAAACAGCAGAAAACAGGAACTGGCACTGTGGCATCTTGTTAATAGGTTAGTCCCAGAAAATGTATAATAATGATATATAATGCATATAAAACATGTGACAATGATACATAAAACAAGCATGAAACATCAGAAATTATAGATACGTTGGAGACGTATCAAGCATCCCCAAGCTTAGTTCCTACTCGTCCTCGAGTAGGTAAACGATAAAAAGAAAATAATTTCTGAAGTGACATGCTACCAACATAATCTTGATCCAATAATAATGTAAGGCATGTGAGCTGAGATCAAATCATTCAAAGCAAATGTCTATAGTTGATATAAGAGATAATAAAGCAAGAGTCAAACAAGCTAAAAGTTTTCATGAACTATCGCTTTAAAGACATGAAACCGTACAAGGTTCATTAAAGATGGTTTAAGTATCCAGCGTAGAAGTTCTATCCTTCAATCCAAGCATCAAGCAAATTTTCATAACATAGAAGGATTCAGCCAAGTAAACATAAACATGAACGTCATGAATCAACTGTTTCGAAGTCTACTCAACCGGTGAGCGCAAGCATTTGGTATTGGCACCAGGATGTTATGGCAAAGAGAACATTAATGGGGGTTTGGAAGGCCAATGGAAGAAAGTCTCACAAAGCTATAAGTGATCATTAGACAAGAGGAAGTCTTATAATCGAAGCTATGTAAGGAGTAGTGATTGCCATGCAACGGATGCACATAGAGCTATATGTGTATGAAAGCTCTCCAATGGAACTAGTGGGGGTGCATCCAACTTGGTTGCTCATGAAGACCTAGAGCACTTTTGAGGAAGCTCATCATTGGAATATACAACCCAAGTTCTATAGTGTAAATTCCCCACATAGTTATACTAGTAGAACATGAAAACTCTCTCACATGGAGTATAGGTGCTAAATGAGCACAAATGATGACTATGAATACTGCAGGTGCTATAACATGAGCACAAGTGTGGATAAAGGATAGTAATGTTGCCCCCTTTTTTTTCTTTTTTTTTTTTTTTTCCTTTTTTCTATTTTTTTTTCTTTTTCTGTTTCTCTTTTCGATGGCCACATAGCACTTTTCACTTTCAGGGGCAACATTCTAATATGACAACACACTTTTTGGTACATATAACTCATAACGAACAAGACATGATGTATGAAACTGTATGCCTCTGCCAGTGTAGCAGGATATGCAATGATCTAGCGTAACATGGGTAAACCACACATCAGCTGTATAGAATCATGCAAAGCAATATATAAGTGAAATGACAACAAGTCATGTAATGTAAATGGAAGTTGCATGGCAATATATCTCGGAACAGCTATGGAAATGCTGTGGTAGGTAGGTATGGTGGTTGTTTTGAGGAAGATGTATAGGCTTATGTGTAGGAGAACAAGAGGAAGTCCTCCCACGGGGTTGGATGTACCGGCGAAGTATGCACAACTCTCAATGTGAGCAGAAGGCAATGCACAGCACCGAAGAGGCTAGCAAATTTGGATGGTGGAAGTGCCAAAAACCGTAGCTTAACATTAGTCAAAAAGAACTCACAAGTTTATTGCAAACAACTAGCAGGTTCAACATTAAGAGCATGATTAAAATTCACTCCAAGAAGGGCCGTTCACGGCGGCACAAGTACCCCGTTAGATCCCTCGACCTTCAGCACAACTTAGTTATTACAATGAACTTTCAGACATGGAAAGCTATCAAGTCCAACTACACCTTCAACAATTTTAGAGTTTGTAGTACGGTACAAGCTTAAAGACAACAATCCACTAATGATTTTAACTTAATTAACCAGCAAGCTTTACCATCTAAATACCTCAAAACGTTTGCAAAGAATCAGATTATCAAAGTTCAATGATCTACAAGATTATGCAAGTTTTTCATTATACCACTACCACATGCAAAAATTTCTGGACCAACACATCAACCAAGCAACTCTCCAAATAAATATAAGTGAAGCAAGAGAGTACTTTCTATAAAATAACTAATAGCTCTGAACAAGAGATACATGAAAACCAAGAGCTAGAAGCTAAACAGTGCGAAAATGAATACTCAACAATATAAGTGAAGAATAGGAGTATTCAAATGAAAAAGCGGAGCGTGTCTCTCTCCCAAACAAGATAGATAGGATCCGACATTGATATGATCAGAGAATAAAACTAACAAACTAAACACAAAGACGCTCCAAGAACAGCACATATGATGTGAGAATTAAAATATAGTTTCACTAGAGATGACCTGATAAGTTGATGATGAAGAAGGGGATGCCTTGGGCATCCCCAAGCTTAGATGCTTGAGTCTTCTTGAAATATGCTTGGGTGACCCACGGGGGCATCCCCAAGCTTAGGCTCTTCACTCTTCTTGATCACAATATCATCCTTCTCTCTTGACCCTTGAAAACTTCTGCCACACCAAACTTCTCATAAACTTCATTAGAGGGGTTAGTACTCAAAAACATTAATCCACTTTTGGTTCTGTAGTGACACATTGCAATACTCAATAAAACATTAGCTACAGCCCTCCACGTCTAGAAAGCCTTACTTAAAGTCCACAAGAGACAATGCAAAAAAACAGAGACAGAATCTGTCAAAACAGAACAGCCAGTAAAGACGAATTTTTTCGAGGTACTTCCGTTGCTCAAATCGGAAAAAGTGAAGTTAATGAAAGATGCGTACATATCTGAGGAAGATGCGTGATTTTTTATAGAATTTTTCGAGTTTTCTCCAGGGAGAAAAGCTCAAATTCGTGACAGCTAAAAATCTGTCCCTGCGCAGAAATCCAAATCTAGCATCATCTAATCATTAAAGGCTCTTCTTGGCACAACAATGCAATAAAATAAAGATACAAAGGAGTTGTTACAGAAGTAAGCAAGCTCCTTGACTCAAAAAGCAAAAGAAAAATTACAGAAATAAAACATGGGTTGTCTCCCAAGAGCGCTTTTCTTTAATGCCTTTTAGCTAGGCTTGATAGTTTTAATGATGCTCTCATGAAAATAGAAAATGAAGCAAAAGGAGCATCAAGAAGCAAATTCAAAACACATTTAAGTCTAACCCACTTCCTATGCATAGGAAACTTGTACACAAATAAATTCATATAGAACAAAGTGACAAGCATAGGAAGATAAAACAAGAGTAACTTCAAAAGTTTCAGCATATAGAGAGGTGTTTTAGTACCATGAAATTTCTACAACCATATTTTCCTCTCTCATAATAATTTTCAGTAGCATCATGAATAAACTCAACAATATAACTATCACATAAAGCATGCTTTTCATGATCTACAAACAAATATTTTTATCAAGCTCATAAGTAGTGGGATTTAAAATTTCGAACCCACATGTAACAATTTTATAACAAGATGATTGATCACTCTCAACATATATGGGACGCCTAGATAAAGTCAAGACTTCTCCAATCCCATTTTCATTAGTGGTACAGTCAATATTATCAAGTAACATAGGACCATCATCTAGAGCTTTATCATAAACATTTTCTAAGCAAAACTCTTTAGTACCATGCATTTCGATATCAGCCACAAATAAAGGATTATCATAAGATTTATCAAAATAGCATGGATTATCATATATAACAGTAGCATAATTATTCTCACAAGTTTTACTCATAGGAAAAATTTCAAGAGAATCAACAGGAACATAACATTCATCCTCCTTGGTAAGCATGGAGGGCAATCAAATAATGTAAGAGATGAAGAGTTACTCTCATTAGAAGGTAGGCATGGGTAGCTAATCCATTCTTCCTCCTTTTGTTCATCACTCTCCTCCTCTTTTTCATCTAATGAGCTTTCAGGTTCAGCAATTTTTCTTCCACAGGTTCCTGCAAATTGTGAGTGCATTCTTGTGCATTAATGAGTCTCTCTTTGTAATCAACGATATAAGGATTATTGCTGTAATGTTCTATGCAATAATCAAGGATAGAAGAGACATAATCTTTAAGGTCCTTACAAGCAATACAAGTTTCATAATTTTTAGCCATGAAAGATTCTATCTCAGAGGCTCCCATAAATAAAACAAATTGTTCTACTTCTTCGAACCCAAGATGAATATAGTTATTCCAATGATAGTTCACAATTAAAACTTCTTCACTAAAGCCACATTGGAATTTAAGATGTTTAGTATCCTGTTTAGAGCAACAGTTTATATCATGGCGTTTAAGCAAGATATTAGCAATTGTATTCAACTTTTCTAACACAGCACTCATGACTTCACCCTTTTTGATTCTCTATACTTCATATATAATTCTATAAGCTCCAATAGGTTGTGGGTTCTTCCATAACAACAGTTTTTAATTTTTCGGTTTTTCAAATTTTTATGGATTTTCGAATTTATAAGAAAAACAAAACAAACAAAAATAAACTAACAAAAGTAAACTAAACAAAACACAACTAAACAAAATAAACTAAGCACAAATAAACTAGACAAAAGTAAACTAGACAAGACAAAATAAAATAAAAACAGAGAGAGAGGTAGAGTGTACTCCCCAGGTGAACTTATGAGTAGAGCTATGCTCCCCGGCAACGGCGCCAGAAAATAGTCTTGATAACCCACAAGTATAGGGGATCGCAACAGTCTTCGAGGGAAGTAAAACCCAAATTTATTGATTCGACACAAGGGGAGACAAAGAATACTTATAAGCCTTAACAACTGAGTTGTCAATTCAGCTGCACCTGGAAAAGCACTAGTAACAGGGGTGATGTGAAAGCAGCAGTAATATGAGAGCAATAGTAACAGTAACACAGCAGCAGTAACACGGAGGCAATGGCACCAGAAAATAGTTGATACTACTTCTAATGACATATAGGACCAGAGAGCAATGATGATGACAAATGGACCGGGGTTCCCAGCTATCTACACTAGTGGTAACTCTCCAAACAAATAACAGGTGTTGGGTGAACAAATTACAGTTGGGCAATTGATAATTGTAAGGGCATGACAATGCATGCTTATGATAAGATAAGGTTTACTGTAGTATTTAATTGGGCATTACGACAAGGTACACAGACCGCTATCCAGCATGCATCTGTGCCTAAATAATCCACCTTCCGGTTAGCATCCGCACCCCTTCCAGTATTAAGTTGCAAACAACAGATTATTGCATTAAGTATTGTGCATAATGTAAACAACACATTCATCCTTAGACAAAGCATTGCTGTTTTACCCCTAGTGGCAACAACACATCTACAACCTTAGAACTTGCTGTCACTATCCCAGGTTAAATAGAGGCTGAACCCAACTATCTAGCATAAATACTCCCTCTTGGAGATACAAGCAACTACTTGATCAGGGTAACCACAAGTACCGGAGAGCATGCAAGATCTTAAATAAACAATAGTATGATAATATGATGAACAATCTGATCATAATGTAACAATTCATCGGATCCCAACAAACACAACACCAATTACATCATATGGATCTCAATCATGTAAGGCAGCTCATGAGATCATTGTATTGAAGTACATGGGAGAGAGAGTACCAACTAGCTACAGCCAAGAACCCGTAGTCCATGGGGGAACTACTCACAAACCATCATGGAGTCGAAGTGGAGGCGGTGGAGTCGATGGAGATGGCTCCGGGGGTCAATCCCCGTCCCGGCAGGGTGCCAGAACAGGAACTTCTGACCCCCGAAACGAGGTCTCGCGATGGCGGCGGCGCTGCGGAAGTCTTTCTGGAGTATTAGATATATTTAGGGTTTTCGCGTCGGGGTGACTAAATAGGCGAAGGGGCAACGTCGGTGGAGTCCCGTGGGCCCCTCCTGCCGGCGCACTCTCTCTCCTCGCCGCGCCGCCATGTGGTTTGGAGGCCGTGGGCCTCCCCCTGGCTTGCCCTTCTGGCTCCGTGTGTCCCTCGGAAAAATAGGAGGTTTGGCTTTTGTTTCGTCGAATTCCGAGAATATTGCCCGAACAGCTTTTCTGGAACCAAAAACAGCAGAAAACAGGAACTGGCACTGTGGCATCTTGTTAATAGGTTAGTCCCAGAAAATGTATAATAATGATATATAATGCATATAAAACATGTGACAATGATACATAAAACAAGCATGAAACATCAGAAATTATAGATACGTTGGAGACGTATCAAGGGGTTATTATCCAAATATAACCTCGCAAACCGCAAATGGCATGGAAGTATAAATTATTGCTTCTGTCATCACGACGAGACATAAAGCACTTGTTTTTTCAATGCAATTTTACGCATTTTATTTGTTCAATCATCCCAATGGTTTCAAACTTGTATCCACCTCGCAGTGTTGCAAATAGTTTTTGGCAACTAGTTGCGAGCAATAGAACGCAAAGATAGAGTCCTCATTTGGATGGGAGCGGTTGCCTTATTTTGATCGCTCGGGCTATGTAGAAATGATATGGATTTTCAATGATATATTGTTTTCTCCCTGGCTCCGGGAGTGCTATACTATTCAAATACCGGAACACTTCGCCCTTTTTAGAGCGGTGTGCTTGTTGTTGGAGCAAAGTGGCAGAAGATAATTTTCCCCCAATGGTGGCAACATAGTCTACGGATCAACCCTCCCTTTTCCCAGACATTTACACTAGTGTAATGGCGGCTGGTGTTTTTCCACATGCGTATGGATGCCTAGTCTACGGATCAGCCTACCACATATCTAGAACTCTTGATAGCCACGTAATTTTTGTGTATGTTTTCCTTTCACTTCTACGACATTTTTTTCTGCAACCGTGTGCACATTGTTGTGCAAATGCCAAGTGTGATCTCCTTATTTGTATCGCCATGTTGTGACTTCTTATGTTTCATAAAATGCTGTTAAAAATAACTAAATAAATAAATACAAACATCTGAATTCAAACTAGGATCTTAATCCAGTGGTGGGTGTGCCTCATAATAACACTAACACCTCCTACCCATTCAGCACAACATGATACATGTACATTAATTGTGCATGCTAGTACAAACAATGTGTCTATTATTAGATGTAACGTCCATGGTTGATACGAGTACAATCAACTCAAAGACATGTGAACCAAGGACACACTAAAGATATTGTTCGACTATAAAAGGCTAAGCTAGAAAAATCAACATGACTAGAAAAAAATGGCGCCATAGGTGATGAAACTGGAGACACATGCAATCGCAAATCAAGATGACTAGAAAAAAGTGGCGTAGGGTATCTACCTAAGCATCATCACATCAACAATCCATAATAGATTAATGTAGTTTCATTCCTAGGTGTGGTTAGCGAAGAACATGCATATATTCAAAAATAGCTCTCGTGTTTCATGCAAATTAGTTACCTAGGCTTGAGAGCCGTCGGGAGCTGTTGTACGGCAGGGTACTTGTTGACTACGAGCAACTTGGCCATTCAGCCTCTTTTAGAGGAGTTCGATGGTCCTGCGGTGCACATTCCATCAACTTCCATGCGACTGTGAAGTACTGAAGTGACGTCTGCGTTGTAGGACATCCTAACAATGTACATGGCATCGTCCCCCGTACTGAGCTAACCTGCATGTCCTGTGATTGTACAATGTTCTGTTTTGGCAACATCGCAACGAACATCGAATATATAAGGTTGCAAGTTGTATGAGTTATTTTTGTCTTTTTATACATAATTATACGTGCTACACTACATACTATGTCGGTTTTCCACGAGACTTTGCATGCGCACATAGAATGGCAATAAGTATGCGCCAATTTTTTGTTCATAAAATATATTTTGAAGTTTCAAAACGTTTTTCCACTAGTTGTAGCGTATATAGTCCCATGTGCGGATATGAATTTTTCGGGATACTGTCCTTGAGTGCATTTACGGTAAATGGCACTGGCAGTCACACAACTGTTAGGATATAGTCTCAGGTGCCGATATGAATTTTCCGGGTTACTGTCCTTGAGTGCATTTACGGTAAATCCGCACGGGCAGCAACGAGTACCCGTACCGCTGGCTCGCCGTGCCGCCCGGCTTGTCCGCGCCGGTGAAGAAGAAGTCCTCTGGCACCGCGGTCGACGGGTCCTTGCACGGCACCCCGTTCACGCGCACCTTGGATGCTGTGTCGGCGATGCAGAAGTTCTGGAGAGGGTTGGGGTCGAAGGCGTCGCTGCCATGGCCGGCGACGAGCGCGACGAGAGTGGCGACCAAGAGCATGGCCGACCCGGCCATGGTGAATTGGTGACCGATCGATCCTTCCTCTATCAGCAAACCACAGGATTATCATGCAGGGAAATCAACGAGTTTCCATTAGTAGAGGCTAGCTGTGTGCATGTCATGCATGTGCGGTGAACACTTCTTTGGAAGTATGTGTTCCAAGACAAATGCAGCATACACTACAAGAAACAGAATCTTTGCCGTGTGTCAAATACCAAAAAGCAGTGGCGGAGATAGGATTGTCACTCAGCGATGTCAAAAGACCAAAATCAAAGACATGCGTTCTTAGTGAGGTCATTAACTTGTAATTATAGGGCCAAAATTGTGTACTCATAACTAGCTTTTATGGTGCTTACAAATTTTTTGTGTTGTCAATTGACCACATAATCAACACACAGCTCCGCCACTGCCAAAAAGTACTCGGCAAAGTTTGTGCCGAGTGTCTTTTTGAGGGTTTGCCGTATCTGTTTTCTTTACCGAGTGGGTGTACTCAGCAGCGTTTTTTGCCGGGTACCTCAGTTTTGCACTAGACAAAGTGATTCGTTGCCGGGTGCCCGATATTTAGCACCCGGCAAAGATTTATGTACACGGCAAAGATCCGTTTTCCTGTAGTGACACCCCAGGCAGACCATTTATTTCGTTTCTTTTTAAAACAAGGCAAAATATTTGTTGTTTATATTGTTATAGCAGAAGCAGACAAGATGGCCAAAGACAAGTTCACCAAAGATACAAAGAATAATTACTTCTTGTGATCCCAGAAAGCTTTTCGCACTGGTCATTATTCCTCATCTCTGATCTTCTGCATGAGAACCATTGGCATAGTGAGTTTATTGTTGAACACTCTCGCATTCCGCTCCTTCCAAATTTCTCAAGTGATGAGGACGATGGCTGATTTTAGTCCAAAGGGAGAGTTGCATGGGGCGACTGAGTGGGCATGCCAATAGTCAAGGACTGTAGGCGCGCCCGTCCCCATGCATTGCACAAGGGTGGGGCAAGAGAGAAACGAGGCCGCCGCATCCCAAATCCGCTTGGAGTATCGGCATTCGAAGAGGATATATGTAGCAGTTTCTGGTTGACGTTTGCAAAGCTGACAAGCGGGTTGATGAGGCCACCCCCGAATAGCGAGACGATCAGAGGTCCACAAACGGTTCTGGATCACCGCCAAACAGGCAAAGAACAACATTTAGGGGGGGGGGGGGGGGGGGGGGCAAACCTTCCAGACAATCTTCTTGAAGGAGCACGACATGTACCCGACGAATTGGGCACGATAAGCAGAGCCAGCCGAATATTCTCCATTGGCGAAAAGAGTCCAAGAGTTGGTGTCCATCGTGCCTGGTGGAGGATTCACAGTCTCCAGATGCTCCCAAAACTTGGCAAACTGCGAGATGTGTTCAACGGTAAAGACGTCCATGTTGAGGTTCGTGAGCCATTTCTGATCGAAAAGAGCGTCATGCAAAGAGGGGTTCTTACATATGGAAGCGATGAAGAGTGCACTGTCCATATTTGAGTATACAACCATCAAGCCATTAAGGGGACCAAAGCAAGCCTTTCTGCCATCGCCAAT
The DNA here is from genome assembly GCA_947311845.1 of Poa pratensis. Lineage (NCBI taxonomy): Eukaryota > Viridiplantae > Streptophyta > Magnoliopsida > Poales > Poaceae > Poa > Poa pratensis. The sequence goes on along the minus strand of CAMZMU010000082.1, from coordinate 30,083,971 downwards.
CGTGACCTGTGTTGTAGCTCCGAAGAGAGATCTATCTGTCGCATCGTTAAGAGTTTCGAGCCTGTCAGTGAGATATACTCCACCATCGATCAAGGCAAACTAGGTAACACCACAGTTTTAAATAGCAGGCTATAACCAGCTAGGCAGTTATGCCCTTTCGAGAGGCTAAATAGCCACTAATGAAGTGTGTTAGTCCATTCCGTTGTATGAGACGATAATAACAAAAAAATATGACAAATGAAGATTTGATTTAGACTGAAAGTGTTTACTTGGTATCTTCGTAGGGGTGTCATATTCAGACGCTTTCCACACATAACAAAGCAAACAAAGCCGGAGTGCCCTTGCGCATTTGTCATGGTCGAGGATACCAAGGCCACTTTGGTCCTTGGGGCGGCACACTTTGCTCCAATTGACTTTACACTTCCCACTGTTGACCTTGTCGTACAGGCCTAGAGCATACCCCGTCTTAGCTTGTCAATTGCCTTGATAGTGGCCTTGTCCACCTTAATCCCGGTAAGTAGGAAGATTGGCATGGAGGTGAGGACCGACTTTACAAGGGCATCGCAGCCCGCCTGGTTTATGACCTTTCCTTTCTAGGGTTGAAACCGAGAGGCCACTTTGTCCACATACGGCTGTAGGTCTACCCGTCGAAGCCAAGGAGAGCGGGAGACCCAGATACTTGAAAGCAAAGGAAGAGAGAGCCGCCGAGAAGTCATCAAGGATAGCCGGAAGGTCATTGTCGGTGCATCGGATCGACGCAATGGAACTTTTGGTCACATTAGTCATTAACCAGTGACCTCGCCCGGGAGCGAAAATTGTAGTCATCAGCGTACATGGAGATGCGAGGGGCTGGAATACGGCCCGGGAGCGGGCTCAGTAGAACCGATTCGGTGGCCAGCTCCAAAACTCTGTGCGGAGGGTCAATATCAATGTCGAAGAGCAGAGAGGTCGCGCGCCCATGTAACCCCGACCATGAATGATATTCTTTCCGGGTATCCCATTAAAAAGGACTTTCGACGTGGCGGTGTAGAAGATAACCTTGTTGTCTAGAGGCGAATGTGAGCTCCTATATCGTAACGATGCAATTGTTAATAAAATGCCCTTTGTAAAATTAAATATTTAATAAAGGCATCCAAATTTGTCCACTGGTGGGTGCGCATCATAATAACACGACACCACCCGCCCATTCAGCCATGCATGATACATGTACGTTGTCCATTCTAGTAGTAATAATGTGTCTATTAGATCTACATTTATGGTTGATATGACTATAATCAAATCAAAAGCATGATCCAAGGACGTGGTAGAGATATGGTTCGACCATAAAAGGCAAGCTAGCAAATCAAGCTGACTATAAGAAAAGTGGCGTAGGTCATGAAACTGGAGACACATGCCCACACAATGCAATGTGTTGAGCTACCGAAGCACCATCACATCAACAATTGTTAATGGATAAATTAAATTACATTTCTATGTCCCGTTCCTTCAGCAATGGTGAACAAAGAGCATGCATATATTCAAAAGTAGCTCTTGCTTCTTGTGTAAAAGAGTTGTGTAGGCTTGAGAGGCATCAGGAGTTGTTCTAAGAGTTAGTTGCTGAACTAGAGCAACTTGGCCATTCAACCTCTTACATATGCCCTGTGTGGATCTGCTATGAAAATGTCATCGACCCTCATGGTATAGGGCATTCACATTCTAACAATGCCCATGACATCATCCCGTGTTCTGAACACCCCATATTCTATCCACTCAAGTTAGTTTCTATGTTGCTGAGCTAAGTTGCATGGGGTGTGATTTTAAAGTGTTCCGGTTGTGGCAACATCCAACGAAACCTAAATAGAAGGTTCATGAGTGTTCACACTTATCTTTATAGTCCACTTTTGCGCTAAGCAAATGAGTCTAATAGTAATAAAATTTAAAATCATCTGTCAACAGGCTGACTGTATTTTTATGAAAAAAGTCACGCACCCCTTATTTTGGCTGTCCATACGTAAGCCAGTGTCATATGGTTGAACAAGTTTGTCATGTATAGTTACTTTCATTTTATTTTTTTCAAAAGGGGAAGAAATCTGCACATTTAAATTGACGATGATCTTGTAGTATGTATTGCGTAAGTTCTAACCCTTTTGAAATATTACAATATAATTATGAACCTCATTGCAAATATCCTATAAATATTTTTCTTGCAGTAAAACCAATATATCATAATAAAGCATATTCCGATGCCTCGGAGTATTGTAATATATGATGTAATAATAATGGCATCCAAATTTAAACTAGGCCTTTAATCCACTGGTGAGTGTACATCATAATAACACCGATTTCTCGCACCAATTGATACATGTACATTGTCCAGGCTAGTAATCATGTGTCCATTAGATGTAACATGATATGAGTACAATCAAATCAAAGACATGTGAGCCCCTGACGCGGTAAGGTTCGACCATAAAAAGCGAGGCTAGCAAATTAAGCAGGCTAGAAGAAAAGTGGTGTGCTAGGTGATATGCAACTGGCGTAGCAACCGAAACACCATCCCATCCGCAGTTCATTTGTGATAAATAGTTACATTTCTAGTCTCTTTAATTAGGTCCGTTCTTCCAACGATGGTGAATGAAGAACATGCATATATTCAAAAGTATGCTCTCGCGTCTTATGTAAATTAGTTGCCTAGACTTGAGAGGCATCGGGAGTTGTTCTACGGCAAGGCGCATGTTGAATGCGAGCAACTTGGCCATTTGACCTCTTTTACAGGAGTTCGATTGTCCTGATTTGTACACGCCATCAGCTCCGATGCTACAGGGTCGTGGCATTCTAACAATGCACATGACATCCTCCTCCGTACTGAGCACCACATCTTATGTCCATTGAAGTTGCTTGATGCGACGTGAGCTAAGTTGCATGCCGTGTGATCGTACAGTATATTGTGTTGTTCAACATCCCAACGAAATGGCTTGGTATGTTAAGTCAATTATTTTCCCTAACATTGTGGTTTCATTTCTACCAAATGGGATAAAAATGATGACGTGCGTGTCTTTTCATTTTATTTCTATCAAATGAAATAAAATGATGGGTACCGAACAAGTTTTACAGGTCCACAATTCCTCTCTAGAGGGATTAGAGTGGGGATGCACGTCCCATGGTTATCACATCTATTGTTTGCCGATGATAGCCTAGTTTTTATACAAGCATCGGAAAGGGGGGCTGCAAGGCTACATAACATCTTGGAGCAGTATAGGATTGGCTCTGGTCAATTGGTTAATCGAGCAAAGTCGGCGGTATTTTTTAGTGCTAATTGCACGGCTGATATGAAGCAAGAGGTTCATACTCTTACTGGAATTTCGGTGGAAGCCTTGGTTGAAAAATACCTAGGATTACCTACTGCACTAGGTAGATCCACGGATGGTCAGTTTGAGCATATTGTGGTGAGGATAAAGAAGCTTGTTAATGGCTATGCGGCCAAGAACCTTAGTGGGGCGGCGAGAGAAGTACTTGTCAAGGCAATCTGTCAGGCGATCCCTACGTATTCTATGAGCTGCTTCAAACTTTCAAAGAAGATGTGTAAAAAAATTACAAGTGTAGTGGCACGGTTCTGGTGGGGAGGTGATGAACTGAAAAGAAAGATTCATTGGAAAAAATGGTGTGACGTCGCAATCCCCAAGTGTGCCGGAGGAATGGGCTTTCGTGACTTCCAGTTATTCAATCAAGCAATGCTCGCGAAACAGGGCTGGAGGCTCATGACTAAGCCCGATTCATTGTGTGCAAAAATTCTTAAAGGGAAATACTACCACAATACAGATTTTATGTCAGCAAAGAGGAAGCAGAACTCATCGCACATCTGGCGCGATTATACATGGACGTGAAGCACTACAGAAAGGACTAATTAAACGCGTCGGAGATGGCTCTACTATTCGCGCCTTTGACGATCGTTGGATCCCAGCTAACATGACGGGTCGGCCATTATTTAAGCCTGCCGAGGCTCAAATTACAATGGTTGACGAACTGATCGATACAGAGCAGATGTGCTGGTCTCAGGAAAAATTAGAAGCGAATTTCATTTATACAGATAGACGTGCAATCCAACAGATTCCACTTGGAAGACATTCATAAGATGAATGGGCTTGGACTCAAGAAAAAAAATGGTTATTTCTCTGTCCGATCAGCATACAGGCTGCTCTCATCTTTTCAACAGGCTGCTGTAGCATCTGGGTCAGGAGAGAACACGACCAAGACTTGCTGGAAGAGGCTTTGGAGGATGCAAGTTCCACCAAAAGTACGCTTATTCTGGTGGAGGGTCATTAAAGAATTTGTTCCAGCAAGATATGTACTCAAGCACAAACACATGGATCGTATTGCCATAGGTGAAGCGTGTGGAGCTGCCGATGAAACTATATTCCATGCCTTGTTTGAGTGTACGTGGGCTCACTTATTCTGGGATGAACTTAAACAAGTTTCCGGCATAAAAATTCCGCAGTTTCACCCTAGATCATGGGCTATGGACATGATTGATGATACAAGACTGAAGGAAGAAGAAAGAGCCAAGATTTTGTGCGGGAGCTGGGCTATCTGGAACGAACATAACAAGCGCAAGCATGGCGAAAGCCGAAGAACTATCACAGAATCAGTTCGCTGGGTGATGCAGACTACCGTGGATCTGGTTCAAGTTGGAAAAGGAAGGCTAGATGGCAGCCGCCTAATCCGGGATATGTAAAGATAAACACTGATGCGTGCTACAAGGAGAATTTTCATTCCGGAAGCACGGGTCTGGTGGTAAGAGACTGCCAGGGAGGTCTAATAAGAGCCCAGGCGTTGTGGTATGATCACGCTGCAAGTGCACGAATTATGGAAGCCCATGCTATACGTGATGGTGTGAAACTTGCAGTCGAAAGGGGTTTCACAAATGTGATTATCGAAAGCGACGCCAAGGGAGTTGTTGATCTGTGCAACAAAGAAACCATTGATAGGTCGGAGATCATGGCTATTTGTCAAGAGGTGAGGGACATTAAGAGAGCTTTTACTAGTTTTAGCATTTGTTATATTTTTTTTGAGATTAAGAGAGCCATACATTAAGGTGTTGCCACCTTTGGGAGATCATCGATTACAAGGTTGTTGACAACATCAGGTAGCTGGGCGAGCCAAATGCAGCTACCTTCCGATCTGGCTAGCTTAGCCAGGCAATCAGCAACCATGTTGCTCTCTCTTTTTACCAAACTGATTCTGTAGTCCGTGAAGCCTCCTAAGAGAGTTCTCACCTCTTCATAGGTGTCCCATTGCCTCGAGCGATCAGTCGTTGACGAGCGCAGTGCAGCAGCGACGGCTGCACAGTCCATCTCAACGATGATGCGATCATGCCCATGGTTAGCAAGCAGCTTGATGCTCTTGAGCACTGCTTTTGCTTCGGCATCTTCAGGGTCAGCACATGCTAACATCGGAGAGCAAGCAGCCATGACAATCTCACCCAGGTGACTTCTGGTGATGGTACCAGCTCCACTTGCCTTATCAGTGCCGATGAACGAGGCGTCTGAGTTGATCTTGATCCATCCCACCGGAGGAGGTTCCCAGGCTGCCCCCGGCGTTCTTGCTTTCGGGCATTGTGGTATCATGGGGTTGTACATGGCAGCTTTCCCCTTGACATCGCCGTCAGAGAAGGACAACGCTGGCTGACAGACGTTGTAGGACAGTAGGAAGGAGACAGACTTGGCAATGGATTCCAACCCCTTTTCATGAATGATATCATTCCGCAGGTGCCAAGCGCGCCAGAGCAGCATGAGATTGTTGGTCTTGGTCTTCGCGTCAACTTGGTTGAGGCATATCAGAAGCCAGTCCTTCCCTGTGTTTCTGAAAGCATCTTCATTGGGCAGTTGCCAGTGTTCTCGCATCGCCTCTCTGAGAGCCACGGCTTTGGTGCGTCTCACAGTGGCATGGTGTGCGTCCTCTTCCTCCATCCCGCAGATAGCACAGCGGCTGTCCTGTTCCAGGCTTCTACGGTGTTTGTTCTTTTTAGTGGCCAGCGTATCAGTGGCAACCCTCCAAGCAAACATTCTGACCTTGGGCTGCACGTCTGCTTTCCAGATGCAATCCCATAGCATACGCTCCCCATCCGGCTTGGTGCTGCACGCTTCGCTACCCCTGCGCTCTTGTTTAAGGTTCAGAGCCAGTCTGTAGGCGCTTTTGACTGAGAAGACTCCATTTTTCTCGTAGTTCCATGCCAAGCGATCCCCCAGTTCTTGAGATGGTAACTGGATGCTTAGGATGCATTGGACATCATGCTCATAGAATAATTCCCGGAGCAGAGGGATATTCCAGCTTCTGGTGCCAGGGATGAACAGCTGGTTCACCCATCTCAATCTTGAATTCTTTTTTAGGGCAGAGATATGGAGGCCTAAATCTCTAGGAATCCATTGGTCTCTAGTGATCTGGGTGTTTCTCCCATTGCCGATTCGAGAGATAATGCCCTTCTTCAAGAGCTCGAGGCCGAATTCCACCCCTTTCCACACGGGGGATGGGTTTGCAGCAAAAACAGTGTCCAGCATGTTTCCATGAGGGAAATATCTCGCTTTGAGGACCCTTGCGCAGAGGCTGTCAGGGTTTTGGATTAGCCTCCATGCCTGTCTCGCAAGGAGAGCTTGATTCAGAAGATGAATGTCTCTGTACCCAAGGCCACCTTTCCCTCTAGGCTTCGTGAGGTTTTCCCAAGCCGACCAGTGGACCTTCCTGTGATTCTCTTTGTCGCCCCAAAAGAAGTCACGAATCAATTTCTCATATTGGTTGCAAAAGCCCATAGACATCTTGAAGACAGCCGTGACATAGCCTGGGAGAGCTTGTGCAACAGATTTTATGAGCTGTGTCTTTGGCGCCAAATGACATGTGCCTTTCATCCCAAATGGTGAGCCTTTTGGTGAACCTTTCCATAATTGATTGGAATTGCTCACTTTTCATTCTACCATCCGGGGTAGGGAGACCCAGGTATTTCTCCTCGAAAGTAGAAGCAGAAATGCCAAGCGTGGATTTAATTCCCATCTGAGTAGCCGGAGGACAAGCAGAGCTGAACAAGAGTGAACACTTGCTAGGGCTTAAAAGCTGACCCGTGCACCTCTGGAATAAGCTGAGGGTGCTGTCAACTGCCCTGGCCTCCTCTGCAGTAGCCTTGAAGAAGAGGAGGCCATCGGCGAACAACAGGTTTGAAATCCCAGGAGCGTTCCTAGCAACCTTTAGTGGCGTGATGCGACCATTGAGGACATGGTTTTTAAGAATCTGGGACAAAGCTTCACCCACAAACAGGAAAAGGTAGGGACTGAGTGGATCTCCTTGTCTGATGCCCCGAGAAGGGAAGAAGGGCTCCAGGTTTTGTCCATTGACCCTGATCGAGAACTTAACCGAGCGAACACATTTCATCACCCAACCAGTCCATTTCTCACAGAAACCCACCTTGAGGAGCGTTTTTTCAAGGAAGGCCCAGTCGACCCTATCATAAGCCTTGGATAGGTCCAACTTGTAGGCACAGTGTGTGTCTCTCGGGTTCTTGCTGTTCTGGATTTTGTGGAAACACTCGAAGGCAATAATGGCGTTATCGATGATTAGTCTGCCAGGTATGAAGGCACTCTGGCTCTCGGAGATGATGTTATCCAAGTGAGGCCTCAGTCTGTTAACCAGACATTTAGAGATGATCTTGTAGACGACATTGCAGAGGCTCAGCCAGGTGACAGTGTCATTAATACCTTCAGGCATGATGCCGTCGCTGAAGAAAGTCCTCACAGCTTTGATGACTTCAGGTTTAAGGAGGTCCCAGTTTCTTTGGAAAAAATGTGCAGGCATGCCATCAGGGCCTGGAACTTTTAGAGGACCAATCTGGAACAGGGCATCACTGATTTCCTTCTCCGAGAACTCCTCACACAGGCTGATGTTGGTGTCATCAGTAATCTGTGTGCTCATCAGGTTGATCAGCTCATCTGGGTTTATGTTGGGATCGCTGGTGTATAGAGTTTTAAAGAAATACCCTGCCATCTTCTTGATGTCCTCGGGATCATCACTCCAATTCCCATTTGTGTCTTTAATCCTGCTGATTTTATTCTTTGTTTGTCTCCAGTTTGCCTTTCTGTGGAAAAACTTCGTATTTCTGTCCCCTTCTTTGAGCCAGCTCACTCTCGATCTTTGTCTCCACATAATCTCTTCTCTGTGGAGTAGTTCGTCGAGTTCTGTGCAGATTTTCTTGATCTCAACTTCCCTGTTGGTTGTTTTTGTCCTCCTCCAGAGTTTTTTCAGCTGGTTTCTTTTGGTTTTGATCTCTCTGGACACCTTGCCGAAACTGGTCGAGCTCCACTCCTTCAGGTGTTTGTTGGTGGTGTTGATTTTGTGCAGGAGATCAGCCAGGTTCGAACAGCTCGGGAGGCTGGACCACGCCTCGTCAATGATATTGGGGAGGGAGGGGTCCCGTTCCCACATTTGCTCATATTTTTGGGCACAGTTAGGAGTGGTGGTGGAGGCCTGGACATCACACTCCAGGAGGAGAGGGAGGTGATCAGATCTAGATGAGCAAACATGGGTTAACTTGGCATTGGGGAAGAGATCAGTCCAGCTGGTAGAAGCCACAGCACGATCAATACGAGCTTTCACATTCCTCTTCTCTTTTTGCTTGTTGTCAAAAGTCCATGGAGGCCCAACGAAGCTGATATCATGCAGATCACACAAGGATAGAGTCTTCCTGAATTTTGCCATCCTCCTCTCGGATCTCCTGGTTTCAGAGAAGTGCTCATGCTGCCACTTGGTTTCGTTGAAATCGACGATCATCAGCCACGGCAGGTTAGCATCACACTTAATCCTTTTTAGTGTTGTCCACATATGATGTCTCTCAGAGCTATTGGGTTCACCATACACGAACGTTCCCCGCCACTTGCGGCCATTGGGGATGTCGTTGATCAACACATCGAAGTACCGCGGTCCCTCGGACAAGATTTTTATTTCAATCTGTTCATCCCAGTAAAGTGCAATTCCGGCTCCTTTTCCTTTCCCTAGCTGAGTGATACAATGTTTTAGCCCTATTCTCCATCTCAACTCTTTTATTCTTTTCTCCCCTCATCTAGTTTCGCAAATGAAAAGCAGTTTGGGTCTGTAGGTGTGCATAAGCTGCACCAGTTCTTGAACTGTCCGAGGCAGTCCCAGCCCCGGCAGTTCCAAGCCAAGAGATTCATGGCTCCTAACAGGCGCCGTCGATCGCGCCTGTCAGTTGACCAGCAGCCCCTGGGCTGGTTGCTTCCTCTAGGTCCTTGTCCCCTGGGTTGGCCATGCCTGCACCAGCGTCGGCCTCCCCTCCTCCCTTCAGTTTCTTCATGCTTGCTGGCAGGTTGACAAGTTCGTCCACCTCCATGTCTGCTGACCTCTTGCCGCGAAGAGCGTGTTCATCAGCTTGGTGCCGCAGAGACCTCACCATGTTCACCTTCAGGTTGTTGGTGGCGCCGTTCTTGTCGGCGTCTCCGTTGTCGGTGTTGCTTCGTGCCTGTCCTTCAGTTCTTGGCGTCCTCTTCCACTTCCTGGGGGAGGTTTCGCCCACCGTGGCCCTGCCCATGGCCTTGTGTGTGATCTCCTTGGCCTTGTTGTTCATGACGTCGGGCGTTGTCTTGTCGGAGGTCGCCGTCTTGGGCTCGACGGAGATCAGTGGCGTTGGAGCAGCTTTGGCGGTGTTGTCGGCGATCTCGTTATCGCTGGGGCCGCCGCCGTTGTCGTCAGTGTTGGTTCTGTCCTCCCGCACTGACAGTTTCTCCACTGCCTTGGCGACGTTGGCGATGGTGACGAGTTGTGCGGGAGGGTTCGGATCGCGCCTGGCGCCGAGGGCAGCGACGTTGCGCCAGGGCGTGTCCATCTGCGTTGCCGGCACACCGAGGTTGTTGCTGTACCTCTGTTTCCTGATCGCTGGTGGCAGGTCGCAGGCCTCCTCCTGGTGGCCGATGAGGCCGCAGCAGCGACAGTAGGAAGGTAGTCGCTCGTAGAACACCGAGACGACCACCTCCTCCCCGTTGAACTCGTCCTCCAGCGTGATCCACCGCTGGAGAGGTCGGGCCGTGGGCAGCCGGACTCTCGCGCGGAGGATCTTGTCGCCGATGTCTCCTCTCGCGTAGTTGTCGATGCAGATGAACTCGCCCAGCTTCTTACCCAGGTTCCTCGCTAGCTCCTTCGACAGAAGGTAGAAAGGAATTTTCGTGAATTGAGCCTAGATGGGCACCGATTCGAAACATACCATGTTTGGGTCCTCTCCTTCCTTCAGCGTCCGCACGAGGACGGCGTCTCCTCGGTATCTCCATGGTCCTCCTTTGGTGACATGGTTCAGATAACCGTACAAATGCTGGTGGGACTCCAGCGTGCCCCTTATCTTCCAGACGTTGCGCATGTAGCTCTCCAGCTGCTTCGAGGGGATGGTCAGGACGGACATGAACACGCCCACAGCGAGAAGGCGTGCTGGGGTGAGCCCTCTGGCCTCCGCGAGGTTGACGATGATGGGTGCACGCTCCTCATCGGTGCGGTCGTCGGTCATGACTTACTTGCCTGCACGGAGCCAGGAGGTGCTGGCAGCGTCAGTGGGCACGGTTCCACTGCCCAGGTTGGTGGTGGCGGCGGCGCGGGCAGTGATGGTGGAGTTGACGGTGTTGTTGGCGGTGGTGACAGCCGGCGCGGTGACAGCGCCAGTCGCGCTGCCGGCGCCTTCCAGCTTGGCCAGCTCCTTGCTCGGGTTCTCCATGGACAGGTGGGTTGCAGAGTTGCAAGAATGGTAATGTTGTATGGAATGGCTTGGTTGGCCATCGTCGGGCTCGCGATTTATAGGCTGTTCTCCGGGATCAGGGGGTGGGAGGATTAAAGGGAAATAATCTCCGGCATCAATACCTTCATAGCTGTCGCCGGTGGCGGCCACGGCGGAAATGCAGCGATTGACCGTTGTCGGCTCTCCGCATAGGCCATCAATCGGATTTAAGGGCCGGGGCGGGGATCCCGCCGAGGGCAGCCTGTATACAGGGAAGGGTATCTCTTTGGGGCCAAAACAGGGGTTGGGTGTGTGTGGCGGGGGCGCAGCCTAAGCGGCGGCGCAAATCGTGGTAGGTGGGGTGGAATTGGCGAGGGTGAGGGTGGGCAGATTGGGTGGCGTGGGTGGTGGTGTCCTTGATTTGAGGAGATTTCCGAATCGTAGCCGGAGATACTCGATGGATTTCGCTAGATTTGGGGATCGGACAACGATGTTCCTCATTCTTGTTCGGAACTCTCTGGGAAGGAAACTAGATCGGGGGGATTGAAACTGTTCCGAATCGTGGGTGCGTGGGGCTAGTGCTTCCTGGGTAGTGGGATCGAGGTGGCTGGGTGTTCTATCGCTCTTGGCTCCGGTGGATCCATGGCGGCCGTAGCGAGGTGGAGGATCGCCCTCGATGGGGCGGGAGAGGCGAATGGTCATGGGCCAGAGTGTCGATCACACCCAGCATTTGTTATATTGGTCGTGAAGCTAATAATGCGGCCCATCTTTGTGCTAAGCAAGCTAGTGGTGATAGGAGGAGATGTCTGTGGATCAATTATAACCCAGCCTTTCTCGTTGACACTCTTTCGAGTGATTGTAATCCTGTCATTAATCAATAAAGCTCTTTGAATTCGCAAAAAAAAAAGTTTTAAGGTCATGAGTTCAAGTCCCACCACCGGAGCAAATTCGGACTAATAGGGTGGAGAAGAACAGAGACTTTTTTTTGACTTGGACGAGCAGAGAGGCTTGCAAAGCACACAGAAGCGCGCTTCCATGGCCTCAAACTTCCCAACTGACGGCCTCGAACATGGCCCAATCTATCTAGCCTCGGGCCGCACCGGACGGAGCTGGCGGACAAGTTTGGCTTGGGCTACCACGGGCTGGGCTCTCGGAGGTTTCGACCATTTTCTGACGGAGATTTGTCTCGTCTCCTCTCCTGCTCACGCAAAGCCAGACAAAGTTCCTCCTCGGAAACGCCCAAGTTTGTTTATTAGTCACCTTGATGCGTTCTGCCTGCGCGCACGCACGGTTCCTCGGCGTTTTCAGCGCCGGCATTTCCTCATCTGGATTCTGGACAAGGAAGGGTCCAACCTTGGCGTTAATTACGCTGTCACTCCACATCACCACTAGCCACCGGTGTAATCTCCAATGCTCTCTCTTGCCCAGCATCGCCATATTCCGATCGATTCGCTAGGACAGGTTACATCGATCTATGGACGCTCCTCCTGTCCAGTACTACAATGAAGCACGCTGCTGCTGGATCGATCCATTACACGGTAAGATCGATGTGGGGTAGTATATGCTGCTCCGGTATGTACGGTGGACAGCACCGCATCCGCATTAGCTCCCATGTCCTTGGAGGAACACCACATAAATCAAGCACCATGCACTGCCTCCTTGTCGTGAAAAGCCAGAGTGGAGTATGTCGTGATGTGCTTTTACTAGGAGTAATAACTATATATAGTAGTAGTAGGACTAAAATCCTAATTTTGTACTGCTGGTAAGTACTGTAATAGATTAGAGCCCTACGGCTGGTAGTGCAAATGCGCCTCGATGATCCATGTTCTGTGAGCGGACAGGATCAAGACGTACTTCCTCTCTGAATATTCGGTGCTTTATTACTACACTCTGTCGTCGAGACGAGATTTCCCAAAACTATACACCACCAGAGTCAATGATATCAAATCTGGCCGATTTGTTCAAACAGACACTTGTTTCCTGGTATACGAGATCCGGGTGAAAACTGACCCACGAGAACGTTTAGAACGCATGGGCCATTTCGAGTAAATCACGGATAGTAGACAGTGGTTAGCTAGCTAGTGCCATTAACCACAATTCATTCTCTGTTTCAGTGACGCACTGGCTGGCTACTCCAAAGAGTAGAGTACTGTAGCTAGATCAGCGCCATTAATCACCATTCATTCTCTTCGATCTAGCTAACCTAGCCGGCGATCGTAGTTGGACCATGGCTGCCGATCTATTCGTGCAATGCAGGGGCCTAGGTAGCTAGCTAGATACAAGGGCCATCGCCGATTACACGGGCGGAGCCAGGATTTGATCATGGGGGGGCGAAGCGATGTATCAAGATATCATTTCCAAAACAAAATGGCATACTAAAGCATTACATTAATATAAATTATCAAAAACTTAGCATAGATAGTTAAGCAAAACAGACAAAACATTTACAGTTTTGTGATTTCAGATATAGCTCTACTACTTCCAATGGTGGATCTGGATTTCACCACTTCTAAATGTAAAAACTAGCGTGAAAAAGCAATCTACGTATTATTTTTTCCTTTGTTTGTAACTAACAAAGTATACGAACTAAAATGTATCAAGTGGGCAGATGAGCAGCACGTAGTGTCGTATAACTTACAGATAATCTGGTGGTGAATTTGCCGGACGGTGATGCCGATGTACGGTAAGCAGGCAAGACGATCAGTAGCGGTCGATGGTAAGGGGGCAATGGATCAGCGTCGCCGCTAGTTCGTCTGCTATACAAGTCATCTACAGCAACGACGATCAGTAGGGGGCCGACGGCAAGGCGGGCAGTGGATCAGCGCCGCCGCTAGTTCGTCTGGCGCTTTGCGATCTGGAATAGCAATATGGTAGGGATGGATTGTCTAAAGACACGCGAGCACATACATGGGCATCAAGCACATGGGCCGTTGCTTTGCTGGGCTTCAATGCGTACATAGTACTACATGATGGATGCACCAGGATTTGGGCTTAATTAAGTTCTAATCGCTAATTATTTACGGCCATTAGCTCGTATACTTTCTGTATACATACTACGAGTACATGACATAGTATGTTGGGGGGGGGGGGGGGGGGGGGGGACGAACCATTGGGGGGGGGGGGGGGGGGGGGGGGGGTCTGACCCCTGCTAGCCCCCCCCCCCTGGATCCGCCGCTGGCCGATTATGCCATATATCTCTTCCTAGTTTGCAAGTTGCTACATGTGCTTTGGTCCGCTCTTCATCGGCGAAATCTTTGTCCGGCTTGTCTAGTGCCGCATACGATGAAGATCTCGCATGTAGTTCCTTTCCTTTAGAGGTGTAGAACTCACCCCTCTCATCCTCACTAGATGCCCTTTAGATACGCCCGGCGACACTGGCGACACTGGTCAATGGAGCTCAGCCTGTTCCATCGTTGCATGTAAGTTTGCTGTTCAATCCTTTTGATTTTCACCAAAAACGTTTCTGATCTATATCATTTTTCGTGTAAAGTGGTCAAACTGCGCGGGATTCCATCTTAATGACATGCCACGGGGCTCCTCCCCGTCGGTCTTATTTTTTGTAAAGTGGTCAAACTATTCTGACTGATGCTTTAGGATTTTGGACTGAAGCTGCTCCAATGCTGGTCTCCACTGGCGATGATGACCCATATTATCGCACTGCGTGATGCAAGGAAATTAAAACATGTGGCCTTAATTTGGTGTTGGTAACGTACTAGCATGAACGAAATAAAATAACCATGACTGGAGGAGGCTTTCGGGTGATGAATTCCAGTACCAGGTACATCGGCATCATATATCTGAATAGGTGGAGTACTTTCAAACCAAAAGCTGGGTTATTCTCAATACTAATTGTGAGTTCACAGATTCAGTTAGCACCGGAGGCTGGGTTACTGTCGCCCGGGAACAGGTTCGGTTACTGTCTCCATGTAGTATATCAGTGATTCAATAGAGCTTCATTCGGTTCACCATGGTAGAATCATATTTTACTTAGACTAAATATTGCTTTTATTTAGTTGTGGTGCATCCATGTAGCATGAAGTCTGGTTCATGAAATCGCTGCCCAATGATTTTTTTTTGCTGTAGCTAACTTGGTGTTATCATGAGACCTGTTCAGTCCTGTATACATGGTAACTTAATTAAAGCATCAAGTTCCATGTAGGAACATGAGCCCCATTCACCTCCCATTATAAGATTATTATTGTTGAAAACAATACTGAGCTTATTTGTAACATAATATAGTATATGGGGTTTTTAACATGATTTATCCCGGTTATTGCCTTGCTCTTGCATTTTTCCTGATTTTGTATGGTTTTCTTTTTCTAGCCATTAAGCGTTGTCGCTAGGGAGTTTCATCATCTCGGTCCATGATTTTCCTGACATCTTATTTGGTGCTTATAGTGCACTCTTGTTGGCAGTCCCGTAAGAAGAAAAACAGCGTGATGTATATTGGAAGGCATGCAAAGCATCGAGTCAGAGGTCCGGCTTTGGCAGAGACAAGTCCAAGTGCTGAGCTAAGCACTGAGACAAAGCCGAGGGACATACAATTATAAAAAAATGGCCTTCTGTAAATGCGGCATCAGAAACTACACATAGGTAGATTTTGAGCAGATTTTACATCACTTTTGATAAATATTTGAATTCAGCAATCTTTCAAATTTGTAAGGTGTATTTGTGGGATTAATGCAACCTTTAGAATTTTAGTCAGTGATGTAAAACCGAAGGGTTATGTTAGGTTTACCTACACTATTAGAGGACTTATAAAGCATTTGTAGATGTCTCTAATATGTGAAGATGCCCATTATGCAAGTACTCAAGAAGCTGAATCACGACGATGTGCTCCTTATTTCTTCCACATAGTGGTTGCAAAGAGCACAAATATATGCTTCTAATTTCTTCCACATAGAATTCCTATAGCACCATCCTTCAGAAGCAGCCCCATCACAAATTCTGCAACTGATTCATTCGTAAGTCATGACATCAAGAAACCTGATCAGGGTGATGCCATCTCCGCCACAATACTTTACAAACCACTCATTCTTCATCAGCTTCAAGCTTAATTGTCCAGTGCTCCATGCTAAACCAATAGATCAAAACCATCAGTTCACCCACATGGTATAAGTTGTGCATTTAATATATAGACATTGGTCAATTGGCTTTATCTACTTCAAACGTTAGTTTAAAAAAAAATCTACTTCAAACGGAAAGGACTGCTCATCCAAGACTATGTAGGGGAATTTAGTTCGGTATATTAAAGATTGGCATTTTGTAAGACTGCCAATTTAATACACTTGCTCACTTGTGTACGTCGCAGACAACAGAGTATAATAGTATTTGCAAAAGTACAGTGACAAGCCATACATGATATTAGTCAACATATCATGATAAAATATTCTTTTTCTAAGCATGCATATGCATTTCTTTTGCGCCCCTCAAAATAGGCTTATGGTTATTATTTTGCCAACTGTCTATTTTGAACTAAATCTCATACAATCGAATGAGTAAACGAACAAATTATCACTATTACTGTCAAAGTTACTATAGAACAAAGGCATGTTTATTTTAGAGTTAAAGTGTTGCATTCAGAAACAAATACAAGCAGAATGCTACCCAAAATTAGTAATGGAACTTTGCGATTAACTCTCTTGGGAGGTGCTCTGAGCTCAGCTCACTTGGGACTCGCCGCAGTCAATGTGGGGCAGCCGAGGGGTCCGTTGGAACCTTGAGAGCTACTTGGCGCGAGCGGCCTTTTTCCCACATGGCGGAAGACCGCGGTGATGAGAGCGGTAAATCCATGGCACCGCGGACTCTTGGAGGGAATGACGGCCTCATCAGGGGCGGACGTAGCACGTCCATGTATACTAGTGCTCAAAAAATGCTGATTATCTCCTTTTGACCATTTCCTGACGGAGATTTGTCTCGTCTCTTGCTCACGCAAAGTCAGACAAAGTTCCTCCTCGGAAACGCTCAAGTTTGTTTAGTCACCTTGATGCCTTCTGGGTTCCTCGGTGTTTTCAGCGCTGGCATTTCACCATCTGGACAAGGAAGGGTCCAATCTTGACGTTAACTAGTTGAATGCCCGTGTGTTGCTACGGATCTTTTTTTTCATAATGTTTTGTCAACATAATATATTCAAAAATTCATGTGTAAGAATAAAATATTCACTGGATATTAAAAAGACAAATAAGATTCCAATTCAATTGAAGTGTATATCGACAAAACATATAATCTGACATCGTTTGAACATGAAATTAGCACCCCACTAATATCTACTCATTCTCATTGATGCTAGCTAGATATTGCCGTACAATGTCTGGAATGTTGTCTTGCGCTTCATTTTCTTGGTATTTGAGCACGTGTAACAAAAATTTCTTCCTCAACTTAAAACCATCCTACACAAATAGTAGTTGTCATTAGATTGAATAATTCATGTGTAAATAATAAAAAATTGTAATGATAAAACGCACCGTGCATACTGGATGAACCAATTCTTTACCATTCCATGAGAGCATAATGTAAAAAACAAGAAATCCAGACAAATTCCTGTAGATGGATGCGTCATCGTTATGTTGAATGGTAAATAGACAAAGTAGAACACCCTGAGTTTATTTCGTAAGATAGATCTAGATGAGGTTGGCGTGGAGGAGATAGACGTTTTTGAAAGGGGGCTGAATCGGGTGGCTTGCAATGGGACTCCGTTTTTTTTGCTACAAAGGAATTTTTTTTGCTACAAAGGCATGGACGCATGGTCCTTTTTATAGATGACCAAAAGGCTACTTGCGGGAAAGCATTTAATAGTAACTATTAGATATTACCGGCTCAACTTGTGGTGAAAGGATAGGCTGTTTTGGTGCGTCCCATGTAGAAACTTATATAAAGTACCTATGTTGGGGTTAATGGAAAATTAAATCAAAGGTAGGGCGATTAAGGAAGATCAATTATGATGATTGATCTTGCCTGATGTTGGGGTTAATGGAAAATTAATTTAAGGAAATCCGATTACTTGATGGCAGGGATTAATCAACGAACCTAAAATATGGCGATTGATTGTCATTGCCAGGTGATCGGTCAAAGTAATGTGTGGTCCACGGATGGAATGTAATGATGGTGGTAAAATCATTGGCCAGGTTTTAATTGGAATAATTGACCTTCCTTGACCGCGCTACCTTTATATTTTTTTTGTAGTTCATGCAATTTCTGTATACCATATTTTTAGTACAGATTCCATTGCCCAGAAATACATGCGGCTTTTGTTCATTTTCTCCCTTTATATCAAGCCACTATGGTGTTATAAACCTGGAGATAAAATGTTTTCCCTTTGAATGGGAGTCGCAAAGTTTCGGACATCTCACCTTGTCCGTGTCATTCCATTGCAGGAGTCGAAGCAGACCTCCGAGGGTTCCCTGGTGGGAACGAATCAGGAATGGAGTCCGGTGTCGCGGAAAGCAGTTTGCCCAGGCTGAATGGGAGTATTGCACGAACCAGTCTTTCTGGGAGTATTGCACGAGGGTTCCCTGATGGCAACGAATCAGCAATGGAGTCCGGCGTCGCGGAAAGCAGTTTGCCCAGGCGGAAAGCAGTTTGCCCAGGCTGGGAAAAGGAAATAGGCCCACGAATGATCGATAGCAGTTATTAGCGGAAGGCAGAATCGGGAGGCAGAATTTTGTGCCGGGTTACACCATCACCAACTCCCATTTAATAGTAAAGATTACCCTGTCACTCCACCTTGGCGTTAATTACGCTGTCACTCCAAATTGACGTCAATCTCTTGCCCAGAATCGCCATATTCTGATCGATTCGCCAGGACTGGACAGGTTACATCGATCGACGCTCCTCCTGTCCAGTACTACAATGAAGCACGCTGCTGCTGGATCGATCCATTACACAAACAGACACGGTAAGATCGATGTGGGGTAGTATATGCTGCTCCGGTATGTACGGTGGACAGCACCGCATCCGCATTAGCTCCCATGTCCTTGGAGGAACACCACATAAATCAAGCACCATGCACTGCCTCCTTGTCGTGAAAAGCCAGAGTGGAGTATGTCGTGATGTGCTTTTACTAGGAGTAATAACTATATATAGTAGTAGTAGGACTAAAATCCTAATTTTGTACCGCTGGTAAGTACTGTAATACTTCCTCCGTTTTTTAATATAAGATGTTTTAGCATTTGTTCACGTTCACATATATCTAGATGTATGTAGACATATTTTAGTGTGTACGTGCACTCATATTAATATGCATGTAGACAATATGTTGAATAGCTAAAACTTCTTATATTTATGCACGGAGGGAGTAGATTAGAGCCCTACGGCTGGTAGTGCAAATGCGCCTCGATGATCCATGTTCTGTGAGCGGACAGGATCAATACGTACTTCCTCTCTGAATATTCGGTGCTTTACTTCTCTGTCGAGACGAGATTTGCCCAAACTATACACCACCAGAGTCAATGATATCAAATCTGGCCGATTTGTTCAAACAGACACTTGTTTCCTGGTATACGAGATCCGGGTGAAAACTGACCACGAGAACTTTTAGAACGCATGGGCCATTTCGAGTAAATCACGGGTAGTAGACAGTGGTTAGCTAGCTAGTGCCATTAACCACAATTCATTCTCTGTTTCAGTGACGCACTGGCTGGCTACTCCAAAGAGTAGAGTACTGTAGCTAGATCAGCGCCATTAATCGCCATTCATTCTCTTCGATCTAGCTAACCTAGCCGGCGATCGTAGTTGGACCATGGCTGCCGATCTATTCGTGCAATGCAGGGGCCTAGGTAGCTTGCTAGCTGCAAGGACGGAGGACCATCCATGGACCATGGCCAATGATGCCATGTAGTGATCTCTTCCTAGTTTGCAAGGAGAAACTCTAATTTGCAACTAGTTGCACCCGCAACTCATTCTCGGATAACCCACTTCGAAGTTTTCAAAAATCGTGAAATAAATCATGCACATAGATTATGTTGAATCTTGTGCACCCAAAAAATTTCATCTAAAAATATGATCACATGCGACCTGTGCAAAAATGACAAATGAAAGTTTGAATAGTAGTGATACTATTCAAAAATTTATTTGTCTTTTTTGCACAGGCCACGTATGATCATATTTTTGGATGAAATTTTCTGGGTGTAGAAGATTCAACATAATCTATGTGCAAGATTTATTTCGCAATTTTTGAAAACTTCGAAATGGGGTATCCGGAAATGGGTTGCACCCGTAACTAGTTGCAAATAATTCGCATTCGCAAGCAAGTTGCTACTTGTGCTTTGATCCGTTCTTCATCGGCGAAATCTTTGTCCGGCTTGTCTAGTGCCGCATACGATGAAGATCTCGCATGTAGTTCCTTTCCTTTAGAGGTGTAGAACTCAGCCTTCTCATCCTCATGGCCTTGTGACTCTAGGTAAAATTCTAGATCCTTTCGGGTCGAGTTGGCAACGGCATCTTGGTGTCGTCACCTCCTCCTCGAAGACGTGGTTTGAGAGCCCTTGACCTATGATGTTTCTCCTTGTGATGCATATATAGTCCGTGGTCATCGTGTGGTGGTTGTCGTCGGCTTCGAAACCAGGTCGTATGGATCCTGATGATAGACCGAGCGTGATCCAGAGCGACACCCTTTGCTCGGCGGTTTACGGAGGTCGAAGCCTCAAAGCTTTTAGAAAACCTTGTAATTCTCCATCTTGTCATTGCTTGATCGATACATGGGTGTTGCTTTTCTTTCGTCCACGAGCTTTCTTTATAAAATTGGTATTTTTAGCATTTATATCCTTGTTTATATTGTTGGGCTTTTGAGAAATTATTAATTCGAAAGCGGGATCAAGAGTGTGACACACATATGAAGAAAAATAGAAGCACCCGGGTAACATTATTTGTCCAAACAAGTTAGCATGTTATGCGCTTATTATCTACATGGAGATCGCAATCAACGGCGACATCTAGTCACGTCCATTTTAAATTTCCATGCATATTCCGATAAGATATATACACACGGTGAAGTTGACGGAGGATAATATATAGTTTTTTTGTGTAGCTTTTCTTTACCTGTTTTTTTGTGTGTAGTTAAGTAGTCCGGAGTAGGAGTGTCTGGAGTAGTTTATACGGTTAGCTGGTTTATTTTTTTCAAAGGTTTGGTGAAGTTTATATGGTTTGCTGAATTTTCTTGTGCACACAATGAAGTGGGCGGAGGATGATGTATTAGTTTTTCTTGTGTTGTGAAGTAATGGAGAAAAGGAGTGTGGAGTACTAGTTTATATGGTTTGCTGGAGTTTTATTTTTTCAAAGGTTTGGTGAAGTTGGTTGGGCCAGAACTGAAAGCCGCGCCGGGCCCGTGGCGACGCACGTGGCTAGGGTGGCCACCGGGCACACGACACAGTCTGACTCTGACAGGCTAGCTAGCTGGGTGTTCGCGAAGCCACCAGCGTATATCCCCAAACTGCCCCTCTGCCCGCCTTACTCCTGGCGCAGCCACCACACGCGACCCCGAGCCGATTCTGTCAGCTCCTACCGTGGTTGCTAGCTTGCCGCGTTCAGGTCGTCAAGTATCCATGCACCGCCCGCCGGCCGTAAACGGGAAAACTAATTTGCACTACGCTCGTAATCAGTTGTACTTTTTTTTCGCACGAAGTAATCGGTTGTTTTTTTTTAGCCTAAGGTAGTCGATATCCATCGTCCGAATAGATAGAATAGATGACCCAGTTTACGAGGGACTCTGGATTTAAAAATCATATAAACTGTATAATCTCCAGTTTATGAGGAAAACATGGCCAAAAACCCCACAAGCGAGGCGACCTGCCGCCACACGATGCAAGTCGATCAAACGCTACAAACACACACCTCTGGGTCGCGGGGCCGCCGCCTCGACATACACCACTCGGCACCAAAGCCGCACACGAGCCGCAACACTACATGTAGCCCAGACGACTGCCCATATAACTCGAACGCCATGCCAAAACTAGGGCCGCTGCCATGACGTAGCAACCGAAACAACCTTCACATTGCCCGAAGACGATCCAACCGGGTCGACGAACCCGCTACCCGCGCAGCCCTGGTCACCACCTAACCCACACACAAGACAACAACCCTGCCTCGTAGGACCGTCACAGGATGAGTAATCAGTTGTACCTAGCCAAACTTTCTTTCATGAAGAAGGACGAAAACAAGGGATGTGTACTAGCAACACTACATGTGAATGAGACGTATACGCAGGCGTATATACATGGTGGTGGTGGTGCCTGGAGCCACGTTTGGGCATGTGTTTTAGACGAGGCGGTGGTTTGGACGGTCAATGGACAACCAGCCGCTCGCTGATGGGTAGCGATCGAATAGGTGGTTGGAGAGGACCTGGAAGAAGTGTTCCCCATGAAGTGCCGCATATTGAGCACACTATCATTGGTAAACAGCTAGCATGCACGCACATGGATATGGATAAGGAGAGGGGTTATGAAGAGATCAAGGCAGATGTTAATTAGTTTGTTCCTCCTGCATATTTTATAGTAACATAATTTCTTGATGCGGCATACAAATGTGCCGGGACTCGATTATTGGTATGTAGTACGAGGATATAATCAGAGGCGGAGGCAGGATTAGTGAAATTAGAATGTTGAGGGGGCCGGTTAGAGCAAAAGAATTAAAATACGCACTGTTCGCATACTTAGTAGGAACTAATCCATGATGTTATGGGGACCAGCAATGGGTGATTAGAAGACAGACGTCTTGATTTCTCTTGCAAAAATTGGTAACGGGAAACATATTCTTTTTATGAAGCCCACTGAAAGAATATCCAGCCTTAATGATAAAGGTCAGTGTCAAATCTAGGATTTGAACTATGATGCGCTGGGTGTACAACCACCCTCCTAACCATCGAACCACAGGTTGGTTCTGGGAGAACATATGTTTTCTCGGCTCGTCTAATATCTGTTGTTGCTGAAATTCTATAAACATAGGTGTTTGACATTTTTTCTTTGAAGTTTATATCATTTTGTTGTTCGGTGGTGATGCAGCAATTCTCAGTTACATTTGTGAAATTTTGTAGTATTATTTAGCTATCTTTTGATTAGTATGTATTTTTATTTTTTATTTTTTATTAAGTGTGTATTCATTGCAGTTGTATTTCAATATTGCAACTGCATGCACTCTTTATTTGTGCAATTTCACTTTTCGCACCATGGTATTTTTAGGTAAATTTGTACTTATTATCGAGATACACTTGCACTTTAGTGCTGGGGCACACAAAAATGAGTTAAAAAATCGGTTTCAATAACTTTCGCCGTTCTAGAGACCGTTCGAAGGAAAAGAAAATGGCTTAAAGCACTTGCACTCCAGCGGTGGGAACAAAGAGTGTGTAGAACTTTCGTTTCAGTAACTTTCGCCCTGAAAAGTCCCTATTTTCACAAAAAAAGCCATGTAGAGTTGTTGTGAGGTTAATTGAGGGTGCCAAAATGAAGTTAAAAACATGCTCATCGGGAATCATTGCAACGGACTAAGCTACAAATATTTTTAGTTCCATATATATCAACATCTAACCTTTTGCATTTGTGCTAAGTATCTTGCTTTCTATTAAATTATCAGAGAGGAGCTATTAGACTCTAGTATAGTATAACTAAAATAGAAAAAACACAAAGAAATTACAAGCTTGTATAGGCTCCACCAGATGTCATTTCTCCGCTAGCTCGTTGTAAGTTTCTACAAATATGTTTACAAATCATACACTACAAACAACTGTTATGATATTTGTTAGACCATATGCTATGTGGATATATACCATCATATTTAAGGATAATAATATATACCACCATATGCTCTGAAGATTTGAACCTGGGTGGTTGGCTGTACATCCACTTTCCTAACCAAGTTAGCTAGTCTTACTTCTGGAATATAATACAATTAATAAAAACTTATACTCCCTCCATCCAAAAATAAGTGTCTCAAGTTTGACAAAAAGTGGATGTATCTATACATGAAACATGTCTAGATACCTCCACTTTTGGACAAACTTGAGACACTTATTTTTGAACGGAGGGAGTACAAAAATAATACCTTTTAAACTGTAGCATGATAAATAATACATTATGAAAAAATAAAAAAGTTTCATATAAATTATATCGTACGTCTGCCCCATGCCCGTCTCAGCGCAGAAGACGGTCCAGTCGCTCCAACGCATAGACTGATCCCCTCCTCGACTGTTGTTGCCCCTGCCCCTGCCAGTAATCTACCCGCTCGCGTGTTACTAAAGTAGAGCGATAGGCTAGTGTTTGATTTCGTTGTCCTGGATGGAGGTGATCTCCTAGTCTTTGCCAAGGGCGTGAACCGCCGCCAAGGGGTCAACACAGTACTTGTTGATGTCTAGTGCGTGTACAACGGCGCCACTAATGGCATGGTTGCCGCCTTCCGGCTATCACTTCGTCCTAGCAGGTCATCATGTGCCCTCCTCCACCAACAAATCTACATTACGGTCGTGTCCCACTAGTGCTCAAAGCAAGAACCTATACCTCCCTTGTGACCTATATTACACAACAATCCAACCTCTCCATGTGGGAATAAGAACTTGATCTACGCTTGCACCATGGTGCGTGTTGTACGTAGCCAAGTTTTTCCCGGAGTGGGCCTAGTACCACACAGTCGTGGGTGTCAAGCAGTTTTTCCAGCCTACACGACAATGGCGTCAAAGATGACCTGGTAGACCAGGTCACTCGTTTGAAGGCTGTTGGAATCAATATCTTAGTCATGGCCTCACCACAGACAAAAGACAGGAAGCCGAGCTTTCCCATTGTGCATCCATGCACCAAACTTCCTTCCAAAGGATGGCATTCATGGACGTAGACGAGTTTATCCTTTTCACCACAGTGGAACAGATTTGAGAGGCCTTCGAACTCCATGTTTGAAACACTTGGTTTCCATAGATCCGCAAGTTGGCTAGGTATACCTCACATACTTTGATTTTCTCCCCTTGGGCCAAACAACACATCCAAGGGAGGGGGTATACCCAGGCTACATTTGTCGGACGAACAACAAGAGCGGCACAAGTTCTTGGTCCGACTTAACGTTCTTGAAGATTCTTTGATTAACTCGGTCCACCACTTCAAACTCAAGTCTGCTTTCCGTAGCATGTGGACCAAATTGGCACAGATAAACCACTATAAATACCAGGCATGAACGGAGTTCAAGGAAAAGTTCAAAAGACGTGTTTCGACTTATGAGGCCGACTGGAAAGATCCGGTGAACCTCCAGTCCGGTAACCGCGCCCCCGGATTTGAATTTTAGTATTTAAGTTATCTTTTGTTTAGTATGTGTTTTTATTCATTACTTAAGTTTTTATTTGTCGTGGTTGTACTTTTTATATGTGCATTTTCACAGTTTGCACAATTGCAATCATCAATACATTCACACTTATTATTTATGCACTTGCACTTTAGTGGTGGGGCGGAAGAAAGTGAACAAAACTTTTAATTTCAATAACCCCTCCCCTCCACCCCTCCCCAAACACTCTATTTTTATATAGATGCACATACAACTTGCAGCTAATTGTGTGTGGGGTGTGTGTGAGTTAAGTTGAAAAGATATAAATCGGGAATCATTGTAAGAGAAGTATGTGAGTTAATATTTTTGTTCCATGCAAGTCTAGAGGTAATTTTTTCCAATTTCATTAATTATTTTGATTTTTCTATTAAATCACATACGGAATTATAATACTATAATATGGTAGAACTAAAATAAGAAGAAAGCCCCAAATAAATTACAAGCTTGTATAGTCTTCATCTCAAGTGTCGTTTCTCCACTCGTCCATGTTGCACAACACGGACAAGGCCTCCTGGAAGGAAAAATGAAAAAAAAATCAATATGTGAATCGCGAGAGGGATGTATTGGAAATGTGACAACTAATGTGCATAGGAACAGAAAGGAATAGAACCTAGGTCTCTTGTATTGGAAATGCAACAACTAATATGCATTGCATGCCATTTTGGTCCCTTCTCATCCCTAAAGAATGCCGAAGATTGGAGGAAGAGAGCAAAGTAGAAGAATAACTCATTAAGAAAAATTCACGAAGGGTACAGAACAGCGGGGGAGGGGGAATATTGAACTTTTTAACCATTGGAACTTCCTCCAGAAACAATATTAATAAGTTTAGGTTTTTTTGTTTCGTAGGATTATCAAAATACATGAATAAAAGGTATGATTAGTGTGCATGTTTCTCTTCCATCTTATGGTGTTCCAAAACTACATGGAACTTAGATTAAATTGAGTTAGACAATACTGGGGAGATTAACAATTAGTAGCATGAGGCTTCGAGTGGATGGAATTTTTCTTCAATTTCTTTTAAAGATTCCGATCCTCCGACCGAGACCGCCACCATATAATTTTTATCTAAAGATCCAAATCTTTTAAGAAAAGCATCATTGGCCATTATAAAAAACTACTATACAACAACATGGATACATGACTTTGATCCATGGAGAGACCTTTCAATAAATTAGATTTTGCAGCCTAGCCTAGCAATATGCCTCCCTGGTCATGCCTGATGTGAGCTGTCGAGAGTCCTGGAAGAAGCCTCGCTTTCTCAACCCACCAATTTCTAACTGATTGGACACTCGTGTAGGAACCATCGGACAGCTGCGAGAGAAGAAAGAAAAAGCGCAAGAGAGAAGAATCCTTACCCCGGGCCCACGAGACCTCTGTCAGCCGCACCGAGGAAGGGCATTTCAGTACTTTCACCACAACCGTATAAACATACGGCCTCCGTGAGCCGTACGCCGCGCGTATAAATCCTTCGCCCCCGACTCTAACGGCTCTGCTTCCTCTCGTCGTGGCCGCCTCGCACACAGAGAAGAAAAAAACTCAATCTTTCCTTCTCTCTCTCCTCTCCGGCTCGTGGTCTGAGGTGGCGGGCGAGGGCTAGCGCGGCGGCAGACCACACAATCCGTCTCCAGTCCCCGTCCCCGACCGATACCCTTCTCGGAGCGCGGCGGCCAGAGGGGGAGAGGAGCGCGCGCCGCCCGGCGCCGGCGGCGGGTCCCTGATTCGCGCCCGTACCCCGTGGAGCGCACGCGGTGAGTTGGTTCGATCTGGCGGCGGCTCGATCCGGTCCCGCGCCCCGTTCGGGATTCCGCTCGGGGTTGCGCGCCATTCGGGTTCCGTCGGCAGATCTGGCGAACCCGCCCTGGCGATGGGGATTTTTTTTCTTTTTCGATGCGACAACGCGTTTTGCCCCTTTTCCTTGGTTTCGCGATAGGGTTAACGCGGGGGACGTCGGATTTGCGGCCGGGCAATGCGTTTTTTTAGATTTGTCGAATGGGCGTGGATAGGGCTCGAGCGGTGGGGAAGTTCCGGGCGTCGCGTTGCAATGTGCTCATGTTTTTCTCGAAGAAACGGGGACATGTTGCAATTATTGATGCAATGATGTATGTTGGGATGTTTTTTTGGTCAATATTCTTCATTGGAGGTTAGGAAAAATTGATTAAAAAATCGGGTGAAATTGATTCCAGAATCTTGTGTTACCCTAACTTCAAATATTCTTCATTGGAGGTTAGGAAATTGATTCAAATGACGCAAATTTAGGATGCTACCTTCGTTTTTCTCCAAAGGATCCGGTGGTTCATGTCTCAAGTTTACATAAAACTATAGTATTTGTTAAGTCGGATTCTCTTGACTCGGATGGTTGAATTTTCTGTACCTACCATGGATCTTGAAGTCAAAACTGAAAATTAATCACATTTGGTTGTTTACTCTTTGATATCCGTATCGAGGAAAACTGTTTCCTCATTACATTCTGAACCAAAAGGGAGGGCATATGGATGGAAACTAGAAAACATAAGTAGCTATTGTGAATAAGCATTTATCAAACATATGTAGCTATGGTGAATAAGCATTTATCATATTACTCATCCTTCCGATAATTCCATCTTCAGGTTGGAGCTTAATCTTGGATCCTGAACCTAAAGTGCGGTTGCGTCATGGCGGGCTCTATGGCCGCCTCGGCGTTCTTCCCTAACCCGGGGTCTTCCCCAGCTGCATTGGCTAGAGGTTCCAAGAACACAACAGGAGAATTACCAGAGAGTTTGAGTGTCCGTGGGATTGTTGCAAAGCCTAACTCAAAACCTGCGTCCATGCAAGTGAAAGCTCAGGCCCAAGCACTGCCCAAGGTTAATGGCACTAAGGTTAACCACAAGACAACAAACTCTGACAAGGATGATACAGTGCCTTACGCTTCTCCAAAGACGTTCTATAACCAACTGCCAGACTGGAGCATGCTTCTTGCAGCTGTCACGACCATATTCCTGGCCGCAGAAAAGCAGTGGACAATGCTTGATTGGAAGCCGAAAAGACCTGATATGCTTGTTGACACATTTGGCTTTGGGAGAATCATCCAGGATGGCCTGGTGTTTAGGCAGAACTTTTTGATAAGGTCCTACGAGATTGGTGCTGATCGTACAGCCTCTGTAGAGACATTAATGAATCATATGCAGGTGAGACAATGACAGGATGCAGCTTTAACTTGCATTCCTTACATTTTTCGCTTCATTATTGATGTGATTAGAAGGCTTACAACAATTCGAAATTTTGCAGGAAACAGCTCTTAACCATGTGAAGACTGCTGGTCTCCTTGGAGATGGTTTTGGTGCTACACCCGAGATGAGTAAACGGAACTTGATTTGGGTCGTCAGCAAAATTCAGCTACTTGTAGAGCAATATCCCTCATGGTAATTTCTGCAAGCTATAATTGTAGATGTCATTTTCTTGGGAAATCCCCTCCTTTTCTTCCCTTCCAGTCCAATTCATAACTGTACCAACTCTTGTGCATTCTTCGTGGAGGTGGTCTTTTTTACTAGACGGGAAGGTGTTTTGTCGAGTTTTGGTACACACTGAAGCCATACTTGCATATTGCATCTTATTTTATCTTAAACACAGAATGTAGCGACAATGAGCTAAATTGGTATCAGCGTTATTTCGTTTCCTATTTCAGAATTTTGCATATTGGTACCCTTTGAGTTTGCTAACATGAGCAATTAGTGGCTGTCAGATCAATCCTAAAGAATCCATAACTATTTTGGTCTTCCTCATTCTATGATATGAGAAATCCGTACTTAAATGGAAGCTCTATGTATTTTGAGAGCTAATACATCACACTTATGGTGCTCTCGGCCCAGTTCTAATACAAATTGACACATCAGGTCCTAGTTTTGCCAAACTTTGTGGTTTTCTACGACATTGGTAGCTAAATGAACGATGATTCATGGTATGCTTCGACATGATACAAAACTATTAGTATTTGCTTAAGCCTTAGGAAGAACGTGAAGAACTGTCAGCTGTTCAGGCTTGGTTCCTGCTAGAATTTATATAGATTATTTAGCAATCAGAATCACATGTATAGTGCTTATCATCCTACATGAAAAAACTCTCCCTGTTAGCGCAAGATAGTTGGCTATATTCTTTGCTAGATGCGCAAGAAGTCGTGCTCTCAGAATACGCTTTCATGTTCAAAACACCTTGTAAAACCGTTCGTTACACTTGTTGCACTACTGTAACAACCATAGCTTTTTTATTTCTTGATGAATAATTGTACTCCCTCCGGTCCACTTTAAATGTCACGAAGAGAGCACGGCGTTAGTACAAAGTTACTATAGAACCTACGACAGTTTTTACGGATGGAGGTAGTAGCATTTTTTCCATGGTTGTATCTACAGTGTGCAAGGTACAGGAATCTAGTTTGTTTGATAAGAGTCATGTATTTATAGCTTAAAGCTACTAAATTAAGTGGTGTCTGGCCCATATGTCCTTTGTTATTCGAATTAAAAGATGCTGTACACCTCAGGAGATCAAAAAGTAGCCTTTAATGCTGAATTAAATGATATGTCCGTATGCAGTAAAGGCCGTGGGCTTTCAAATGAAGATGCCCCTGATCTGGATCAGCGGACTTTCAAATGAAGAAGCCCCTGATCTGGATCAGCGGATTTTTTTGTAAACGAGACCTGTATTGGTGTGATCCTAATGTTCGCAATTTTAAGTTTCCTTTGTTGGAGAAAATGAAAAGCAGTTCAAATTTGCAGTTTTTGTAGTTCTGCTGTACTTGTACATATTTCTCTGTAGGCTGAAAAATGACGAAGTATTCTTTTCACCTGCTTATATTTTAGGGAGGATATGGTTCAAGTTGACACATGGGTAGCTTCTGCTGGAAAAAATGGCATGCGTCGAGATTGGCATGTCAGGGATTACAATTCGGGGCAAACAATTTTGAGAGCTACAAGGTTTGGATTCCATTTGTTTGCAATGCACTTCTCCTCTTTATTCATGCTGTTCGTAATATCTATTTCGTTAGTTAATGGTGCTTCCTTTTTGTTCCCCTTGTTTGCAGTGTTTGGGTTATGCTGAATAAGAACACTAGAAGACTTTCAAAAATGCCAGATGAAGTTAGAGGTGAAATAGGCCCACACTTCAATAATGACCGCTCTGCTATAACAGAGGAGCAGGGTGAAAAGTTGGCTAAGCCAGGGAACAAAGTCGACGACCCCGCTACCAAACAGTTCATAAGGAAGGGGCTTACTGTAAGTTGGTTGATATTCTTATTTAACATCACTCATTTTACTGATCTGTCTCATACGCATTATTTCTTATGGATCTCCTTCATTCTCAACAGCCTAAGTGGGGTGACCTTGACGTCAACCAACATGTGAACAATGTGAAGTATATTGGGTGGATCCTTGAGGTAATTTCTTTCCCTCATTTTATAGTGTTTAGTCAAAAATCTCTTGCTACACGAGATAAGTTTCATGCATATATTATTCTGGAGTATCAGGTCTGGTGTCTTGTAAATTATACGTGATTATTCTCATTCCCTGTCACCATAGAGCTGCTTAAGATTCCTGAGCTTTGTTCCTTATTCTTCAGAGTGCTCCAATTTCAATACTGGAAAAGCATGAGCTTGCAAGCATGACACTGGAATACAGGAAGGAGTGTGACCGTGACAGTGTGCTGCAGTCACTTACCAATGTTTCAGGTGAATGTGCGGATGGTAGCCCAGGCTCCGCCATCCAGTGCGACCATCTGCTCCAGCTGGAGTCTGGAGCTGATGTCGTTAAGGCACATACAAAGTGGCGGCCAAAGCGAGCACAGGGCGAAGAAAACATGGGGCTGTTCCCAGCGCGCGCATAATTTCTTCGCATGTCAATATGGCAAGCATGGGTGGTTATGGAATGCGAATTCTAATCTTGCCTAGTAGTAACACAGCACAAAATGATCAAGGAATTTCTCTGCCGGGGATAGGCCACCTGCATCTTGTGCCACACACATCCTGATTTCGGAGACCGGAGCACACATGGTGACAGCATGCGCTCAAATGGTCAGATGCTCCGATTTGGAAACCAAGGAACTTCAGTTGAAGGGTGGTAGTTTGGAGGACAGGGAAAAAGTGCGGAGTTGTGGTTATATTGGGGACAGGGGGATGGCAGGTGGTGTGTGTTGTTGTGATGCTGATTTGATCGGTGAAAGTAGAATGGAGAAGCTGGATTGATTTTTTTGACCTGTGTCTGGATGTGTGGCCGGAGCCGTGATTTGCAATGATGAATAATTTGTACTAAGTTAGCCCAGTTGGACGGGTGTGGAGTCGAACCCTTGTAACAGCCTGATTTGTACATCCCTCATCTCTTCTTGCTTGTTGGATCGCAGCTCTCCTGCGTTTCCCTGAAAACATGTGTGTTACTGCTGTGCTAACTAACCCCCATGCTCCAGAAATCTCTGTCAAATGATTCTACCCTTTCTTTTACCCCTCTTGTCTGCTCAGGTCCCCTCGAGACAGTTCCCGGGTGTGTAGAGACCGAGACTGGTCCAGGTTTCACTGCTGAAGAATTTCTTCAGTTATTGGACGAATCTCTTTCTTCTGGCAAAGATGTTTTGAGATTCTCTCTGGCCTGGCGTTAGTATACTCTGTTTGACTTGGCGTTAGAGCATCTCAAATAGATGTTGTATTTTAGGTCACGTGTCCAATATCTAAGGATTGTGAGAGTAGTACTTGGATGGGTGACCTAGTCCCGCTGCCGCAGCACCCCCATAGCCTACCCAATATAGGATCGACCGCCGTCTCCAACCGCTGCTAACCTACCTGTGCCCCCGCGACCGTCACCAAGCGGAATAAGCCGCCGTCCTGTCTTCTCCAACCTCGGCCTTGACGCTATCGCCTGGAACATATCCTCGGCTTATGTGAATGCATGTCCTATGTGATGAACTTCGAAGTATGTTTGATGAATTTGTTGTTGAATTCTATTTTAAGAACCGGCAAATTAATGTAACAATTATGTACTATGTGTGTTTGATTTGGATTGCAGTTATGTGAGATCTAATTTGACGTGATTTCTTTATCAAAAATTTTGACGTGATTTGTGCATTTGGACGAGGAGGAAAGGACGGGAGGTGGCGCTGCAATGCAAACAAGTCCAACCAACCTGCCCTCACGCATTTTGCTGCTTGCGCGGATTCCTGTTCCGTCATGAGTGAGTCGTGAGTCGTGACGGCGCAACCAGCCCACCCACCCGGCTGCCTTCGTGCTTGCGTCCGTGGTAGCCGCCGTCGTCGCACTGTGGAAACCGGAACACGATCCATGGCGTGGCGTGTGTGTGTCCCCTCGAACGGGTGGCGTTAATGGCGGCATGGGCACGCACAGCCACAGGGCTAGTTACCTACCGAATAGCAACGTATCATCATCATCATCATCATCATCATGGTTCTTCATGATTGAAGAATTAATAAAGAGCCTCGTACGCCCTGATCGGATCGGGCGGCCGCCGGCCTGGCTGGCTTCGGACGGTGTCTGTACAATACAAGAGTGGTTGGTATGGTCTCGACATTGCCACGTGCCTGCGCAGGCCGGTGTGCATGCGCGCACAGTTCTGGATGTTTTATGTGTAACTTTTGCCGAATCAGTAGATGAATGAGTATAAAATCAGTAGATGAATGAGTATACGTGTGGATTTTTTTTATATATCGTGGATGAATGACTTGTTTGGTGGGTTTATCCGTGGATTTTAATACCCACTTACCCAGACGCGGGTGTGGGTGTGGTTGTGGTTAATATACGAGAACGTGGGTGCAGGTTTGGTTAAGCTCTACACACAATGGGTGCGGGCGCCATCGGGAAATGCAGGCAAGGACACTAACCTTGTACAATCAGAAGTCAGAACTCCTAGGAAATGCAGACAAGAACCTGCACGGAAGAGTCGCCGAGAGCAAGCTCCAAAAAATTGCATGCTACAATACACCACCATGCAGATCGACGCATAGGATCTCCCCCCACCCACCCCATGACCATCACCTCGATGATAGGAAAAGAGATGACCAAACTTGCACAGAACGGCGTCCCCAGGGCCGGCCCATAGGCCCGGCAGACAGGGCGACAAGAGGACGCCCCCAATAATAAGATTGTAGTAGTAATCACCATGCTATTGTTTTTTGACAATCAATACCATTATATATTTATAGTATCCAAAACTACGTGGTAGAGATATATGAGCTGACTACAGCAATTACAAAATGCAGTCTAAAAGAAACGAGTAAATCTTTGAGATCTTCAAACTCTTTCTTATTCCATGACACAATCTTATACTTTTTTTAAGGCAGTCGTAGAAAATGACGTAGATGTCACACCACAGACCTGTAAATACCAACGAAACTTCTCTCATAATTTTAATTTTGAGCCGCAATGCCAAGACTACGTGCACGCACGCAGCCGCTAAAATAATTTACCAATATCGGCAAGACTATCAACACCAGTATTTCAGGGAAAAGCAACCAATGGTTCCAGCACAACCATTGACATCAAGAAGGAGATCTCGCCATTGAACGATGGGCCGAATATCACTTATCGTAGGCGATGCCATCTCCATTGACGAAGAAGAAGGCTACCAAAACCCTAACCTAATCTGTTGAAAACACTACTTCTACTGAAAACTCCACTCATATATAGATCGGGTTCCCCACCCCTCCAGACGCCAGCGAGGCTGGCCGGAGGAGGGGGAACCGACGTATGGAGGCAGCAGCTAGATTTGCTTTCTCTAGCGGCGGATTAGAAGACCACTAGCAGTCTTAGTTACGGAAGCACCAATTACGTTGAAGAGACTATAATATTTTAACAATAAAATAATTAATTTATAGGAGCATATCCGGATAGATTAATGGGGTGTACCACATATGTAGGAAAAACCTAATATACCGCGGCAAGTTTAGTTAGGTTCATACAAGTCATACAAGGTTTACCAAAAATATTATTAACTATATTTACATATTTAAATATGTGCATGGAGTTTTATTTCAGAAAACGAAGGACCACTTATTTAGAGCAGATGATGCCAAGTATAGAGCATACATGTGGTTTTAACTTATATTGAATCCATAATAATTCGCAAGTCATATTTTTGCCACAGAAAAACCAATAAAGAATCTTTCTAACAATTAGATTTATACCCGAGAATGTTCTACATGTAAATATACTTAACTACACATATACAAAAAACATACGTTAATATATTTTAGACCATACTTGATTTAGAGATCTCCACCATAAATACGTATAAAATTATATAGTTTACGGAACTGTAAACAAAATTTATGCAATAAATAATGCCTCCAAACCAATTTTTGATAGGGCTTGAAAGTGTATTTTTCAACGATATAAATTACAATTGTATAAAAAACATACTTGACTAACTTATGTTAAATGAGTAGAAAAATACACTCGATAATACCCTATCATGTTACAAATGACTTTGAAGTATAAAAGTTCACTATAAAAAAGCGTCATTAACTCAATTCACCCCGGCCCCTAATTATGGTTAAACCTGCACTCAGTTTCCTGTAGATCTAAGGGATGCATAAAATCCGACCCAGATTTTTAAATAATTATTAATTTGAGTAAATTAAGTTTCTAAATTATTTGATATTGCTTGTTCTTGCTAGCGTTTAAATTTACAAAAGAAAAAAATTAGAGTAGTGAATCGTAGCTACAAGTTTCTATTGTACCTGACTTGCTTGTGCGTGTTAGTCAACCGTCGCGACGGTTTCCCTCGCTCCCGATTGGACACGTCCATCTCTCGCGTCCGTTCCTCTTGTATATATACCATGAATCATCAATGGAATAACAGTGTTCGATTCATTCTATTATTTTGTTTCTCGCTTTACAAATGGACAGGACTAGGCGTCCCCCGGGGGATCTTTCCGTCCGATCCCCCGGGTCGCCAGCCCGACACGTGTCCACTTAAAAAGGCTAATCCCACTTTTGCTACAAAACTCCCGCTTTTGCTACAAAACGTCCCGCTTTTGCTGCATTGTAGCAAAAAAGGTTCGTACACAGAACATAAAAAGAAAAAATCTGGCCTCGCCGGAGACCTCACCGGATAACTCGCCAGAGACGTGGTAGCAAAAAGTTTATGCTATTGTAGCAACAAAAAAGTGCTATTGTAGCAAAATCAACTTCGCCGGAGACATCGTCGGAGACTCTCGCCGGAGACATCGCCGGAGACCTCCGTAGCAAATCAATTGTACGATTGTAGCAAAGACAGAGAATGGTGGTAGCAAAAAAATTCTACAACATCATCAAAGGGAGAAGAAATTTGTTACAAAACTTTTCAAGCATTTTGCATCACAAGAAGTAAAAATGCATCAAACGAAGAACGCCGTCCACCATTGATAGCAACGGCGGCTGCCGTCAGTAGCATCGCCGGCAGCCCCTTGAAGCAGCAGCGTCCCTGTTTGGCAGCAACGACGTCCGCCGCTCAGAGCACCGCTAGCCGGCCAAGGTAGCAACTCCATCCGCCCATGGTAGCATCGCCATCCGCCCAAGGTAGCATCGCCATGCGCCCAAGGTAGCATCGATGTCGTCTCTTTGCAGCACCGGACGCTCGGCTCGTAGCAGCAGCACCGAGCAGCACCACCCGACGCCCATGGGAGCACCGCCCGACGCCGGTCGGAGCACGGCCTGACGGTGCTGGGAGAACCGCCCCGACGCCTATGGGAGCACGGTCCGACTCCGATGGGAGCAACGCCCCACGCCGGATGGGAGCACTGGCGACCACAGGGCAATAGCAGCTGCTCCGGCTCGCCGGTCCCGCCATCCCCGCGCTGGGAGCACTGCCGCCGTGCCATGGTAGCACCACCCCTCGCCGACGGTAGCACCGCCACCATGACGTGGTAGCACCTCACCTCGCATCGCCGGTCGCCCCCCCGTTGTACCATTTCTGGCGAGCCTCGGGAGCACCGGCAACCACCCGTTGTAGCACTGCGCACCAGCGGCTGCCCTTTGTAGCAGTGCCGGCGAGCGTCGGTAGCACCGGGCGCTGCCCTTTGTAGCATTACCGACGAGCGTCGGTAGCACCGCCACCACCTGCTCGCCGCACCGCCGATTGCCACGACTCGGGCTCTTTACAGCACCTCACACTCGGGCTCGTAGCAGCGCAACCGACGGCAGAAAGCACCACGGGCGGACGACGGCCTGCTTGCTCGGTGGTGGTCGCAGCACCGGAGGCGCCCGCTCGAAGCACGGGACAAGCAGCCGGTGGCCGCCGCTGCTGGGACCGGGCTCGCTGGTCGCAACCGCTGTGGTCGCCCCTCTCTAAGCAGCACCACCGCGCGACCACGATTCGGGTAGGGGAATAGGATAGTGCTAGACACCGGCCGCCTATGACCGCAGCCCCAATTTGCCGCAGCGGCGCGCCGGTCTCACGCAGTGAGCAAGCATCCGGCAGGGGAGGTGGTGCAGGGCAGCAGGGAAAGATGTGCAGGCGCCATCTAATGGGGATTGCGGGGAGGATGCAGTGACCTGCGCGTGACTGCGGACGGAGGAAGGAGAAAATGAGTAGAGGAAATAGAGATAAGGTTGGAGTAGTGGGCCCGTGCACGTGCTGTCTTCCTCTCCCTTCGCCACGAGCAAGACGCGTGTCGCTCGTTGGAGGCGGAGGACGAAACGCACAGGATCCCCCGGGATTACAAGATTTTTCCTTTACAAATCCACTCAGAACACGCTCGTATAGTAGCCATGGTTGCTTCTTGTGCGTGCATGCATGACGTGAGAGAATATGTCAGGCAAGGTCAACGTGGCATGCTACTAGAGGAAGGTAGGACGCCTGGGCAGCGGTTTGCCGGCCAAGTCCTACGTGGAGCTATGCATGGAAGGCAGCCTGTGAGCTGTTGACACGTACGAGAAGATCTTTTGGGCGGCACCGAGATATTTGTCCCTCATCTGCGTCGGAGGGCTGACCTGCTCGGCTTAGATATTTTGGTAGCAAACCGTCATTGCCCATCTTTAAATAGCTACTCACTCTGTTTTATAATATAAAATGTTTTAGGTGGTACACATGTTGTCTATATACACACTAAAATGAGTGAACATGCACACAAAAATGTGTCTACATACATTTGTGTGCATGTACATGTGGACAAAAGCTAAAACATCTTATATTGAAAAACGGAGGGAGTAGTTAGCGATGTTGCTGATCCATAAGCCGAGCTGGTGCTCTAGTTCCACCATCAACAAATTAACAGCAGAGGGAGATGTATCGAGCCAGAAAGAGTGCCAGATAGAGAAGGTGTCAGGAGCCCACGTCCATGTTTTGGTGGAGATGGATATACGCTGCTGGAATACGGAGAGGAAAGTAGAGGGTGTGGCGAATGCCGGCGCTGGCGATGGTGGTGATTCTACGATGGCGGCGATGAGAGCGTCCGAGCTCACTGGCTTGAGATAGCCGGCGAGTGGAGAGTCTGACGGTGGACTTCTTTTGGTTACGGTTCTGGCGTATAATCTCGTATGCCGATCATAGCTTGGTACCGGGAATGGTCTGTTGAGATCCACTGTACTGGTTTATGCCTGCTTTTATAGCTTTGTGTGTATAGGTTTTCAAGTTTATAGGCGCGCGCCTGTCATTCTCATAGGCCGGGTCTCAGGACGTGACAAGCTTATTGATGAAGCTCTGTCAAGACGGAAACACAATATATTGCTCTTTGCGAGTCATATTCTTGCCTCGCCCGCAGTCGCTTTCTTAACGGGCTAGCCCAACTGCGCTTCTTCGTTTCCTAGTCGTGCGCTTCCCTTTTCCTTCTTCTTCTTCCGTTCCCATTCCCGTTTCGGAGAGATCGAAGCGCTCTCAGTTTCACCTCCCCTTGGGAGATGGTTTTCCTTCATCTCGCCTGATTTCCGAGTCCTGCTTCGACTGGGGGTTCCTCAATCAGTGTCCTCGACTCTAGGGTTATTACTATCCGCCGCCGTGCATGGCGACTCTAGGTACGTGATTTTTTGCTCCTGCGGCCCCAGTTTGGTACTTGTTCTCCTACCTCGATCCCTAGTTCATGTTCTTGGCGTAGTTTTGGTACTTGTTCTCACCCAAATCCCGATCCTCCCCTGCGTCTTCCATGGGGGGATGTAGGTATGTGGAGTTCGTCCCCTTTTGGTAGGATTGGCTATGGGTGTTATGTAGCGGTAATTATAGGGTTAGTCTCACCCAAATCCCTAACTGTGTATACATGATACGATTTCATGGAATTCTCATCGCAATTACTGGGAAGGCGGTGAACGTGCTGGTCTTGATTCAAGTTTTCCAACCATTTCCCGAGCTGTAGGGATTCTATGGGATGTGGTTGCATTTTTTTTGGGTTGAGTTCAATCTTAATTTTTTTTTGTTGAGTACAGGCTTGTCTCCTTTTCAGGGAATAGTAGCTGCAATCTTTACGATATGACCAAGTGCATGCATTAGAGCATCTCTAACAGAGCCCTCAAACGCGACGAAACCTTAAAATAACTGCCAAAGACGGTTTCGGAAACTTAAAAACAAAAATAGCAGCAACCTTAAAAGGCGCGGGCCCGTAAATGAGTTTGAGGGCGACCGTGAAATCGGCCCGCGGAACTGCGAATCCATAGGTTTCGCGCACGAACCGCCGGGCCCCTGTATATTGCGATAGCGGTTGGCGGGAGGGATATTTCAGCTGGCCCCAACCCGTCTTCCTCCCCCATCTCGCCGCCGCCTCCGCCGCCCGTCTCGCCGCCCTCGATTTAGGCCCACCCCCCGCCGCCGCTGCCGTCGCCGCGCCCCAGTCGAGTCGCCCCGCCTCCGGATCTACCTCTCCAGCCCTTTGGGAGTCGCCGCGCCGAGGGAACACCACATCCCGGCCAAATCGCCGCCGCCGCGTCGGATTTGACGGTACTCCATTTTCCGACCAAATTAACACTTTTTTCCGTCGCTTCTAGGCGTAACTTGAGGTCTGGTATGCATTCCAGATGGAGTTGACCCGTGCGCCGAGTTTGTGCTCTCCGATTCTTCCTCCTCCGATGACTCGGACGTAGAGGCCTTGTTCGAGAGTCGCCGGAGCCAGATGGTGGTTGCGGTCCTCGCCATCAAGGAGTTCGAGGACCGGCATAGAAGAACGCGGCAAGGATCCAAAGCTGGCCGCCTCTGCATCCCTCGGAACCGCTTCTACGGCAACGAGCTGCTGATGCGAAACTATTTCGCCGAAAACCCGACGTATCCGGCTCACATCTTGTATTGGATTATTGTTGATTCGACATTTTATTGTAATAATATGGATTATTGGTTGAGCTAGTAATTTTTATTGTCAAATGGCTCATCTTTAGTGAAATGATGAAAACAGTGTGGTTTAAAGGTTCGCGAAAACGACGCGCGCCATAGCAGTACCCGTAAACAGATCCTCAATTCTGTTTTGAGGATCTGTTTACGGGTACTGCTATGGCGCGCGTCGTTTTCGGCCAAAAAATGCGACGTTCGCGAACCTTAAAATGGTTTTAAGGTTCCGCGGTTTGAGGGCTCTGTTAGAGATGCTCTTATACTGATGGATCCAGGTGTCAGACACGAATCATTGCAGAGAAAGCTCCAACGCATGGTGATCTAGTACCGTGTCAAGGACGAAACCACTTTGGCAGGAGAAGATGAAAGCCACCATGATGTAGGTGAGGAGCCTACACTTGGGCACAACGTCTTGGAGGTTGAACATGCGCATGAAGAATGCCTGGAGGAGCTGCCTCCCAGCTGCCGATTTCACCGACAGAACGTCATGCCATCAAGGAAAACCAACCCTAGACCTAATTTTAGCATCTACTTCTATCTAATATTGCTGCCCAAACTCGGGGGCTACCACCAGACACGGTTGTCATCTTTTCTGCCCAAATATTTCATCAATGACAGCATTTGTGTATGAAGATAATTTGTATCTTGAGCGGCGTGGGCAGTGGGTTGAACCGACGGCAGGTCGTCTCACCTTTAACTCAAATTTCCCGAACAAAAGATCTGTTACCGATGTAGTGTTCATATTTTCGGGTATCGAGTTTTATGCCCGGCCTGACGTAAGAGTATGGGGTGGCTCCATCCATATCCATACAGTGCGGTTGCCAATCCTAACAACTCAGTGAAAGGCATCTGCCTCACATGTCGCAAAATATGGCTTTGAAATAAACGTACCATATAATACAAAAATGAATATAGATTTTGTAGCATACAAAAAATGAATATATATCTCACTGTCTGGAATGGATCACTGTCAGGTACGCAGAAAGGCAGGCTCCAGGCCCAGCCTCACGGTGTTGGGCTGAAGTCCCTGTCTGGCCCATCCCAGCGCCACCAGAGTCCAGATCCATGCTGTTATTCGCGCCAAGCACGAGCGCCGCAGGAGCTTCGTGGACATGCGCGTCGCGGCGCGGCGCGCCGGCGTCCTCCTAACAGCTTCGTCCCAGCCTGCCCCGTTCCAGCTTTTGTACGCGGCGCGCGCACGCAGTTCCTGTTCCTACGGCAACGACGACGACGGCGTCGCCTCAGGGAACAAGCTGATGGGCCAACACCTGAGGGCCGGCAGGCCGGACGCCGCGCTGGAGGTGTTCGACGGAATGCCGCGGCGGGACATC
Organism: Poa pratensis; assembly: GCA_947311845.1. NCBI lineage: Eukaryota > Viridiplantae > Streptophyta > Magnoliopsida > Poales > Poaceae > Poa > Poa pratensis. The sequence goes on along the minus strand of CAMZMU010000082.1, from coordinate 30,043,376 downwards.
GTGTCCTGGAACACCCTCATGGCCGCGCACGCGCGAGCGGGCGCTCACTCCAAGGTTGCGGCGGCATTCATGGAGCTGAGGCGGCGGGGGATCCGCCAGGACCACGCGTCGTTCTCGACCGTGCTCTCAGCCTGCGCGCGGCTCGAGGCTCTGGAGCTGGGACGGTGCGTCCACGGGCTCGCGCTCAAGGTCGGCTCCACGGGCAACGTGTTCGTGGGCGCGTCGCTCATCACGATGTACGCCAGCTGTGGGGTGTTTGGTTGCCTGGAGTGGGTGTTTGATGGCGTCGACAGCCCGAACGTGGCCTTGTGGAATGCTCTGGTCTCTGGCTTTGTGATGAACCATCGGGTGGCTGATGCCCGCAGGGTTTTCGACCAGATGCCGGATCGCAATGTCGTGTCTTGGACGGCCATGGTGAAAGGGTATGTTACAGTGCATGAGGTGGAGCTGGCGTTGGAGCTGTTTAACTCGATGCCCTGAAGAATTCTGTGTCGTGGTGTGTCATAATTGGAGGAGTTGTCCACCATCAGCGATTCGGAGAAGCGGTTGGACTGTTCAAATGTTTGATGAGGAATGGGGAGGAAGTGACAGGCGCAATTCTTGTTAAGGTTGTGAACGCCTATGCTGGCTTGAAAAGTGTTGCAGGAGGCAGATGTATTCATGGGTTTTCTGTGAAGTCTGGATTCGTTTCTGACCTGATTATCGAGGCATCATTGGTTGCAATGTACTGTAACTCCTTGGAAATTGCTGATGCACAACTAGAATTTGATAAAATGGATAGGAAGGATGTTGGTTCATTGAATGCCATCATATGTGGCTATATTCATGCAGAAAAGATTGATGAGGCCAGAAAACTTTTTGATTCCATGGTTGACAGAGATAAGTTCTCATGGAACTCGATGATTAATGGATATATTAGAGATGGAAGAATTGCTGATGCTACTGAGCTATACTCGAAGATGCCTGAGAAGAATGTTGAAGCAGCTACTGCTTTGATGTCATGGTTTATAGACAATGGGATTCTTGATAAAGCACAGGGTATGTTTTATAGTATACCCAAAGTAGATGTGATGTGTTGCACAACTCTGCTCTTTGGATACATGAAAAATGGATACCCAGATGATGCACTAGACCTTTTCCATAGGATGCACAAAAGAACTGTTGTCACTTATAATGTGATGATAGCTGGTTTTCTTCATCAAGGAAAGGTTACTGAAGCTTACAAGCTCTTCCATGAATCACCTGCTCATGATTCAGTGACTTGGAGCTGTTTGATTACTGGGCTTGCTCAAAATGGTTTAACTAGTGATGCACTTAAGTTTTACAAGAAAATGCTGGTATCAGATATAGGCCCAAGTGATTCAGTTATCTCTAGCCTCATAAGCTGTTTTTCACATCACTGTATGATGGTTCATGGTCAGCAGTTTCATGCCACAACAGTCAAGCTTGGACTTGAGTTACGTTTGCTAATTCAGAATTCACTTATTAGCCTATATTGTAAATGCGGCGAAATGATTACAGCCCGAAATATTTTTGACCAGATGGTTAAGAGAGATGTGGTTACATGGAATGCAGTAATTCATGGATATGCATTCAGTAGTCTTGGTCAAAATGCTATTGAAATGTTCAAGAATATGAAGAAGGCACAAGTTGACCCCGATGAAATCACATTTCTTGGTGTGTTGTCTGCATGTAATCACATGAGTCTTTTGGAGGAAGCAAAACATTTCTTCAACGTGATGACATCTGATTATGGAATTTCGCCTAATATTACACACTATGCTTGCATGGTTGATCTATTTTGTCGGAGTGGCATGCTTGAGGAGGCTGAAGGGTTAGTGAAGTCAATGCCATTTGAACCGATTCGGCAATATGGACTTCTCTCCTTAGCAGTTGCAGATTGAGTGGCTGTGAAAAATTAGCAGAGCACGCGGCAAGTCATTAATAGCCATAAATCCTTGTACAAAAATGCCTTATCTCCACCTCATCAGTGTACATGGATCGACAAATAAATGGGGTGTGATTGACAGTTTGAGAAGACAGATTAGAAGGACTGCCACTGAGAAAGAAGTTGGTTATAGCTGGATTCACTCATGATATACTATACCAACAGCTAGATCAATCTGGGATAAAAAATACTAGGCTGTGTACCATCCGGTACTGCATTGACGGTGTATAGCCCATGATCATTTTTGCAGACGTATTCCAGCAGACAGGTAAATGCGAGCAAACTATTACAGGTTTTTAGCTCCTTTTTGGGCGTTGTGTTCGAGAAAAACAACATGCATTTGGGATCTAAAATATCGTTCTAACGAGATAACTTTCCATTTACGTATGTAGGATGTCTGAGATTTCACGACAGACTCCATCTAGGCCAAAGGGTTAACCTAGAAGTACCGGTGCAGGCTGGAACAGGGGTGAAACATACCTGTCGGCTGCTATTCTATCGTATATATCCAGCCTGAAATTACACAAACTGCATACCACTGCAGGTACTGTCAGTTTGTTATTATGGCTTGGGCGTTCCGCAAACATTATTAAGTGCTCAGCTCAAAACAGTAGGGCACACTACAGCGCTGTATGTTTATACATTGTTGTTTCTGTCAGGAACATAATGCCGAACTCTGCCAAAGCATGAACCTCTGTAGCAGGTCAAGAGTTTGGCCAGCAGAGGAAGGACGAATCACTCCTCCGGTCGCAGGCCAAAACAGGTTCAGTTGGATTGCCTATCAATCAAATTCCCAGCTAACCCATCCCACCTACCACTGCGGTGCCTATCAACCAAGGATGTACTTATGGCACTAGGTCAGGTGGCCTCTGCTCTCCATCGGCTACACTCTTCATCTGATAAGGATCAAGGCTGTCTGGCTGAGGACGGCACAGTTAGAGCATCTCCGATATGTGATGTATAATAGGTGACCAAAAACGGCTTGATGTAAAATTTACATCACCAAAATGGTGGTTTTTATATCACCAGAAAGGTCCAACTCCAACAGTTGCTCTAAGATAGGCCCCCAAGTGATGTATATTTTCCTTCTACAAAAAATGGCGCCGACGCGGAAATAAATCGGCCGGGCGGCTCAATCAGGGCTCCGGTGGCCGTCAGGAAGGCTGGGGGTGGCGGTGGGCTCGACGGCATTGCGGGAGGGATGGAGGCAGCGGGGTTGGCGGCTTTCCGAATCGACGGGACCGTCGACGGTTAAATTGGGGCCTTGTTGGTCGTCGTGAAGGTGGGGGGTGGCGGCGGTGTTGCGGGAGGACAGGATGGAGGCGGCGGCTTTCCAAATCAACATGACATGCGACGGCTAAATCAGGGCTCCAACGGTTGTCGGTAAGGCGGGGGTGGCGGCGGGGTCACGCCGGTGCCCGAGGAGGATGGGTTGGAGACAGCGGAGGGGCGGCGGCGATGGTGTGGGCAGATTCCAGTCGCGCGGAAGACTCGCACGCAGTGGTTTGGGTTTTTGGCACGACCCAAGTGATCTATATTTAGATCACCAGTGATCTGTTTTACATCGCTATGTAAAAAAATTGGTGCAAAATTTATATCAATGGCAACTGTTGGAGGCCTGTTTGCAATCATATGACTTAAAAAAGTTGTTAATTCCTACATTAGAAGCATCGAGTGAAGCACAAGTCCCGAGGGAATTCGACATTTCCCTTTTTCCTGTACTGTTATAGTCCATGTACTGTTCTTGTTATTTTCCTACCCTGTATCAAATTTCATCAAGTCTGTAAATATTTTCATCATCTCTCGTATCGTTTCCAATTTGATCGGATGTCCAGAGACACAGACACACAGTAACTTATATCTTCGAGGTATGCATAGCTGCAAACAAGAAAATAACACACGGAGAACCACAATTCAGACACAAGATTTCTTTTGATCCATAAAAGAAACTGACCACTTCATTTCAGTCTCATTTAAAACAACAAAGCCCCAACATATGCGAAACGCACAGCGATGCATATCAGAGACAGGAGAACCAAAGAAGTAAAGGTTTGAGCTCACAACGATACACCATAACAGATACAGAACTTGGCTACCCAAAGTGACATGTTTCTCTTGCATTGCAACTACATTGCTTAGCTGGCTAACAGGTTTTGCATCGTACACACTAAAGTCAGAGACATTTCCCTAGGGAATGGCAGCTCAGGGGAGAAGAATCTCATCATTTGTCACATATCTTTCTCTGCCAGCATATAGCAATGTTACTACAACTAGAATCCCGTACTTCTTGGGTGTTGACGGTCACCTCCACCTGGCACCTCCCAATCTGATCACCTCTTCAGTTCCGGAATCCCTGCGAGCTCTATCATCACCGGCGTCGTCCTTCGCATTTGACGCGTCGCCATATAGATCCTTCAGTTTTGCCAAGTTGGATGACTCTGGTGCTCTACCAAATGGGCTTGAGCGATGGCTGTCCCCGTTGGTTCTGCCACGGTTTGGACTCCTGCTCCTGCTTCTGTTGGAGCTGGAACGTCCATTTCGATCAGAGTCCCTGTCCCTCCTATCACGTCCTCGTCTCTCGACATCCCTCTCTGAATAGCTCGAGCGATGGTAATCACGGTCCCTCTTATCACGGCTTTGCCGGCCTTGCTCCCTATCATTGTACCTACCACGATCACGATCTGATCGGTCTCTCTCAATGTCACGACTTCGCTCGCGGCTTTGACTTCGGTGCTTCCTGGCCGGAGATTTTGCACGACCACCGTCATGACTCCTTTCCCTTTCTCGTATAGACGGCAATGACTTTCGGACTGGGGATGAGTCCCTTGTGGATGCACGGTGCGGAGCACGCTGACCAAAAGAGACGGACAAAGAAGCCTTTACGGAAGGAGGACGCCTGGCAGTATCATCTGAACCAAGGCGACTAGAATCCCCAGTGATCCCTGACTGTTTTGTTGGGAGCTTCATCTTCTCAAGATGGGCAGTAACCTGACGCAAAATCAGGAGAGGCACTCGCGGAAGAAGACTGTCGAAGTAGTACTGCAAAGGACCATCAATGACAAGGAAAATTAGTTTACCAAACATGTGAATGATATTTCTCAATTGGAAACAAGCAAAATAATGACCCGGAAAAAAATACTGGCCAATAGCATCCAACTTTCCGAGAAACACAGAATGATAACAGCTATGATTGTGAGGTTAATTTGCTATGTTGTGTTTGGCATACGAGCGTGTAGGCTTAGGGTTGAGGTGTTCTCAGTTATTGTGGCTCTTTAACATTCAGACATGATGTACGACAGTAAAAAATAATTTGTTTGCAAAAATCAAAACTAGTCAAAATGAGCACGATTGCACTGTGCCTCATTCATTGCCAACAACTCATGAAACAAAAGAGTTCAGCAACGTCTTGGCTCAACCAAAAAACTCGCAGCTCAATCTGGTACTAATTTTCAGGTAGCTTCCATGGGCAATAAAATCTATAAACTATTGGACCATGTTAATCCATTGGTCGAAATTTGTCAGAGCTACCAACAATAATATCACAGAATCGTCTGACTAAGAATAAATGTGGGAGGCAACCAGTAAAGAGCTGTTTACTTGAACTGGGGCATCCTAAAACAAAGTTCAGAGCTTCCACTCACTAAAACTGGACCTCCTTTTCTTTTTTAATGAAAAATGGACTTGATTCTCTTGGAAAAATACAGTCCTATATCTTTTCCAGAGCATAAAGCATGGGCTAAAGGGAAAATAGTAGCATCTCAAGCCAAGAAAGGAACAATAGGACATAGCCTTAAAAAGGAAAAGCATCTCAAAAGCACACATCATTCTTACGTGCAATGAATCTTTCAACCAGTTGAAAATATGAACACTAGTGGCAAAAGGGAAAAGAACATTCGAGTAACAAATCATGACATTTGACAAACCTTATACAAAGTGGTTACTGGTGGAAGAGATGATGTCTCCTCTTAAAGCAACTCCACAATTGAAATTTCCGCTCAGTATGCCATATCAACAGGTGAGATTCAAGACACAATAATTGCATTTAGGTTCAGATAATAGTATGTCAACCATGTAAGCCCTTGGATGTGGTTGGGTGACTAGAAAACTGTAATAGCAACTTTACAGTACAGTTATGTCAAATGGAAAAATGGGAGAACAGTTTAAGGAATATACCTGACCAAGGATGACATCACGCACATAAACACCCATGGTTGTCGTTTTGCCATTGGATCCAGGGGAAAACTCCTGAAAGAGAATAGATATTATGTAGAGCCATAGAGGTGAGTTATGGTACATTAAAAGGAACTGCAAGAGGATCAACCATTTTATCTCAAAGAATCATGTAAAACTATCTGCATGGATTGATCGACATGGTTTAAGCATTGGGTTCAGACATGTGCAAATCTTTGTGTCTTTAGAAATAACTAATACGTGCAAGTAATCTCCAGTACAGGAATGGTGGATTCCAGAGAACTATCGATCTGGCCTTTTTAATAAAAAAGGCTTTCATCAGCCCACTATATGGGCTTCCTTTAATTCATTAAAAAGATCCTTTTCTAGTTGACCCACGATGAAAGACTATATGTCCCAGCTTTCATATGTGATATATTTACTAGTTACTTCTGGTCTGCACAACCGTTGTCCTTAACAATAGCAGGTGCACAACAAAACAGAAGATCATTGTTTAAATTATACAAATTTAGCATACCACTTTACTCGAAGCAAAACTGAGGCTTGAAAATTACTTCAATGCAAAAATCATATCGAAAACTAGAACCTGTCCTCTCGCTGCTTAATTTATGGCCAAACAAATGCAAAAGAAGTAGGGAGCTAACACAAAAGAGACAATACCTCATCATCTTGAATATAGGGCTCATACCAAGTCCATAAGGTCTTGGGATCCGCAGCATAGCGCAGGTAAAGAAATCCAATCTGCAGTAAAAATAACTATTATTAACTGAGAGCTAAAAGAAACATTAATAACCAAAGACTCCTGGTTCTGCACAAGCTAGTGTTATGCACAAATGTGAATACTTGTTGCTTAACTATTATTATTTATGAGCTAAAAGGAAACATTTAATAACCAAAGCACTCCTGGTTCTGCACAAGCTAATGTTATGCACAAATGTGTTACTTGTAGCTCCCGTGGAGATTCAAGTACCTATCAAGGATCTACCAGGACTCCAAAACATATTTCCATGTCATCCCACTACATTTTACCGAAAACAGCTACAAATACGCCTACAGTTATGTTGCGGTCTGCAGGTGACGCAAGATCATAAAAAGCAGTAACATACACAAACATTACGAAAGCAAGAAGAAAAATCCTTACTTACAGCTCTGATGTAAGGTGAGTCCGGGTGCTTGAGCAGGCCGTGCATCTGGTTCACGGTGAGCTTCATGGTGAAGAGCTTGTATAGGAGGCAGAAGGCGGTGGACGGGCCACGGCAGTTGCCGGTCATCCACGGCTCGACGTGGTCGACCTGGTGGTAGATCTCGTCGATGACCTCGTGGTAGGTCTTGATCTTGTAGAGCTCCTTGAAGTAGTCCGAGGAGGTGATGTTCATGGACAGCACCTTCTCCATCAGCACCTCGATGGGCCGTCCGGACATCTGTATCTCCATTTTTTCGCACACTCTGAAACAAACAACACGCAGAGGTTTCTAAATATTTCTGCTCGATGCCATAAGGGCAGTAGGTCTACTGGAGAGAACAAAATAAACGGGCGCTGTTGGACGGAGGACCAGGAGTTTCTATTCCGGACCGGAATTTCTTGCGGGCGGCGATAGGGGAGAGCGAAGCGCAAGAAAGATTCGATTTTTGTTTGTTCTATCGCGTCAAGATCCAGACTTCCGGGCTGGAATCGGAAGGTTACCTCTTCGGTTGTCACCGTGAGGCGAGCGGAGCAACGGGCGCGCCGGGGAGGCGACGGCCACGGCGAGGTGGAGACGGGGGACCCCGGCGAAATCGTGTCGCCGGATTGGGGATTTGGTACGGGGGAGGAGGTGGGAGGGAGAGGAAGCTGGTGGCTGGGGTTAGCGGCGAGGTCCGAGGACAACTCTACCGAGTGGACGGTGGCCGTATCGCAGCCGTCCATTATTGGATGTACACTGAGTCAACGGCCCTGTGGCGCGCACGCCAGCCCGAGTTGTTTTCCGCCAGCGGAAATAAACGGGAGCTCCTTTGCGTCGCCTTACGGCATAAATGGGCCGGCCCAATTTCACGCGGAGCGCTTCGTGCTCCTCGCTGGTCCGTGCTCTAGCGGACGAAACCGCCGGCGCGACGAGCCTTCGCCTCCCCTCCGCGGTCGTCGTCGAGGCCGGCTGCAGCTCTCCGCACGCCGCGCCGCCGGGTGACGCTGCCCATTTCCGTGAGACGACGAACCAACGTTGGAAAACGGCGGCGCTCCCGATCCAAATCCCCAATCCACCATCCCTCACCGGCGGCGCCCGGAGCGGCATCCCTCCACCCGCGGCGCGCGCCTCTCCTCTCCCGCCAACAACGCGGCGCACCGAGCGGGACTCTCCGTCCAACGCCGTCGACGGGCTCCTCCCAGCACGCCATGGAAGTTTGCAAAAATTCCGAGGACCTGATTGCTTTTTCCGAGGACCTGATTGCTTTTTCTAAATTCTTTTCAGGGTCCTCTATGTAAGACTTTGGGTCTGTTTGTAATTTCATTTCCTGGACTTGGAGGACCTATAAGTAAACTGTCATATAATATTTTGATTCTATATTTTCTCTAGATTACAACGAAAATTATTTTGGAACGATTTTAAAATTGAACAGAAAAAACTAGTAAACGGAAACTATTTTTGAACGATTTTTAAAAAATAAACATAAATGGGGGTGAGCGAGAACTATTTTTAAACGATTTAAAAAAGTGAACAAAAAAAGTGGTGGAACGGAAACTATTTTGAATGATTTTAAAAATTAACGAAAATTATTTTGAACGCAAATTATTTTGAACGATTTTAAAAGTGAAAAAAAATTATTTTAAACGAAATTTATTTTGGAACGATTTTAAAAGTGAACAGAAAAAAAGGTGAAACGAAAACTATTTTTGAACCAATTTAAAAATGAACAAAAATATTTTGAACGATTTTAAAAGTGAACAAAAATTATTTTAAAAAAAGAAAAGAAAACGAATACAGAAAAGAAACAAAAATGAAAAATAAATCGTTCAAAAATAAAAAAATGAAAATAAAACGAAAACAAAAACAAAAAAGAAAACGTAAAAAGAAATCAGAAAAGAAAAAGAAAAACGAAAACAGGAAAAAAGAAAAAAGAAAAAGAAAACGCAAACAGGAAAAGAAAAATAAACAGAGAAGAAGAAAAAACGCCCAAGCGGGCCGGCCCAACAGCGGCGCAAACCGCATCCCTTACGGCGACGCGCGCGTCTCGCGTCGCCGTAGGGCGATGTATAGGTTTCGCCAAATAAACTGGCCCTGCATGGCGGCCCACAGGATCTAGATAAGACGTAATGTGATGTCCTGGGCCGAAGTGAGACTCCTACTCTTTACTAGTTTTTTTTAAGAGAACATAGTTCCGGAAACACCACCTCTCCCCCCCCCCCCCCCCCACCCCCCACACACACACACATCCACCCGCACGCCGAAATCACTTTGGGCATCGGCAGAGATATGCATCCTACTCTAACTCTCTCGGTCGCCCACATCTACACAAGAGGTCGAGAGCCAAAGATCCCACTTCTCACAAATGAGTCCAAGACGTGCCGAGATGTTGACAGGGAGGCATCGAACATCCTTGTGTTTTGCTCCATCCAAGTTGCCCACAGCGCCAGCATGACGACGGAATTCGCCGCTTTCCTGCCCGTGGTAGAGAGGTACAGTGCTCCACGACGTCAGGTTACCATACTTGTAGAGTGCTCTGAGGCGAGGACGACATAACCTGCAACACACACCCCTGGGCCAGCCCCACCCAGACGACAAAAGCAAAGAAGGATTGGAGAGTCATGTGATCAAGACTATCGTCTGTAGAGAGGCATAGGGGGTACCGGGTGTGACAAGGGCGATGACCGCGAGAGCAATGGCGATGACATTAAGCCCTGAGATTCAAGGATCCTCCTAGAAACTAATATGTGCACCTGCCATCTATAATCCGCACTGATGCATGGAAAAGGGCCAAGCCTCTGGAATGACTCGGAACCTCATGCCGGACCAATGTCTCTCAGCATCCACCTTTTGCATCCAGATCCACCTAGCACACAGAGAGACCTTAAGCAGGCGCAAATTGAGGAGCTCTAGCCAAGGAAAAAATAGCGCGCTATAGCAAAATAGCGTCGGACTTAAAATACACTATTATCTTGCTATATCGCGCTATAGTGTGCTATTAGCGAGACATTGTACACTGATTTATTTAGCGAGACAATTATCAAAACGCTATATTGTGCTATTAGCGGCGCTATAGCGCGCTATTTTTTCTCATGGTCTAGCCCTCGTAGGCTGTTAGGTTGGAAAACAACAGGCCAAACGATCATGTAGTTCCCACACGCACCTCATTCTTCCTGACCCACATGAACCCTCATCTAATTTTGTCAACAACTCGGAAAAACCACGGATCCTGGTCAAACGCCATCAGCCTGGTACACCAGAGATGATGTCATCGCAGTTTGCACGAAAATGAGTCATCCCTCCTTGGTTAGGAGTTGGGCCTTGTTATAAGCTTATTATAGCAAGCTTGTCCAACACATGATGGAGTTCGCCCTATGAGAGCTTCTTGACGGCGAGAGGAAGCCCGAGATATTCGCAGGGTATCTCCGTCACCTGGCAAGACATCTTGGGCGCGATACTATCGATGGTTGCCGAATAGCAGCGGATAGGCATCGCCACACTTATGTTGTAGTTAACCACCAGTCCTGAGGCCTTGTCGAAGCACGAAAGGATAGCTTTGACATCCCGAACTTCCTTCTCTTCAGGTCTTGCAAAGACGACCACGTCGTCAGCATATAGCAAGACGCGATGCTTCAGACCTTCAGCCCTGAAACTAGCAAGAACCCTAGACTATTCGGCTAAGTGAAACATGGACGCCAACACACCCATGACAAGCACAAATAGCAAGGGGGGCAGTGGGTCCCTTGCCTCAAATCCCGACCATGCAAAAAAAACCCGGTGCCTCCATTTACGAGGATTCGTGTCGTGGCCGAGCGCAGCAACACGGAATGTGTCAAGCATGCACATGCATGTTGACACGTCACATTGGCACACCATGCAAACATTTAATCTTCCATCAAAACGGGTTCTAACTAAAACTTGATTCACAAAACTCGACGTGTGTACGATGTGTGGTATGGCGAGGCAGACGACTTAGGAGGAGTGCACTTGAACCGCTCCTATTGTCACTCACTTAGTGGAGATAGATGAGCTTCCCTTATAAACAGATTCAACTCTCTCCCTGCAGTGTGGGACTGAACTTAGTCCCATTTCATGTACATGGCAAGCAACAAAACTGAATGGGTCTTTGAGTTTTTCAGGATTCCTTAGAGTAAATGGACCAAGATACATAAAATCCAACAATCCTCTGCCAAATCTCAAAGGTACATCTGATTGCACTATAGTTTCATATCTCTATTTAATATATCTACAATTCAGTGAAGAAAGTTAAGTTGAACTTCCGCCTAGACAACGAGCTACGATTGATTAAAACTGAACAGTAGACTAAGCCTTGAATTGTTAGTCTTGTGAAGTAAGTTTTTGTCAATGTCGTTACCGGTATTAGGATGCCTAGGCTACCCCACGGGTGGACCATATATGTCACACTCCTTGGCTTCTGATGAGCTTACTCGATATTCACCCAAATATCATAAAGAAAATTCCTTATATGACACTCCCTTAAAATGGTCTTCCTTATTTGACACTGACAAATTTTTTCTTCCCTATATGACCTATGTCCAAATCTTTCCTTTGGTGACACTGCCGTCGTTTCCGCTATAATGTTCTGTCAATTTTTTCTGGGGCGGACAAAATTACCCTCGTCCATATTGAACCAAATCGATCGAACCAAACAAACGAACCAGCAAACCTTTCCCCATCTCACGCTCATCTCTTTCGCCTAGCGACGGCGCCGGATTGGTAGACTTCCGGCGGCGGTGGCGTCAACCGAGGCGAGGAGGCCATGGTCTGCGCCTTGCCTCCGGGTGGCGGCCCAGGCACGGCTGCGGCGGTCATGACCCAGGTCGGAGCGAGGAAGACGGCGGACGGCGACCTAGGTGGTACGGCGGACGTCGACCCAGGCGGCACGCCGGAAGGCCAAGGCGGGGCTGCGTCGGTAGGTCATGGCGCGGCCGCGGGCGCAGGTCACGGCGTGGCTGCGGGAGGTCACGACGCGGCCGCGGGCGCAGACCATGGCGTGGCTGCGGGCTCTTCTCCAAGGCTGGGCGCGGCCACAGGCTTCTCCGAGGCAGGGTGAGTGTTTCTTCCTCGAATCTGTAGTACCAGTAGACTGAGGAGCGTGTTTCTGTTCTATGTACATGATGGATCCAAATTCAACTTAACTGCTGAAAATTAGAATGCTTCGCAACCCAAAAACAACTAGAAAGGAGATAAAGTGTTTTTGTTTTGAGATGAAGTGCTTATATTCTTCCTTTGTATTCCTTTGTAAGTGAGGAAAACCCCTTGTGATCATGATTGCTCTAGTGCAAAAATGAAAAAGAAGGTGAAGAATGCAACTAAGTTTTGGGTATGTGAGAAGGTGAAGGATTGGCTCATTGAAGATGCAACGCTAGTTCTGGACCATCGAACAGGTGATTACAACTAGTTCAGATTATTAGATATAATTAAACTAAAACTTGTTCTATATGCTGATTGTTTCCTTCTCACATTAGCAAAAGCTTGGAGAATACAACTAACAAAAAGGGAAAAGGGGACAATTCTGAATCGGTTGGATCAAGAGGTATTGTTTCTATTTTTAGTTCACATATTATGTTTAGCTTTTGTTTTCAGTTGCTGAAGCCATTGTTGCCATACATGTATAAATGCAGATCAAGAACCGGCTCAAATGAAAAGTGTGCTGAAAAGATCCCTATGGTGCCACTTGACAGTCCAGCAATGGGCACAAGAAGCAAAAAAAATTAAGCCTCCAAGTCCGCAATGAGCACTATAAGCATAAGAAGGCTCACCTGTGATTCTCATGTATGGTCTCCTAATGTAATAGCCACGAGGGGTCCATTCTTTTGTGTTGATCATGTGATGTATGTGTGGATTTAACATCACGTGATACATTTGAACTAGTCCTGATGTATGTGTGGACATGGATGTTTCTGTTAGTTGTTGTGATGCATTTTGTATACATATATATATGAATTGTGGGAGAAATGGAGTCCAAAAACAGTGGAGGTTCTGTCCAATTTTTCAATTTTTTGAATCCAAATTGGAGAACAAAATTTTGAATTTAAATCGAGTCGGTGACCAAATTTTGGGGTCTCAATTGGTCATTTAACCAAGACCAGTATATATCGTTACTGTAGCTATTGACTTGTACTGATTTTCTGTCACATTATACATCAAGGGTAAGAAGGTCTTTTCACGCCTCTCTTTAACACCGTTAGTGAAGAAAATGTACTAGAGTGTCATATAGGGAAAGAAAATTTACAAAGAGGTCATGTAAGGAAGAAAAAATTTACTGATGTCAAATAAGGAACATGTTTTTAGGGAGTGTCATACAAGGAATTTTCTCAATATCATACACTGGGAACCAATAGTGTGGTTCATATAGGTATGTTTTTCAAGATCGCCAATAACGTCTCTACTTATTATGAGTCAGGACATAACACATTAAGACATAATGAACACGTATAACAGTATTTTATAAGAGAAATTCAACTTCAATAGAGTGCGAGTTTTATTTAATTTTTCTCAACCAGCTGCTCCGATTTGTTTACTAAGTCGTAATCCACACGTTCACCGACCACATAGGCTGAGGCCCCTTCTGACATTGTCTATGATATTTCTTGAGTATCTTGATAATGGACTCATGTTGAATCTCTGAGCTCATCGATTTTCTAATCTTCTGCTGGAACTCCAGAGATAAGGAGGTGACTAGGAAATTAAAACACTTCCACTAGTTAATTACCTCTTACGCAACTTAATTATTTCTTCTACAACAACAACTGCATCCTGATTAGTACATTTTGTTCAAAAAAATCTCTTCTCCACGACGAGAAGAGAAGAGCATAGCTCTGCACCGCCGTTATTCCGGTCTTACCCTAATTACTCTCCCTAGTCAAGCACACGAACAGACTAGTTAACTTCGCCTTCTTTTCTTCGTCTTGCTTGTTCTTCTATGCATCGATCTACTTGAGCCACCTCCACTTGTTCTACGTACTCTTAATTCTGCTGGTCTACGTAGGGCGGCGGCTGTGCTCTGCCTACATGCTGTCTGTCTGTCTGTCCGTCAGAGTGGGTCATGGCTGCACCGTCTTGTACGGCGCCGCCGCGATGGCCTCGGCGACGCTGAAGAAGAGGCGGTCCGACCCGAACAACTCCCCGACCACCGAGTTGTACATCCTCTCCGTCACCGATCCCACCGGGTTCGCCAGAACCAGCTCGATGTTCCTCTTGTCCAGCACCCTCTTCAGCTCAGCCAGCGCGTCCAGCCCACTCGTGTCGATCGCCGACACAGCTGCACTCAATCGACATGATCTCGGTTAGCTCTGAATATTGGATGTGCCATGACTATGAGTGGCCAACTGCCCAACTGAGTGGCGTTGAGGATAAATTTGCAGTTTGCTTACCGGACATGTCGAGGACGACGCAGAGGACGGAGCCGAGGTTGGCCTTGGCGGCGCGCTCCTCCTCCTCCCTGAGATACCGCATGATCCTCTCCACCAGGTACATCGAGTTGGCGAAGTAGATCGCCGACTCGACGCCGACGACGAGGAACGGCGGCACGCGCACGGCCTCCCTGTACTGCGCCAGGCTCCGGTAGCTCTGCGTCCCGGGCACGAGCCCCTTCACCACGGTATTGGGCCGGGTCACCTGCAGCAGGATCTTGAACAGCGAGATCCCGACGGCGACGCCAAGCCCGACCTGGACGGACACGAGGAGGACGCCGAGGAAGGCGGCGAGGCAGGCCATGAAGTCGAGCTTGTCCACTTTCCACAGCTTGGCGGCGCCACGGACGTCGATGAGCCCGGCCACGGCGGTGATGATGATGGCGGAGAGGATCACGTTGGGGGTGTAGTGGAAGAGCGGCATGAGGAAGAGCAGCGTGACCAGCACGGCGGTGGCCATGACGATGTTGGACACCGCGGTGCGGCATCCGGCGCTGTAGTTGACGGCGGAGCGGGAGAAGGAGCCGGTGGTGACGTAGCAGGAGGCGCAGGAGCCGGCCATGTTCATCACCCCGATCGCCATCATCTCCTTGTTCCCGTCCACCTGGTAGTTGTTGAGCGACGCAAACGTTCGGCCTACTGCGATCCCCTCCTGCACGAACAATCCAATATTAATATTTTCTCTGTTCAGATCAAGAATCAAAATTTGAATTTGGCAGATTGATCTTACGGTGAGGGACAGGATGCCGGTCATGAGCCCGGTCTTGATCGACAGCGCAACGTAAGAGCCGCTGAAGGCGAGCATGTTCATGGAAGGAGGGTTTACTCCCCTGGGGAGATCGCCGATCTGCTCGACATACATGTTTGCATATGGATCAGATATAGATTTAGGAATGTTTCTTCGGGTTTTTTTAATGCTTGCTGCATTCCGATGAAAGAGTAACACGCAGAATGTTCAGACGTTCAGAAATACTTACGATGCTGATGGCGTGGCCTCTGCAGAAGTAGGAGATGATGGTGGAGGCGATCACCGAGGTCAGTGGAGCAGCTGCTGATACCCAGAAAAGCCTTGGATTCCGAGCACTCTGCAGAAGAACAAAAAACAGAAATTGTGTGCTTGGTTAGTACCAAATACTCTTTTACACGTACAGTATTGCTTAATTACTTTCACCAAAACAAAGACAAAAAAGTTTAACTTCCACACTGGCTACTTGAAGAGTTTAACCAGGATAACTGCTTGCGCCATAAGTTTACTAGGTGTTCCATATACATGTGGATTTTGAGGTGGAAATTAAGGTGTTAATTCAGGAGGTCCACATCTTTTCCAATTTTTTCAAGGTTTGACACTTTAGATCATATCAGGTAGGAACACCATCATTCTTAAGCAAATCTGCTGTTAATGGAAAATCATGCACCCTGGCCCACTTTCCATGGACTATTACTACGCGTAAACGGCTTCCGGAGAGTGACGTAGATCATCATCAAGATATTTGAAAGGACATGACACGGAGATGAGATGAGGAGAGCATGTGACCGACTTGCTGAACAGGTGACACGCAACAGAGGCCAACTCCGACACTACATTCTCCCCAAAAGGGAAAAAGAGGGAAGGTTCCAATGGGACACCAGCTACACTAGAATAGATTCTAACTAAAGTTACGCACACACACTCACACACGTCTTACTCCAAATTGATTGATGCGTTTGGCCTAGCAGTATGAACACCAATGCAATAGCTATGAACATAGCCGGTGTATGTGCGTGGCAAAACTGAAACTGCTCAAACATGTTAGGCTTGGCTTCAAAACACATGTTTGGTATGCTTTGAATCTTAGCTGCCGAAAGATAAAGTAAACTTTTTTGGAAGGAGAAAGTGATATAGATAGTACTGTTTTGTTTGAATGAAAGATTTTTGTACTAATATAAACTTCCTTTAATTAGCAATTATACAATCTTGAAGGTGCTTGTGGTCAAGACTCAAGTGCCAACAAGCACCTTTTGTCACCATGTTCAGTCCATTAGACAGATATCTTGGAAGGTTAGGCCTCCTATAGGTAGGAACTGAACTTTTCATGTCATGCCAAATGTTTAGTTAAGCCAAGCAAGTCTAAGCCTCTTTTTAGTAGGATAGTCTAAAGTACTATTTGCATAGACAAGCTAAAGAGTTTAAAAGATTCCAACTAATTGGACTAAGGTAGCCATGCTCTCTGATTACTTATATGACATTTGTTTCGTATAAATTTATCATGATACTTATTGTTTTAGTGTACTTAAGATACTGACGAATGATATCCTGAGGAAACAAGTAAGAGTAAAGTAGGAGATTCGTTTTCTGTTTGAAATCAAATCAAAAGAATGGAACTCTTTTTCAGAAAGAAAATATCCAGCATTAATAGGTCCACATAAGCAGGAGCTAGGTGCTTAAATCACCCTGCCACTGATTATTAGCCATTGGTTAAACTGAGTGGGGTGAAATTCCTAGTTAGTGGCAAGCACCCTTTGGGCCCCTCCATTGAACTCCAGGGCTCCAGGACACCTCACTTTTCTGATTTTAAGCACCACCTCCCCTTTATGCAATTCTATCTTTCCTAGAAGTAGCCACCTGACTATAACCATGGTCAAATAATTCTAGAAAATTTTAGCCGGCTGATTCACTAACAATAACTAAACCTGTCTCTTTCTTCCCTTTTCTTTTCTGAAGAAAAGAAGGGAGAGAAACAGAGATGCATATGCATGCTATAATCATTTTTATGGTCCTTTTGTACTAATAACATACCGAACATGAATTGCAGTTTGCATTGTTTGATATAGGCGCACACTTTCTCTCATATATGCCCAATTTTAGCTTAAGTGATCGTGTGCAATTTTATTTCACTCATATTTACAAAAACAAATCAGAGGCACAGAATTAGTTAAGAAAACAGGTAAAACTATTTCAGCACGAAAGCTAAAACTAAATATGGTCAATGTGAAACTAATTGGAGTAGCAAGCTAGAGGCCAGGGCGGGTGGGTGGCTTACGATCTGCCGTGTGCCGAGGAGGATGGCGAGGAAGGAGAGGCCCATGACGATGGTCTGCCACTCCCACTCACGGTGTCGCCTCACAACGGAGGCCATGACGTCGACGAAGCCCATGTGTGTGGTGAAGTGGACGATGCCGAGGAGGCCCTTGAGCTGCTGCAGCGACACGATGATGGCGGCGCCGCCCATGAACCCCGTCAGTGTGGCCTTGGACAGGAAGTCGACGATGAAACCGAGGCGGAGGAACCCGAGCGACGCCTGGAAGAGCCCGGCGAAGAAGGTGGCGGTGAAGGCGAGCTGCAGGTACAGGATGGGCTGCTGCTCCGGCGCCACCGCCTCCCGCAGCATGGACCCCATCACCAGCGACGCAATCGACACCGGGCCCACCGCCAGGTCCCGGGAGCTCCCCAGCAGCGCGTAGATGAGCGGCGGCACGAAGCTCGAGTCTGAAAGTCCAATCGATTAATGGAGTTTCGTCAGTCAGCAATTAAATTGCATGCAGCCATGAATGAATGAGGACCGAGGCGCGGCGGTGCGAGAGACTGACATAGGCCGATGATCGGAGGCAGGTTGGCGAGCTTTGCGTAGCTGATTCCCTGCACGTCGCGCCATGGAAAGAAGTTAATGCCGAGCCGAGGTAACAGACAGGTGGCTGGTGGCCAGAAAGGGAAGGTCCTAAAACAGGGTGGGGAATTGAAGGCCGCCCCGAAGTAGGAGGAGAAGAAGCAGGGGAGGTGATTGATTGAATGTTTGGTGGAACTGTTACCTGTGGGATGGCGAGGCTGGCAATGGTGAGGCCGGCGATGGCGTCGGAGCGGAGGAGGCGGAGGCTGTAGTGGGAGCCCCAGTCGAAGATGGGGAAGAAGTACTGCAGCGCGAGCACGGCCTTCCTGGCCAGGGACTGGTTCTTGAAGCGGTGCAGCGGGTCGTCGGGGAAGAAGATCTCCGCCAGCCTCTGCCCCAGCGCGCGCGCCGTGGACCGACGCTCGGCGCAGATACCTTGTGCTTATCCGCCACCATGAACGGACCCCGCTGATGCGGTGGCGGTGGCGGCGCCGCCGACGCGCCGGAGACCCGGGGCTGCGCCGCCTCCACGTCGTACGTCAGGGTGTCCACCTTGTTGTTGACGACCATGGCTACGCGCTAGGTTGATGCCCTCTCCCTGCAACCGCCGGCGCAGGGGAGGAGCGGGGGTCGCAGTTAAGAGGAGAGGAAGGCCAATTGTTGCTGCTTGATGGATTCGTCTCGGAGGAGGATGCCGGCTTTTATAGGGACTCGGAGACGGAAGCGCGGGAGAAGAACGCCAAGGCGGACAAGGCTTTCCTTTCCCTCCTCGTTGCGGGTTCGGATTAGCAGGGGACTCTGCCTTGCCTCCTCTGTTGTGATGTGATTTGGGGGTGGGTTAATTTTGGTGGGGCCCTTCTATTACTATTTACTGGATGCCGTAATTAGCCACCGACCACCAGCTGCTCGCGCATTTGACACATGTGGAAAATTATTGACCGCTGGGACTTGGGGCAAATAATTGGGCTGGAGTATATTCCATTGTAACCTTCTATATTCCTTTAAAATTAATTTTACCTCTTATTGTGACAGCTTTTATCTGATTGGAAAAAATCTTCCCACATTTTGCTCTTAATTGTAAAATCAGCCACAAGATTGCGATTAGAGCTAATTAAGGATATATCATTCAGAAATGTTAGGATCAAAATCCTCAAGGTTAATGAATGCCAATTCTATGGAAACGGATGAAAGCCTAAACAATGAATTAAAGGAAATCATAAGATGCAACGTCTACACCACATGCCCAAAACACGCCAATGGTGAAAGATAGATCAGAGAAATCATAGCACTAACAAGATACGCTACCTTCAACTGCCACCACGAACCGAACCAGAAATAAGCAAGACAAAACGGGTACCACCGCTGGTTTGATCGACTTAAAAGCTCTAATCCGACCATCAATTAATATTGTGTGTCCCAAAAACAAAGTGTCCAAGATAAAGAAGACACGAAAGTAGCAGAGTCATCCACGCCGTCCTGATCAATTGGCATACGTCATCTGTTGTCACCGATGCGAGAAATGGCTGGAGTCTGTCCATGTGAGTTGTTGAAGACATAGATCATTTTCCACACTTCGGACCTACATGGTACAATGATCAAGGATTGTTAACTGTTCTCTCTGCAAATGAGGCTGATAATTAACCACATACAAACTTAAGAAACCAGCGAAATAGTGCCGAATGATAATTTCAGTGCACTCAAGTCACACATGCTACTCCCTCCGATTCAAAATAGGCGTAGCGGTTTTGAACTGTGATTAGTTCAAAACTGCGATACTTATTATGTATCGGAGTTAGTACGTATACTTGACAAGGATATGAATGAAGACCTCTGAATTAGTGGCAACCACATGTAAAGGTATTCCAGACATTCCTGAAAAAACAAAGCAATATTTACTCAAAGGACAATTAAAATAATAATTAATCAGATGATTCTTTAGCTCTATAAAGTGCACTGATTCCACTCCTTTTATCAAACGATCTTACGAATATTACTCCTTTTTGTAGTAACAAGCCTAAGAAAACCTTCACCTTGAGCAGGACCTGAATATTGACAAGTGTTTGGAAAATAATATGTTGGACTTAATTGGACGTGTCTATACGCTTGATTGAACAAAAAGCAACGGTTGCACTTGAACTGCACACCAACTTCTTTTGAATTTCATACACCTGAACCAAAACACACTTCCCTTGAAGTTGCTACCACAATCCATAGTACTACCAAGTATCTTCCTCTCGAAGTCAACGATACCTTGTGCCCATTCAACTTGGAACACTGTTCACACCTACGTGCCATAGTTTCAAAACATATTTAAGAGCGTGCACATGCTCTTATCACGATCCGAGACACTAGGAACTTTTAAAAAATTAAGACAAATAGCGTATAAGTATCAAAATAGCTAAAAAAAGATATAAAAAATTTCAGTAAAACATTATAATATTTGTTCTGCTCTGTATTTTGACTGTCAAGACTTTATTGAAACACTATTCCCATGATATTTTTTATAATCTTGTAAAATTTCAAGATCTCGTCTTGTGAGATAAAAATAACAACTCTAATTTTTTTGAAACGAGGCAAAAAATTTGCCTTTTATATTGATAAAGTATAAGCAAACATGAAGGACAAGGCCTAAAAAAGAAAAAAAGTTACAACTCGATCCACGCCGGTCCCGAGGGCGCGCCCCACACGGGTCGACGACTAAGTTGCCCAAGCAACCAAAGCCGACACCAAGACCCCTCAACGCAACGCGGCGGAGGTGAGAGTCCGGAGCCGCCGCTCCGACATCCACGCCGGCTCCAAAGCCGCGCTCCACACGGGTCGACGATCATGACGCCAAGCAACCATAGCCGACACCAAAGACCTCGACGCCTCACAACGGAGGCGAAGCATCCGGAACCGCCGCTCCGACATCCCCGCCAGCCCCAAGGCTGCGCCCCCAACAAGCCGACGACCAAAACGCCCAAGCGGCCACAGTCGACGCTACACCACCTCAATGCAGCACGGCGGAGGTGAAACCCGGAGCCGCCGCTCCGGCATCCACGCCGGCCCCAGGGCCGCGCACCCCCAAGCCGAAGACGAAGACTCGCCGCCGCTAGCCACCAGCACTCCACAGGTCCCGCTGGTGAGTGGAACATCCAATGCGAGGCCCCAAGAGGCAAGCGACGCAGGAGCGCCGCCCTCGCCCGATCCCGCTAGGGATCTAGGGTTTCCCCCGGAGAACCCGGCGTGGAGAAGCGAGAGCACCACCTCGACGACGCCTTCAAGAAGGACGCGGCGCCCGAGGGCGTCGCTGTCGTCAGCCCCGGCCGACAGCCCGGGCTAGGCTTTCGTCCGGCAATGTGTCACAAACCCCACCAACCGCCCATCGGGGACCGACCAGACCACCAACTCCGCGTGCCGCAACCACCACGTCACCTCATGCCACGGCAGGCGGCACGCCGACCACGGTCCACCCGCAGCCGCAGCTCCGGGGCCGCCGCCCCGGCTTTCCTCCTCCCGTCCTCGCCCCTGCCGCAGCAAGGGGCGGCTTCGCCGCTCGCTCCCCCACCGCTGCAGCCACGCCCGGCGCAGGCCCGCGCGGCCCAGATGCAGCCCGCACGGGCCCATCTCTCCTGGCCGCGCCCCGCACCACGCCATCCTGCGCCGCACCACCGTCGCCGCAGGAACACGACGTGGCCGACCGGGCCCCAGCCGCCTCAGCCGCATCCGCCGAGACCCGTGGAAGTCATGCCGCCCACACGGCCAAGACACCGCGAAGAGCCGTCCGCCGACGACCACCACGGCAAGGGCCGCCGAGATGGAGCCAGGGCCGCCGCCCCTGCTTACCCAGCCGAGAATGGGAGCTCCTCCGCTCAGGAGCTCGCCGCCACGCCACCTTTGCAGACGGGCCCTGCCGACGAGCCGCATGGGGACGGAGGAGTCGGGGAGCTATCGGTGGCCGCGCTTGGAGAAGAAACGAGCCGCGCGCCGCTCGTGTAGGCTGAGCCTGGCAGCTGGATGAGAGGAGAGAGGAGAGCGAGGGGCTTCTGGATCTAGTCTCGCCGGCGGCCAGGGAGGTCGGAAGAGGGAGATCGAGCCGGCGGCGCCGGCGCGTTCGGCAGGGCTCGCGGGAGCTCGTGCCTGTTTTGCGTGTCCCGTCCTCGTTATGCAAAAGTGATTATAACAACTCTTATGAATAGAAGGTTTTTCTTGCGCATAATTTGGAGGTGTTGTGTATAAATATAGTACGTGTATAAGAATCTATAGGGAAACACTACCTGAATAACAGTTCAATTCTTACAATAACCTAGCTAGGAACAATTGGCATTGTTCTTAATTTACAAGGAAAAATTAAGTAAACCATTTCTCCGGTCAGATTGTGCATCTTATGACACACAAAGAATCAATAGTAGAAATAGATGGTTCTTTATTTTACGATGGAAGAACTTTCACCAGGTAGTTGATCAAAAGTACGAATACAATTTAAAATGATAACATCTCTATTATCGAATCCGTCCGTGTCGAGACATTATTGCAAGAGACAATTACATGTCAAAAAATACACTATCCCATGATATTTTTTATAATTTTGTAAAATTTCTAGCTCTCATCTTGTGAGATAAAAGTAAGACTCTTACGAACAAAAAATCTTGCTCGGGCATAATTTGGAGGTGTTGTGTATACAAATCTATAGGAAAAAAATGACCCGATTAACAGTTCAATCGTACAATAACCTAGCTAGGAACAATTGGCCTTGTTCCTAATTAACAAGGAATACTTAAGTAAACCACTCCTCCGGCCAGATAGTGCATCTTATGACACACAAAGAATCAATAGAACAAATAGAGGGTTCTTTATTTTAGGACGGAAGAATTTTCACCAGGTAGTTGATCTCCTTTTCTGAGTACGAATCCAAATTGTAAAATGATAACATCTCTATGGTCGAATCCGGCCATGTCGAGAATCATCTGCCATCCCTGAACTTCCAATATAGGTAACAATGGGGCCAGATTCATGCAAAAGAAGGCTGGGTGGAAGGTGAATATCTTTTCTCCTTGGATGATGGATTCTGAAATTGTTGCATGTTAATTGGTGGGATAAGTTCCTTGGTTCAGTTGTGCACTCAGTGGGTTACCCAGTTTTAGCGGTCGTGTATATCCGGTGACTGTGAATATGTGGCAACTTTGAGTATTATAAGCATGAGGAGACGATCCAGAGGTGCCAAGTCTGCTCCACGTGTGCATTGATGGGCCGACATGTCTGACAACTGGCAAGGCAAACAATATGTGTAAGCATGCCATTAATTAGGAGCACACCTAACTCCTCCGTATTTGTCTTCCAAGAAAGCAACACAACAGAACACATCGGTTCTCCATATGTATAGCACTAATCTATAGGAAAGTGCATATTCACATCTTGACACATGCTATAAGCTAGTAGATTCGGAGCCATCAATTGTGACAGGGGCACCGAGAGCCATGACAACAACAACAACAAAGCATATACTTCATCGATAAGGTAAAAGCTCATCACTTACAGAACATAGATCGAGTGGGACTCCCAACTATCCACGGAGTCCATGCATTTGATGCATAGCTTAGCTAGCTAGCTCCCCTCCAAAGGTGACCTATGGAGGACGATAATGCATGCCTATCAGTCCTAAATTTTCTTGCAAATATTTAGAACACATCTTGAAATGCAGAGCAATAAAACACAAGTGGCTCACCATGTGCCTGTTTATACACAATTACATATATATAAATAGCATCTGTTGCTAGCCCTAGCTAATTGTGGCCAAGGCGCATGTGATGCTAGTGTGACCAGTCATATATCTTTGGCAACATGCAACTGTCGGCCAGCAGTGCACATAGCTTCAAATAGGTGCAAGTATAAATGGGGCAACCAAAACTAGCAAAGATGCTAATAGAGTTTGTAACTAGGTGAAATCTCCATGCTTTTTGGTTGGAAACTTGTCTTTCCAGCAGACTGTTCACGTGTATATATTATTGTACTGACATTTGTATATTTCGGGCCAGCTGAGGTAACTTCTAATTTTGTCTCTGTAAACCAACGGTCACCACCGTCTTGGTATAAGGGGAAAGTAGCTGGGGATATATCCGCAATAAGGTTGATGGCAAGTGCTCCCCAACATGGCCAAAATAAGTAGGCAATCAGTTGCAAAACCCATGTTGTCTTTGCTTCGTGTGGTCATGCATGTGCCTATGAGATTGCGTCTCAAGTAAGATAATTAATGTATTATTTGTTGAATAAAATATTATCTATATACTATCAACTAACTTCATTTACATTATTGTTACACATAAGTTTATTTTGATGGGAAACTCCAGAAAATATTTTATTTTTATGATTAATTGTACACCTTTCCTTATTGAGCCACAGTTAATACAAATACTAGCTAATACAAATACCAGTACATTGTCACGAGTAGAATATGTTAGAACTAAGTTGGAAGCTGCATATAAGCACTTCCCCTAAAAAATTCTTTTATCCAACTTTTCCTTTCTGCAGGTGCCTACAATAATATATGCTATTCTAATTGAGTCATTGTTACGCATATCATGCAGTGAGGTTTAGGTACAATTGTAATCGTGAGGAAGTGGTTCATGCATACGGTCACTAGTTGATGGCTAGATGAGCACAAAAATGAACGACTATCATCTGTAGGCGGAAACTCAAATTTGCAACTAGTTGCACCCGCAACTAGTTTTCAAAAATCGTACTTCCGAGTATCCAAAAATCGCGAAAAAAATCATGGACATGGACCATGTTGAATCTTCGACACCCAGAAAATTTCATCCAAAAATATGCTCATATGTGGCCTGTGCAAAAAAGAGAAATGAAAGTTTGAATAGTTTTTTTCGTGATTTTTGGAAACTCGGAAGTATGATTTTTGGAAACTAGTTGCGGGCGCAACTAGTTGCAAATAATTCGCGTTAGGCAGCTACACTGAGGTTGTGGCATTCATTAGGGATGTGTTCGTTTTTTTATGAAGTGGGAACCATTCCATTCCATTCCACCAGAATGGAACCACTATATTCGTATGTTCGGTTGATTTGGAAATCGGTGGAACGGAACCGCATCAAATTAATGTAAACATCCAATTAATTAGAGCCTAAATTTAATCTAAATTAATTAGATCCTAATTAACCGGTCTCCAACTCACGGGAGAGGAGGACCGCATCGAGCTCCTCGGGGAGATTGGGCCAGCGAGCTCCTGGCCGCCGCGCGCCTGGCCGTCTCCTGCTGGCCGCCGCCGCGCATGGCCGCCGCGCCTGGCCGTCGCCTGCTGGTCGCCGCGCCTCGGGAGCCTTGGGAGGTCGCCGCGCCTCTGCTGGCCGGCGCGCCTCGGGAGGTTGCCGCCTCGGGAGCCTCGGGAGGTCGCCGCCCCGAACCCCTCGCATCCGTGCTCCGCCCGGCCCCCTCGCCTCCGCTCCTTGCTCCGCCGTCGCAGGTGCTACGTGCTCTGCCCAGCCCGGTCGCCTCCGCTCCGTGCTCCGTGCTCCGTGCTCCAGGCTGGCCGTGGCCGCCGCCGCCGCTGCTGGCCGTGGCCGCGCCTGCCCGTGCTAATTAGGGAGGAGACGAGGAAGGAGGCGAGGAAGGAGACGAAGGAGAGTAATTAGGCTCGGTTCCGCTCGGTTCCACCTCGTCCGGCCGATTTGGCCAGACGGGTGCGTTCCGCATCTTCAGCGGATATTCCATTTGGAGGAACGAGTTGGTTCCATCCCATTCCCGAACCGAACGCGAGAATGCACCCCAGGAATGGAACGGTGCCATTCCGTTCCACCCGGTTTCAAAAACGAACACACCCTAGATCAACGACTCTATGTCTCTATCCGGAATTTTCCTAAACATCTAGTACCCAGGCCCGGGTCCACAGTGGTGTCTACTGTGCCGTCAACATAGGGCCCACGAATTTTTGGGGCCCTGAATTTTTATGTATGCCTATGTATTTGTATAGCATCTGAAGGCCGGATTTGGGATTTATCTGGGCGCTGGGGCGCTGGTCCGTCTCCGCGCGAGAAAAGAAAGGAAGCAGGCCCTCGCGTGGGCTTGTGTGCGAGTGGAATACGAAACGTATCGATCGATCAACTCGCAGGGTCATAGGCTTACGATTCCCACGCCCGCCGATGCACGCACGAGCCACGAACTCGAATCGATAGTTGGACACACATCGCTCATCTGTCATCTGTCGATCGATCGCATCCAGGGGCTGGCGACGGGCGACACCAACCGTTGTGCCACGCGACAGTCAGGGCCCTGGCGGCTGGCAACAGATCCTCTTCTGCTCTTCCTCGGCTGATCGCAATTCGCAAAAACAACTATAGCCGTATAGGCGATAGTCCGGTTAATTTTTTGTATCCACTCTTCTAATTTCTGATAGCATCCACACTTCTATTTTATTTTATTTTATTCATCTCTTGAATCTTGTGTTTCAATACTACAGATTTTTTGAATCATCATGGGGAAACATCAGTCCGCTTCCCAGAAGCGTAAGAGAAAAGAAAAAGAACATTATTTGATCAAATCTCAAAAAGGTGCTATGGACACAATGACACAACAAAGACTTAAGGGTTGGATTGGCGGAACGAAGCTTTTCTAAGTTGAAGCTATTGAATTCATATATGCATACTACAATGACACAACAAAGACTTAACGATTTGGCAACAATAGCAATTGAGAGCGAAGTGTTGAAGAAGATTGATTATGAGGATATCATTGAAGAGTTCATTTCAAAGAAAACAAAACGAATGATGATGTTCAAATAAATGTTATGCAACCTCGAGTTAAATATGTATAATTCTCAATATATTCAATTGTTACGTAAAATATTATGTCATATACATTAGAATTATTTATTAGTTCAAATTTTCGTGTGAGATGGAGCCCCGTTTTAGATTTTAGCACAGGGCCCCGGATTTTGCCGGCTCGGCCCTGCTAGTCCCTCAAATCATTGCATGACGATTTTAGATAATGTGGTAGCCCGATCGGAAAGAAAATCCATACCAAATTAAGAGAAATCATGAAATTGGCGTTGTAATGGTTTGTACTCTTTGCAGGTTGTTGGCTTTGTTAATTCAAAGTCGGTCTCGTCGAGCCTTTCATCTAAAAGAAGATTACCGCTATGAGAAACAAAAATGTTTTCACATTTATAAGCGAATGACACCACTTTTGGAAAAATGAGAGCGGTTACACTCAAGTAATAGAGAACAATTATTTCTCTTTCACTCTTTCTATCCTTAAATATTTTATTATTGTTTATAAAGCAACACTTATCCCCCACCTTTGCATTCTTCTTTCCGTTGCAAATGCAACGACATACACATCAAAACATAAAATTGACTTTTCTACCTTATATA
Source organism: Poa pratensis (assembly GCA_947311845.1). Taxonomy (NCBI): domain Eukaryota; kingdom Viridiplantae; phylum Streptophyta; class Magnoliopsida; order Poales; family Poaceae; genus Poa; species Poa pratensis. Next base: position 30,015,701 of record CAMZMU010000082.1, on the reverse strand, counting down.
ATTGTAACTACCAATTCTTTGCACACCCAAATACTCGAATAGGAACTCAACCTCAATTAGGATATTGGTATCGAAGCCGATGCAATGCTTGAATGTCTGAATCCAAACATACCTTAGTTTTTCTTGGTATACGGCCGCCGTTCGATCGAGCCGACATTTTAGCCACACATGAAGAATTGCGTCTCACACGTCAGAGCCTGACAGAGATTCCGCTCGAGCTAGAGCCACCGACCAGGAACAGGGGCCGCCGGAGCCGGGAGCAGTAAGAGCCTCGCACCGCTGGAGACCGTATGAGCTTCCATGGATATGACGCGGAGCACCCTGCAGTGGCCGCCACGCTCCGCGGGTCCCCCACAACTACCCCGCGACCCCCGCTAACATATCTAAGACTACGAAGTCGCCGTTGCTGACCCGCACACTCTCACACTGGTTAGTTCCACTTCATCTCAAAGTCCGCCTTAAAATCATCAAATCTGTCAGAATGAACATCGTACATGGTTAGATTTGAATGCCACAAAGGATCACATTGCACACGGGTATATTCGTATATGCAAGAAATCTATGGCAAATGTGGCCCATCCACACACCGGTTACAACATCCATTTTGGATCGGTCAGGTCACGCTCGCATTTTTTTAAATAATACATTTTTTTAGTTATTTCAAGAAATAATACGTGTTTTTTTATTTTCAAAAATATTATCTAGTTGGCTTGGCTGAAGACAATTAGTACTAATCGTCCTGGCCAAAGACGATTAGTACTAGTCGTCTTCGCCGAAGACTATATGTGCCTTTGCACTTTATCTTTTCCTGCATGCACTTCGTCTTTTTCTGCATGCATTACTACTAGTCGTCTTGAGCTAGGACGACAAGTACTAATCGTTCTTCGGTGAGGACGACTGGGTAATATTTTTGAAAAAAAAACACGTATTATTTTTCTAATTAAATAAATTTAGCGTATTATTTAAAAAAAATTAGCCATTATTTCTCGCATGCCTCATCATCCACACGTCTTTTTACACCTCGTCTCATGTCAGACCGTGTCTGAGGAGGGGTATCCGATGGCTCATTAGGTACTAGTGGTCGATTCAACCCATGACCCTTGATCTTAGAGGCTGTGAAAATGTATTTAGATGCAGAACTCCCAGGCCATCAAAAGTGAGGTGGGACAACAATGGTCTCCCAATTAGGGAAAATAAATTATACTATGGTGCTTTCATTTATTAACTTCAAGTAACATAATCCTTAATTTTCTATTAATGCTCATATAATTGTGAGTTTTCCTTAATTTCGTATTTATTTATATACTTCTAGTTTTTTATAAATCTTGGTATTTCTTTACTTCCTAGTATTTTCCTGGTTTAATTTTAGGATTTCACACCTTTTTTACTTTTTTTTAGATAAAGAGTATATATTAATATCGAGAGGATACCAATTACACCCAGCCTCTGCAACAACGCATTGTCCTAACGACAACACGGATGCACACAGCACAGAATAAGAAGAAGAATTACAAAAAAGAAAAGTCCCGCTACAGTGATCTATTACTTGTAGCAGCAGGCCTAACACCACCAAAAACAGCACCAGAAGTATAGCTTCTCCAAAAGCAGCGCCTCCAAGAAGGGAACAGTGCTATTGCGCCGTCGCCGCCCTGATCAAAGATCATAGGTTTTCACCCTGAAGAAAATCCACACTCGCAAAAGCAATGCCTTCAACAAGGTCATTGCTAGGCACAACCAATTAAGGCCAGACCTTGGGCTCTCACCCTGAAAGTTTGGATTCTGAACTTCTCCTGTGCTGTCGCCCCCACTTGCCGTTGCCGCTGCTCCAAGTTACAAATCACCAAGCAAATTCCTCATCGCCACCGGGAATCGAACCACCATTACTAGTCTTCAAATCTAGGGCTCCATGTCCTTCTCCGCACTCTGACTTCACCGTGAAACAGAAAGGCATGTTCCCAATGGCAACAGACTGCAGAGCTTCGCGACGCTTCCTCTGAAACCAAACGGTCAGAAAAAAACATGGCTGCCCGCGACCGAATCTCACCCGATTCGACAATCTCCAGGCTTGATTGCCCAATGTAGTTCGCCGACGGAGCCTTCCGGAACTCGACAATCCGACCAGATCGAAGAAATAAGTTTCAGGCAGATCTTCTTCTTGGCGCTAGCGGAACCCTAGGACCGCCGCCTTTATTCAATCCCTAAGAGCGCCTTCCTGCATCACCATCCTCGTTAGCCGCCGTCGTCCCGCGAGCGACTTGCAAGCGGAGCACTAGGCGTGGGCGCGGAGTCCAGGTCAATCCTGCTCCATGCATCTTGCCCCAAGCACATCCGTGGAGGCGGCCGGCCGGAAACAAGACCAGATCAAACGCCCATCACATGCACGCGGGGCGTTGGATGACCGCCTGCCAGAAAGCTAGCTCCAGATCGATCGGCTTGATGCATGCACATGCAAGGCCTTCAGATCAGATCGTGTCCCGTGCACATCCGTGGACGCCGCCAGATCGTGATCGCGTTGGCGGCTGCATGATCGTCGGAGGCTTGCCATGGACGACGTAGGAATCGATCTGGACTTCTAACCGTTTCCGGATGCACCGATCAGATCGGGTGATGCGTGGCGGTGTGGGAGACGCCAGGGCTAAAAAAAGAAGAGGAGACACGCCTCGCCGCCTCCGTCCGCCGTCAGACGGCCTCCTCCGGTGGCGGCGGGGTAGCTGGGGCGGAGTGGGAGAGGCTCTGTAGGTGGCGGCGGTGGTGACCTCCAGAGTCGCCTCAAACGAAGCGACCCGGGAGGTGATACAACAATATTACCTAGAAGGGTCGTATATCACCTTTTTTTTTTTTGATAGTGCGCATGGATGTGTGCGAGACCATTAATTCCCAGTCGTCCAAAACTTCCTTGCAATGGTACGAGAGTAACAAAATGATGTGGTTGTGCTAGTGCTTAAACATTGTGGGTTCAATCTTTTCAAATTATTTAAAATCTCAAGATATTTTGTAAGAAAAGTCAAATAAAACTATAGATATTTTTTAAAAATTGCGGCTCCAGCTGATCTCACAGCAGACATGTATCTCTGCTACTAACAAAATTATGGGATTTTGACAACGGAAGACAAAACTTGTCTGGCTTAAGTTCAGGGATCAAATGTAGACTCGAGCAAATAGTTAAGATACAAAAGAGTGCTAGCTAGGCGTGAATGGACAGGGAGGAAACGATTATCTAGGTATGTACAGCAGAAATGCAGGACTCACGTTAAGCATGCAAAGACCAATCTGAAATACTGATTCATCAGTACTCGCTGGTAGAAACAAGGGCTCTAGTCCCAGGTGGTAAGGCCCTCTAATACCGGCTTGCCACCTGGGACCCCCAAATCAGGACTAGAGGCTCCCCCTCTAGTCCCGGGTCAGTTACGAACCGGAACAAAAGACTACCCACGTGTCCGCTGCTTGGACGCGTGGTCGAGGACATTTTGTCCCGGTTCGTAATACGACCCGGGACAAAAGAGCACCACACGTGGCAGCCTCTGGATTTTTTGTATTCCCGCCTTATTGTATATTTAAAACCATGATCAATCTTGCAAAATATATGGTTAATTAATTAAAAATCAGAAAAATACATATAGCTTATTAAAATGTTCATAAAATAAATATCTATCTAATAAAAATATACTTTATTACATGGAGATCACAACCGGGACTAGAGCCCGTCTATTCGATTACATGGAGTTCTCATAACATCGGGACTAGAGCCCGTCTATTCAATTACATGGAGATCATAACCGGGACTCAATGTAAGTAGTACGTGCCATTGTATTTTCCCTTTGGGTTTATGACATGCTCCAGCAAAAATCCCGCAATTTCCTCTTGAATTGCTTGAAAGCGCTCCTTTAGTTGCATGTTCCTCCGGTGATCCCACAACTATAAAAGAAGGAGATCAATATGAATATCAATCATCATAAAAAAAATTATGAATGACACTCAACACAATTGATGGTAATAAAATAGAATCATGAATATATTTGTTCACGTACTTCTACAGATAACGCTCGGTTCTGCTCGCTGACCTCCTGGCGAATCCACTCGCAAACGAAGTATCCACACAAATTGGTCCCCGGTGGTTGCGTATCGCAGTTCTTTACGAGAACAAAATTCAATCAAATAATAATCAAGCATGGTATAATGGTATTGAAATTAGAATTAAAGAGATGTGCGAACCTAGCTAGCTCGTACTACTTACCTCATCATGATGAAAAGTAAGTTCCTCTGCAAAATCAACAGTTGTCCTCTTTATGAAAACTTTCCAAATACTGCCCGGCAAAAAAATGAATAAATGAGTTATTAGTTACTTGATATCTCCGGAAATGAACAAAAGAGACCGATATAGTGCGATAATGATTGAAATTACCTTTGGAGCACATCTTTAATGCCTTGGGACTTCTCTTCGGGATACTTCTTTGAGTCGTAGATTTGAACTGTTCCAGCGTCAACTTCAATAAATAGCAGAATGTAATGGAAGCTGCGCACATTTATATACGTCAGTAACTCATCAGTTACACTTAACATCGAGTGAGCAAAAATTAATGTGTACAAGACAGTAACACTCTTACTCGGAGTGGTAAGGAAACAATATCTTCCTTTTGTAATGTTGCCTCTGTATGAACTTTAGCAAGTTGGCCTCCGTTTCCTTGGGGTATTGCTGTAGCAATCTTTCATTAACTCGTACTGGGTCAATGAACCCAATGTCAAAGATTTGTTTTCTGTCACATTCATCACTCTTCATTCTGCATAATAGCGTAGTGAGCATAATTACTACAGGCAATGACAGAGTTGAGCTAGAGACTTCACTTTACAAATAAATGAATTGAATCACTTACAGACAATAGGTACTGACGACACTCAAGTCGAGGGCGTCAAGCTTGTATAACATATAGAGTTCTTCAAAATAAATTTGCACCTGGTCTTGACCTATGTAATGTTCTTCTGTAACTTTCACAGGGAGAACTTCGAGCTGTGAAACCTTTGTGGCTTCCAAGTACCAGCGATGCAGCATTCGCATTCGTGTTGGTAGAAGCTCGATCTGTTCAGGTGGCAGCAGAGGCTTTCCGTGTTCCCATTTCCATACTACATCCAAATTATTGGGGATATCACCGCTTTCCAGTTGAGAAAGTGTAATACCAGCTTCTGCAGCAAATTGCGCCGCGTAGGATAAATCAATGTTCGCCGCGGAGCACTGACCAGTGGGTACCTTGAGCGGGGAGATCGACTGTTTTGTCTGTTCTCCGAGCTGGGCAACGTCTCTTTTCCCGCTGGCACTAGTACTTGTCGTCGTGTGTGATCTAGCTATCCTCATGTAGCGTAAATAGTCATCTGGCCTATTTATCTCAATTTGCGATGGATGCTCAAGAAAGTTCTTAGCCCACTTTTTTCCTCTGCCGTATATAGTGGCTTTGGCTCGCGCTTTTTCGGTGCAAGCTGCTTTTTCACGTCGGCAGCCACGATCGAGGCGTTTTCCTCTACAGTCCCGTCGTAAGCTCTCGGGGGAGGAACCTTCGGTGCTTTTGGGAGGGGCTCCTGTCGGGGTCTGTGTCGGAAACCCATCGACGAAACGGCGCGATTCCTTTTTTGGCCTTGAGTGGGCGGAAGCGGCGGAATTGGCTCAGGAGTCGGCTGATGCGGCTCAGGAGTTGTGGTGGTCGTCCCTCTCGTCATCATGTGGACTTGGAGGTGATCCACGCCGACTCGGAGGAGACGATGGTGGCCTTGGCACCGAGCCTGGCAACAGGATGTATTTCTTGCGCCATAGAATGATACCACCCCCGACGTCTCCCAGTGTCCTCTCATCATCAGCTCCAGGGATGTCAAGCTCTAGTGATTCATATCCTGGTTCAATTCGATCCACGCCGACACGAGCATAGTGATACGTCTCAAACGTATCTATAATTTTTGATGTTCCATGCATGTTTTATATCAATTGCCACATGTTTTATATGCACTTTATATCATATTATGACATTTATTGGACTAACCTATTAACAAGATGCCACAGTGCCAGTTTCTGTTTATTATGTCTGTGCATTGCAGAAAAGGTCCAAAAATGGAAGTGCTCAGAAAACTCTGAAAAAATTACAGAAATTCTAAAATGCCAGAAGACTCCGGGAGCCAGAAGGACAAGTCTGGGGGAGGCCCACAGCCTCCACACCATGCCTCGGCGCGTTTGGGCCTTGGCCGCCCCCAGGGGTGGTGTCGCCACCTCGTGCACCGTCTCGCGACGCCCTTTGAACTATATATTGCCCCTGACCTAAAACTCACAGAAGAATCGACGATTTCTCCAGAAGAGTTCCGTAGCTCCACCGCCACCAAAAACCCTAATTCGGGGGACAGAAGTCTCTGTTTCGACACCTTGCCGGGACGGGGAATTGCCCCCGGAGCCATCTCCATCGACGCCACCGCCTCCATCATCGCCGTTGCTGCTTCCCATGATGAGGAGGGAGTAGTTCTTCATCGGGGTTGAGGGCTCGTACCGGTAGCTATGTGGTTTATCTCTCTCTCCCATGGTGTGATCTTTATGTGATCATGAGCTTTGTAATCTAGTTGAATCCATAGATGTTACTCTTCATTATCTTATATGCTACTCAAGTGGTTTTATTAATGTAATCTCCGGAGTCACCTTTGTCCCACGGTGCGAAGTTGACAGTGTGCGCCCCGTGTGTGGCTCTTAGGCTAAAGATAACAGGAATACTTATCATGAGTTATTATTTGCGTTGGATGTCTCTATAAAATTGTGGTGTTTGTCTAGTAGTATTTAGGGCGCTCAAGTTGACAGTGTGGGGTTCCCTAGATGTGGAATGCGACTTTAAGGTGTGCTTTTATAGCCCTACGCAGTGGATTGGTGTTCGTTATCCAACGAGAGAATAATTCAGAGTAGCATAGTGAAGAGGAAATATCTATGTATTCAATTATATTATTATTGTTGAGAGTGTCCACTAGTGAAAGTATGATCCCTAGGCCTTGTTTCTAAGAATTGAAACACCGTTTACAACCAGTTCTGCTACATGTTTGCTTGCTGCCATTTTTATTTCAGATTGCAATTACCACTTATAATCATCCATATCACTTGTATTTTAATATCTCTTCACCGAACTAGTGCACCTATACATCTGACAAGTGTATTAGGTGTGTTGGGGACACAAGAGACTTCTTGTATCTTAATTGCAGGGTTGCTTGAGAGGGATATCTTTGACCTCTACCTCCCCGAGTTCGATAAACATTGGGTGATTCACTTAAGGGAAACTTGCTGCTGTTCTACAAACCTCTGCACTTGGAGGCCCAACACTGTCTACAAGAATAGAAGCGTGCGTAGACATCAAGCTATTTTCTGGCGCCGTTGCCGGGGAGGTAATGTAACATCCCAATTTTCACAAAAATTTAAAACTTTTCAATTGCATCATGCATCATGTCATTGCATCATTGTTTGCATTGTGTTTGAATTCAATTATGAAATTTAGAGAATTTATCTCCAAAAACCTAAATTGCAAAGTAGTCTGCAGATGCCTTCTCAAATTATTTCAAATTTTCAAATAAAGATTTTGAAAATTATATCCCCAATACATGCTAAACATGTGGGCATGTTTTTACAAATTTATTGAAAGTGGTTTGAGTGAATTTGAGTTTGAAATACAAAAGTTATTTGAAATTGAGTAAAAACAGAAAAGAAAAAAACAGATTCTGGAAAAAAATAGGACGCACCTATCTACCGCTCAGCGCAGCAAGTAGCAGCCCAGCAGCCCAACCCCGGCCCCTCTCCCCTTTCTCTCACCGCCATGCGGGCCCCTCCCATGACGTCATGGATGACATCATCATCTTCATCTTCCCATGCACGAAAAGGACACCGAAACCCTAGCCTAATCCAGACCAAATTCGTTGAGATTCGCAGCACGATTCGCACGGACTCCTGCCCCCATATATACCCCAGAACCCCGCCTCCAAAAGCCCCCAATCAATTCAATCTACGAGCCGCCAGGCTGCTCGTACGCAAGCCCGCCGTGCCGCCATTGCCGCCGCCATATTTCACAAATCCCGGTGAGCACCGTCGATCTCGAGCTCTCTCTCCTGTCCCAATCTCCTTCTTACGTCCTTGCGCATCCTCTAATTTTGCGCATTATTTTTCTTCGAGCTCCAGCGCGACGTGAGCTTCCTCGACACCACCACCGGCCGCGGAAGCAGCTCCGGCAAGCGACACAAGGAGGAGAAGGACACCCGCGACATCATAGACTCCGTCATCAGTTTCGCCGCGACGCCCTGCACCCCGTGGTATGCGCCAAGTCCTCTCGTTCACGCTATTTAGAACTCCGGCATAGTTCCGGCGATGGCGCCACCGTGGAACCTAGGTTTCCGGCGCTGCTCCGGCCGGCAGCGCCGCCACTTTGTGGTCGTTTAGATCTGGACCGTAGGATCGTCCGTGTACGGCCAGGATTAGATCGCGCTGCGAACCGGTACCAGCCAACGGAGGAGCGCCACGTCGACAAGCTGCCCACGAAGCCGCGCCGCACCCGTCCGCGTCCGTCCGCATCCGTCCGCGCCCGCATCTGCCCGCAAAGAAGACGCGCTCCAATCGGAAGACGCCACGTCAACCAGGGACTTCAGCGCGAGGAATCTTTCTGTTTTCTTTACGTTTTAGCCCCTGCGCATCACAGATTAGTCCCTGGATTTTAGATTCATTATTAATTTTTATTCCTTTAGCCAAAATTTATGAAATTTATATTTTTGGAAAGATAATAATGTGTAGAAACTTTCTGTATGCTTAAATTGAGGCTTGGACGAAATTAATTTAGAAATTTTTTTAAAAAATGATTTAATTGATATTTTGGCTATAATTTAATTATAAAAATTGATAATTAATCAAAATATGTTGCTATAATTTTGTTTGCATAAGTAATGGCCGTAGTATTGCTCTAGTATTTTTGTATAAGTGTTTTCCTATGTTTTTGCATGTATTTTGTTTTTATTGCTTTTATGTGTTATTTTAATAAGTAAATTATATTAAAATTGTTCTCCACATTAATTTTCGAATAGAAAATTTAGCTAAGTAATTATGACCCTGTTATATGCAATATAACTTAGAAATATTTCACCTCACCGAAATATTTCTTCCTTAGAAAATTTTGGGTAATAAAATGTTGAGAACACTTAGAATTTTTCCTTAGAAATTTTCAACACATTAAAAGTGCTAAACTTGTCCTTAGAAATTTTAGTATCTAGAAAACTTAGTTATTTCCTTAGAAATTATTCTAAGTACTTGCTATAACAAATGTTGGTCCTTAGAAAATTTCATCAACTATTGCTATCATACCTTTTTCCTTAGAAAATTTTAGCACTTCTTATTTTGTTTACTTTCCTTAGAAAATTATTTTGGACTTGTGTTAGCTTTAGTCCTTAGTTAAATTTCGACTCAAGTGTTAAGACCTTGGTCCTTAGTCATTTTTTGGACCTTCTTGATTGTCTTGTTTTAACTTAGAATTATTTCATGGCATGGCATGCATGCATCTCTAGTCCTTAGAAATTTTTGCACATCATGCATGACATGTTTTTCCTTAGAAGTTTTGTGAAACTTGTTTGTTCATTATGTATTGTTTGTTGTGTTAGAATCTCCGGAGGGAAATGAAGACTGTTGCAATTGCTGTTGCTATTCTGCTTGTTGCCAAGGCAAGTGGCACACCCCCATAAAATTTCCTAAGTATTTTTCTATGCATGACTTAGTGTATTTCTTTATATGCATGTGTAGGATAGTATTGCTATGCTAAAACTACTATCTCCTTTACACTAGTTGTGTCTAGAATCCTATTGATAACTTGGTAGAATTAATGATGCTATGCAAATTGTTTTATTCAAAGCTTAAATTCTACTAAGTTAATTCATCACCTGGGTGGATTTGGGATTGCATGGCTGCCAGAGTTGAGTGTTTATTCACTTGTGGATTGCCACCCAGGATTAAAGGGACCAATGTTTCTCTAAGTGAAGTTGCTTACCGTGCAGCCATTAGTCATATGGGCTCTGGCTAGATGGATTAAGTTGCGTGGACTCCTCCCGGCTTGACAAGCAGATGTAGAGGATGTAGGTGGAACGGGTCAAGCCGGTATGGGATGGGGAATATGCTTCTGAAAAGTCTCGTCTCAACTCTCTCCTTTTCCTTAGCACAAATTGAGTGCTTGAGGATAGTTTGGGTTTGTTGGGTCTAATGGTGAAAGTGCACAACCTCTGCAGAGTTAAAACTAAGTACTTAGCCGTGTCCCCGGTTACGGACAATTGAAGCAGCTGATCAAGGATGGCAACGGAGGCTCCCAACATCTTATTTCTCTAAGTAAAATTTTGATGGGTGAACAAGGATAGAAGAGACTATGGATTTCATGCCATAGAGTCTCAAACTTTGAAGAAAATGTTTTACAAAGTGTTAGGCAAAATTGGCTTTTATGCAAAATAAGCCTTGAACTCCACCAGCCAAATATGCATATAGGCTATAGAGTTATTCCATTAAGTGTCCACATAGTGTCACTTGCCAGATCCATTTTTAATGGTATCTGACCCACTCTGTTGCAAATATTATTTTGTTGCAGACTTTTCTGACGATGAGTAAGGTCACGTTTGGGTTTCGAGTCTACAACCAACATGTTTTCGCCTGTGGCGCATCATGAAGAATGGAGGCTCATTGAAGATTTTATTTCCGCAGCTTTATTTGTTTTGAGCTAGCTATAAGCTATGCAAAGATGTATCGAACCATTTATTTTTCCAAGTCTGGATCATTCGTGTAATAATTGATACAATGTTGTGATATTCATTTTAAACTGTGTGTGCAAATGAAACGATCCAGGGGTTTGCACTATACACAGGTACCTTGCCATTTTCTAAGTGCAGGTACACTACAGGTAAGGTAAAAGGTACTCACAACCTCCAGCTACTTAGCTATTTTCTAGCACTGTTGCTGACGTGTGAGTGCTCGAAGGTATTTCCTTTAGATTCTGCAATTATATCTTTTTGTTTCTTGTTTTTATTTCACTAGTTATGCTTAATGGAAAAAAAAAAAAATTAGAGATCTTTATGAAATTTATATTGAGTTAGGACATGATTCTTTTGAAGAGAAAATTAAAAAACCTATGGAAAATTATTTGCATGATGGTAGCAATGTTATTACTATAAATGCTTTGAACACCATTATTGCTAATGCTATGCAAAGCTCTAAGCTTGGGGAAGCTGGTTTTGATGAATATGATATTTTTAGTCCCCCAAGTTTTGAGGAGAAAATTTTCTTTGATGATACTTTGCCTCCAATTTATGATGATTATAATGATAGTGGTATTTTGGTGCCACCTACTATGGAGGATAAAGTTTATTATGATTATACTATGCCTGCAATTTATGATGATTACAATGATGCTTGTGATAGTTTTACTCCCACTATTACTAATATAATTAATTATGCTTATGTGGAGAGTAATGATACTTTATGCATGTGGATCATGATAAGAATGCTTTATGTGATAGCTATATTGTTGAGTTTATTCATGATGCCACTGAAAATTATTTTGAGAGAGGAAAATATGGTTATAGAAATTTTCATGTTACTAAACACCTCTCTTTATGACGAAGGTTTTGAGCTTTCTCTTGATTTGCTTTTATTTGCTGGGTACTTTAAGACCTACTGGTCCTTATGAGAGAGGGAGACACGGTTTCACATATCTCAATAATATTAAGTCTCCTCTTTTTGTTAAATTTTTGAAGTTGCACTTGTTTTGCCTTCCTATGCCATTTGTGCTTCAATAATTTGTTTTCTTACAAGATTCCTTTGCATAGGAAGTGGGTTAGACTTAAATGTGTTTGATATTTGCTTCTTATGCTCTCTTATATTCAACTCTTATACATATGAGAGCATCATCAAAATTATCATGCCTAGCTAAAAGGCTTTAAAGAAAAGCGCTTATGAGAGGCAACCCATTATTTTTATTTCTGCAATTTTTCTTTATTTGAGTCAAGGAGGATGTTTACTTCTGTAGCAACTCCTTTGTATCTTTATTTTCTCGCATTGTTGTGCCAAGAGTAGCCTCTAATGTTAAGATGATGCTAATTTTGATTGCTGCGCAGAAACAGATTTTTGCTGTTCACTGTACGAAATTCCTAAAATCACCGATTGTTAATTAAATCTGAAAATTTGTGCGTAATCTTTATGAATGTCTGAATCTTTCGTTAGTTCAAAGTTTTTCGATCTGAGCGTCGTAAGTGCCTCGAAAAAATTCGTCTTTGCGGACTGTTCTGTTTTAGACAGATTATGCCTTTTTATTTTGCATTCTCTCTTTTACTAGTGTTGAGTGAAATTCTTTTTTGGGTGGAAGAGCTTCACATAACATCAGTGGCAGTAGCTAATGTTTAAAGTAACAAGTCATATTGCGTCTTTATAGAACATGTGAGTTTTTGATTATGCACTAACCCTCTAATGAGATTTACTTTGAGTTTGGTGTGACGGAAGTTTTCAAGGGTCAAGAGAGAAGGATGATATAATAGGATCAAGAAGAGTGAAGAGCTTAAGCTTGGGGAGGCTCCCATGGATCTCCCCAGCATATTTCAAGAAGACTCAAGCGTCTAAGCTTGGGGATGCCCAAGGCATCCCCTTCTTCATCGGCAAAATTATCAGGTCATCTCTAGTGAAACTATATTTTAATTCTTTCACATCATATGTGCTTTTCTTGGAGCGTCTGTGTGCTTTTATTTTCAGTATTGTACTTTTATTTTCAATAAAGCTTGACTGGACCCTAGCATTCTTGATTGGGAGAGAGACACGCTCCGCTTTTTCATGAGAATACTCCTATTCTTCACTTATATTTGTTGAGTATTCATATCTAGCGCTGTTCAGCTTTTAGCTCTTGTTTTCATGTATCTCTTGTCAGAGCTATTAGCTTTCTTTTGTAGAAAGTACTCTCTTGCTTCACTTATATTTGTTTGGAGAGTTGATTAAATAAATTGATTGGTGTTTGGTTGGTTCAGAAAATGTTGCATGTGGTAATTGGTATAAGGAAAAACTTGCTTAATCTTGTAGATCACTAATTTGGATAACTTGATGCTTGTCAATTGTTTTGAGTTAACAAGTAGATCATGATTAAATTTGTGCATCACATGAGTTAAGCCTATTAGTGAAGAACTACCGTAAAGCTTGTTGAAAATTTGGTTTGCATCGGTGGTATCTCTAAGGTCTAGATATTTTCTAATAACAGGGTTTGGTTAACAAGGAAGACGGTATGAAGTCTTATAACGTTTGCAATATGTTTGTCATATAAAACTTGGTGTACGGGTTGATATTCTTGTTTGCTTACATAAACCTTGCTAGCCTAAACTCTGTACTGAGAGGGAATGCTTCTCGTGCATCCAAATCCTTGAGCCAAAATCCATGCCATTTGTGTCCACCATAACTACCTATATGTGGTATTTCCTTGCCACTCCAAGTAAATTTTTCATGTGCTACCTTTAAATTATTCAAAATGTTATTATTCCCTTTTTGTGTCAATGTTTACTAGCTCATGAGGAATTAGTGTGGTTATTCTTTATTCTATTTGTCAAATGGACTTTTACACCTGGACTAGCGGCATATACATCCGCTTATCCTCTAATTTTGCAAAAAGAGCTGGCAACGGGGTGCCCAGTCCCAATTAATTACAACTTTAACCATTAATTCTCTTCACACTTTTGCCCTGATTCATCAGTAAGCAATGACAAACAGTGAAATACCTGCATGTGTGTAAACCAAAGAGAAAGAGGGATGATCTGCCTTGCTGGTAGAAATAACGTCCTTCATGGGAGCCGCTCTTAAAAGTCCGTTTGACAGGTAGAATACTGTTCTCACCCGCTACCATTCGTTGACAATTAACAAACACCTCTCAAAAATAGATACTCCTCCATGGTATGTGATTGATGGAAGGCACCCGAGGATTCGGTTAGCCATGGCTTGTGTTAGCAAGGTTGGGAGGAGTGTCAAATATTTTATGCAATCTCTATATGCTTTCAAAAACCTAAAAGCTCTAGCACATGACTTAATCCCTGCTTCCCTCTGCGAAGGGCCTTTCTTTTACTTTTATGTTGAGTCAGTTTTCCTATTCTTTCTGTCTTCCACAAGCAAACACTAGTGTCAACTTTGTTACAACATGCGTTATATGCTACGTATTGGACTTGTTATACTACTTTGTGTTGACGATATCCATGAGATAAATATGTTGAAAGTTGAAGCAAATGCTGAAACTTAATTCTTCCTTTGTGTTGATTAAATACCTTTTATTAGAAACTATTGCTTTATGAGTTAACTCTTATGCAAAACTGTTTGATGCTTGTCTCGAAAGTACTATTCATGAAAACGTTTAGCTTGTGTGATTCATTGTTTACTCATTATCTATTTGGTAGCAAACTATAGACCATTGACTTGGATCACTTCATTCATTTACATGTGCCTTGCAATATTATATGATCAAGATTATGATGGTAGCATGTCACCTCAAAAATTATTTTGTTTTTATCGTTTACCTACTCGAGGACGAGCAGGAACTAAGCTTGGGGATGCTGATACGTCTCAAACGTATCTATAATTTTTGATGTTCCATGCATGTTTTATATCAATTGCCACATGTTTTATATGCACTTTATATCATATTATGACATTTATTGGACTAACCTATTAACAAGATGCCACAGTGCCAGTTTCTGTTTATTATGTCTGTGCATTGCAGAAAAGGTCCAAAATGAAAGTGCTCAGAAAAATCTGAAAAAATTACAGAAATTCTAAAACGCCAGAAGACTCCGGGAGCCAGAAGGACAAGTCTGGGGAGGCCCACAGCCTCCACACCATGCCTCGGCGCGTTGGGCCTTGGCCGCCCCCAGGGGTGGTGTCGCCACCTCGTGCACCGTCTCGCGACGCCCTTTGGACTATATATTGCCCCTGACCTAAAACTCACAGAAGAATCGACGATTTCTCCAGAAGTTCCAGAGCTCCGCCGCCACCAAAAACCCTAATTCGGGGGACAGAAGTCTCTGTTTCGGCACCTTGCCGGGACGGGGAATTGCCCCCGGAGCCATCTCCATCGACGCCACCGCCTCCATCATCGCCGTTGCTGCCTCCCATGATGAGGAGGGAGTAGTTCTTCATCGGGGTGAGGGCTCTACCGGTAGCTATGTGGTTTATCTCTCTCTCCCATGGTGTGATCTTTATGTGATCATGAGCTTTGTAATCTAGTTGAATCCATAGATGTTACTCTTCATTATCTTATATGCTACTCAAGTGGTTTTATTAATGTAATCTCCGGAGTCACCTTTGTCCCACGGTGCGAAGTTGACAGTGTGCGCCCCGTGTGTGGCTCTTAGGCTAAAGATAACAGGAATACTTATCATGAGTTATTATTTGCGTTGGATGTCTCTATGAAATTGCGGTGTTTGTCTAGTAGTATTTAGGGCGCTCAAGTTGACAGTGTGGGGTTCCCTAGATGTGGAATGCGACTTTAAGGTGTGCTTTTATAGCCCTACGCAGTGGATTGGTGTTCGTTATCCAACGAGAGAATAATTCAGAGTAGCATAGTGAAGAGGAAATATCTATGTATTCAATTATATTATTATTGTTGAGAGTGTCCACTAGTGAAAGTATGATCCCTAGGCCTTGTTTCTAAGCATTGAAACACCGTTTACAACCAGTTCTGCTACATGTTTGCTTGCTGCCATTTTTATTTCAGATTGCAATTACCACTTATAATCATCCATAACACTTGTATTTTAATATCTCTTCGCCGAACTAGTGCACCTATACATCTGACAAGTGTATTAGGTGTGTTGGGGACACAAGAGACTTCTTGTATCTTAATTGCAGGGTTGCTTGAGAGGGATATCTTTGACCTCTACCTCCCTGAGTTCGATAAACCTTGGGTGATTCACTTAAGGGAAACTTGCTGCTGTTCTACAAACCTCTGCACTTGGAGGCCCAACACTGTCTACAAGAATAGAAGCGTGCGTAGACATCACATAGCCATCTAGAATCTCATGGCCAGACCACAGTGTTGTAGATTCACAAGTTAAAGCATAGCCGTCCGCCGCCTTCAGGGATAAGTTCCTCACTTGCACATGTAGCTCACAACTTGTCTTCTCCGTGATATATTCCACGGGGTAGGTAAACGTCGGTGACTCATCAGCACCGAGCTCCGTGGAAGCCACGCTGCTTCTCCGCTGAGATGGGCCGCCTTGACTCTCTTGCTGCAGCTGATGAGTTCCCCTTGCTCGCATATTTGATCTAGTTGCTTCTGCTGTTGCTGTACGATTCTTTCTAGCTTGCTCAACCGGTCTGTGTCCTCCTTCTCCTTCCTCTTCTTTGCTCTCAGTCGGCTTCTATAAGTTTCACGGTCCTCGGGAAACCCAATATTCCACGGCGTGTCAGCTCCTAAGCCTCGTGTTCGTCCCCCTTTTTCTTTGTTCCCGAGGGCCTTTGACAGCTCGTCGCGCTCTCTGTCGGGAATAAACTTTCCCTCTCGAACCTCTTTGACTGCTTCAACAATTGCTTTCTGGGGTATATGAATTTCTTTCTTTTCATCAACTATTAACTCCCCTGTTTCCGTGTCATAATGCGCCCCATGCCCAAGTACCTAGTTTCTTGCCGTATGGGGAAAGTGCTCTGTAGCTGGAGTGATCCCTTTTTCGCGCATGGCGGTCTCAGCTGCATCCCACTTAGGCTCGGCACTTATGTAGCCACCTGTCCCCATCTTATGGTGATATTTCTTTTTCGCTGCATTTATCTTATTCTTTTCCGACCTTTCCTTAGCTAGTTCCGAATCCTTGTACTCCAGAAATAATTTCCAGTGAGCCCGCTGCCTCTCTAGTGTGCCACTGAAATCTGGAGGTTTATTTTTTTTGACGTACTCACGGTATAATCTGTTCTTGTAATTATTGAATTGTTCAGCCATCTTCTTAAGAGCGAAATTCTTGACTTTGTTCGTCATGGCTTTTGTCCTTGCCTCTGAATCCAAGACCGGTAGGGTGAAATGTGCAATGAGCTTGTCCCAAAGCACATCTTTCAATCTGTCGTTGACATAACTAACTCCCTCTACCTTTGCTGGCTTATTCCATTCCTGAACGCTGATCGGGACGGTGTCCCTAACAACAACTCCGCATTGATGCACAAACTTACTTGCGTTCGGCTTGGGCTCCAACGGTTTGCCCTCTGGAGAGACCACCTCAATTCAGAGATGCGCATCTGAGACCATCCCTTTGGCATGGCCTCATTTACTTCCTCCAGATTGGGTCGATAGCTCACGTGAGGAGGAACCCTCTGAAGAAGCGACCACCTACTGTCATACTGCATATCTAACAAATACATGTACCGACGGACGTGCTCGTCCTCCTCCCTGATACGGCGACATACCACCTCCTCGGGGGCCGGCTCCCTCTGCACCGAGCTTGGCCCACGTGACTGCCACCAAAGAAGATCCGGGTCGACGACGTCACCCGGATTCCTCACCAAGCTACGCGTCCCGGAAGGTAGCACCTCCCAGTGCCAGCCCGGCGGAACCCAGTCCCGGACATTGCCCCTCTGGTCCAACAAGGATATCGTCGCCGAGAACAATAAACTAAAAACACAATTTTTATAAAACAAAAAAATTAGCACTAACAACTACCCTAGAATTAGAAGCAACTAATTAACAATAACAACTAGAAGATCTAAGACAAAAAAATTAACAACTAACCTAAAATTAACACTAACAACTAAATTTTTGCTAACACTAAATATTTTACTAACACCTAAATTACCTAAACTACAAAAAAGAACTTATAAACTACCTAAACTACACAAAAAAGTACACGAAAAACTACACACAAAAAAATTCACAAATATATCTAAACTACACAAAAAACTACCTAAACTACACAAAAAAAACTACCTAAGCTAAAAAAATATACAAAAATTCACCACCGGCCGGCGGCTCACCGGCGGCGGAGGAGCGCGGCGGCGTCGGGCGGCACCGGCGCGGAGGAATCCGTCGAGGGCGCGGCTCGGGCGGCACCGGCGCGGAGGAATCCGTCGAGGGCGCGGCTCGGGCGGAGGAGAGCGGTGGCGGACGGCGGAGGAGAGCGGCGCGCGGGCGCTCCGGGCTCGGGCGGAGGAGAGCGGCGGGCGTGGAGTCGGAGCGCGTGGCGTCGGGCGGCGATTTGGGCAGCCTGGCGGCGTCAATCTCCTCGCGGCGACCTCCTTCTTCCTCTGTCACGGGTCGTGGCTCGACCCGGGGAGGAGGCCTGGGTATTTATACCTAGGAGCCTCTAGTACCGGGTGGATCCACCAACCGGTATTAGAGGGTACCCTCTAGTACCGGTTCGTGGCTCCATCCGGTACTAGAGGTGTTTTCGCGGTACACCTCTAGTACCGGATGGAGCCACGAACCGGCACTAGAGGTGTTTTTTTTCCGCCAAATTTTCAGTGACAAGTGTTTGAAATTGAATTTGAAAAGTGTTTGAATATGAATTCGAATAACTTCTGCATACTTTTGAATCTGACAAAAATTTCAACATGAAAACTGTTTGAATTTGAATAACTAATCCGAAACCATTTTTTGTTTTCTAAAATAATTATCCTAACTATTCAAACTATTAACCATTTTGCCATTTTCAATTAAAAATGCATTAACTAATTTTGTTTGCATATTTTTGAATTTGACAATACTTTCAACATGAAAAGTGTTAGATTTTGAATATCTTTCTAGGATGAACATGAAAAGTTTCAGTTTTCTACTCCCTTTTGATTGTAGGGTAGAAAGTTTGGATTTTCTCCAGCGGGTCTAGGGTTTCGCCGGAGAGGGGCATTTGCTTGAGATCCACTTTAGTCACTCCGTACTGCGGATTTACATGCTTATTTTTACACATCACCAGCAGTTTTCAGAATACTGTTACATTATTACATAAATGGACTAGGGGTAATGGCGCCGACAATTTTAACAAAATTGCTTGCGCGTATTAGGCGGAACGGCGGGAGGAGCCAGCCCCGTTCGCGGCCGCCTGGTTCTCGCACGCACGTTTGCGGCGGAGGGCAAGATCCATGGAGGATGAGTCTTTCAGCGCCCATGCCAGCTCGGAGGCCTCCTTCGCCTTGAGCTGGCAGGCAGTCTTGGCTCGCTGGACACGGTCGTCGCGGACAGACTGGAAGGAGTCTTCCATGGCCTCCTGCATCTGCGCCCCACAGCCCTCATCCCCGTCGTCGCTCCAGTCGAAGTCGTCGTCCTCCTTCTCCTCGGCGGGAGGAGCGGCGGCGCCTGGTGGAGGTACTGGCACCGGAGCAGGAGGCCGGTAGCTGGGCATTCCTCTCCACGCCGGGCTCATGGGCATACGGCGGGGTAGGCTCCCGCGGTAGCGCCCAAGCGCGCTCTGCCGAGCACGCTCGACCTCGTCCAGAACGCGCTGTGGCGGGCGTGGCGGATCCATCTCGTGGAGACGATGCGTTCGTGGCTAGGAATGGTGGATTAGGGTTTACCCCGTCGGCGATAATATATAATGACCTCCAGGGCAGCGCTGGGGGAGGACACGTGCCTAGGGCAGCGCTAGGGGAGGACACGTGGCTATGGCAGCGCTGGGGGAGGACACGTGACTGACACGAGTCGTGACCGCAAAGCCCGCCTTTAGTCCCGGTTGGTGTTACCAACCGGGACTAAAGAAGCACACGGATCGTGTGTTTCTTTCAAGCGCTTGTGAGCCGTTGGATCAGGGGTGTGTTTCTTTTGAGGGCTTGTGAGTTGTTGGATCAGCACTATCATGACCACTTCGTGAGCCCCACGACCCTATATATAGCCCACCTCTCGGACATGTTCGGCGCTCAGTGTGTACTCATTGTAGTTCATTTGGTATACAGAACATTCGGATTCCCTGCATACATCCGACGGTGCATTTGATATGCGGGCACTCACGAGCCAACGTCGGGCTGTATGCAGGGGAAACCGTGTGTTTTGTTCTATCTACAAATCCTTCAGTTCATCGACCGAATACAAATCATTCGGATTCCCTGCATACGTCCAACAGTGCATTTGAAATGCGGGCACTCAGGAGCCACCATTGGGCTGTATGCAGGGGAAACCGTGTGTTTTGTTCCAACTTTCTCGAGCGCTTGTAAGCCGTTGGAGTATTTAGCTAGAACCAAAAATCAATGATTAGAGTTTCCTTCACAGTTAAATAAAAAGGTTTCATACATTATTACACATGACCACCAACATCCATCTCTACTGTCGTGGTATAAACTTCTTCTTCATTTGTGTCCCTTTCTTCTGATTGTGTCGTAACCATGGACAATCTTCATCATTTAACACGATGCTTGGGTCAGTTTTCACTGTGAAGGGCGGAATTTCATGAAACTTATTTTAATCTTGTGACGTGTCTGTCTTGTCCTCCACTCCCATGATGTTTCTTTTCCCTAAAAGAACTATGTGGCGCTTTGGCTCATCGTATGATGTATTCGCTTGCTTATCTTTTCTTTTTTTCGGTTTGGTAGACATGTCCTTCACATAGAAAACCTGAGCCACATCATTGGCTAGGACGAATGGTTCGGTGTGGTACCCAGGATTAAAGCCATCTGTACTTAGACCAAATCTTAAGTTCCTTGTATCATCTGAAAATGTCGGGAACTCTCTGTCGATATTTCTCCACTGCGACCCATCAGCGGGGTGTCTCAGCATCAAGTCTTTCTTACGATCTTCTTTGTGCCATCGCAACAACTTGGCATGCTCTTTGTTTTGGAACAAACGTTTCAACCGTGGTATTATAGGAGCATACCACATCACCTTGGCAGGAACCCTCTTCCTGGGTCATCTCGCCTGATCTTATACCGCAATGCACCGCATACCGGGCATGCATTCAAATTCTCGTGCTCACCGCGGTAGAGGATGCAGTCATTAATGCATGCATGTATCTTCTGCACTTCTAATCCTCGAGGGCAGACCACCTTCTTTGCTTCGTACGTACTAGAGGGCAATTCGTTATCCTTTGGAAGCATCTTCTTCAATATTTTCAGCAACTTTTCAAATCCCTTGTCAGAAGTACCATTTTATGCCTTCTATTGTAGCAATTCCAGTGTGGTACCCAGCTTTTTCTGGCCATCTTCGCAATTTGGGTACAACAATTTTGTGTGATCAGCTAACATGTGCTCCAAGTTCAACCTCTCGTTTTCACTTCCGCAGTTTATCTGTGCATCACGAATGGCCTGACGAAAATCATCATTGGGCTCATCAACAATGGGCTCTTCTTCAGCTTCGTCTTCCCCCATTGTAGTACCACCGTGTTCACTGAACATAGGATAGTTGCCATTATCCTCTTCTTCTTCATCGTCTTCCATTATAACCCCTCTTTCTCCGTGCTTGGTCCAACAATTATAGCTGGGCATGAAACCATGCTCTATCAGGTGGATGTGAATTGTTCTTGAGGAAGAGTAATCCTTCTCATTCCGACGGACTTTGCATGGACAACACATAAAACCATTCCGCGTGTTTGCCGCAGCCACATTGAGAAAAGAACGCAGTCCTTGAATGTACTCGTTAGAGCGTCGGTCAGCGGACATCCATGGATGGCTCATCTGCATTATATAAATATATCAAACGCAATCACCGCTAAAACCCATTACGGTAAACGAACATAATCGACCAATTACACTACATCATGAATAGAATAGAGAACTGACCAAATTCATTAATACAAGTTCACCACATTAAAACAAAAGTAGAGTAGTGACCAAATCTAATACATAGTTCTCATAAAACATACATTAATTGAAACTAACATACAACTATCTAAAGAATTTAAATCCAACAACAAATGCGATCAAAATCGCAACTAAGGTAATTATTGAACCAACGTCATAATGATACCAAGCCTCTTGATTAATGACATATTTTCTAATCTTTTTAAGCTTCAAGCGCATTGCATTCATCTTGATCTCGTGATCATCAATGACGTCGACAAGCTTGAACTCCAATTTCATCTTCTCTTCTAAGCATTGGAGACGAAGATCTTCACTTCTTTTCAATTTTTCTTTCAAATCATTGTTTTCTTTTTAAAAAAACTCGACAATAGGGTCGGTTGGAATTTCCGGTTCAACTACCTCCTAGTTAAAAAATATCTATGTCAAGTTGGTCAGCATAATTGTCATAAACACGAAATGAAACAAATAGCTATAACAAACAATCATACGACATCCGAATAATAGAGCGGACGAGAGCCGGTGTGGACAGATGTCAAAACCATGGCACTATATATAACAAACAATTATACAACTAAGAAAATTATATGCAAGTAATAATTATGCATCTAAATCATACAACTAAGATTTTTTTAAATAAAAGATAAAAACAGGATGCTCACCGAGGTGGTGCCGGTGATAGGACGGCGCAGGCGATCGACGGCGGTGAGGACGGGGACGGGGCGCCGCCAAATCTTGACCTCTTGGAACACTTCAATAGAAGGAGCGCCGCCAAATCTTGACAAATCGTGGAGAAAACAGGGATAAACTCGAGCTCGGTGGTGAAGAACAGAGGAGAAGGAAGCTGGCTAGCTCGGGCATTTTATCGAACACCTCTTGTGCATAGGAAGTAAACAACAAACTAGCACACACCTCTCACCTCTAAATGCTGGAAAAAAAAACAGAGGGAGAGAGGGGTGAGCAGGGGCGACATATATAGAGCAGAGGACCTCTAGTACCGGTTCGTAATACGAACCGGTACTAGAGGGGTCTCGCACGTGGTCCTGCCGGGGCAGACCCCTCTAGTTCCGGTCCGTATTATGAACCGGGACTAGAGATCCCTTACGAAATTCAACAAATAATATGTATAAATCGATCAAAAAAATGATAGGAATCTAAATATTGTGTCCATATCATCTTTTGCATAAATATTAATGATTAAGTAATAATAATTGTTAACAAATAACAAAAAAATGAATTTTACATTATTATTGCTATTTTCAATTTAATATGGATAAATTCATATCTTTAAATCCGTAAATCGAAATTCGACAAATAATATGTATAAATCGATCAGAAGAATGATAGGAATCTAAATATTGTGTCCATATCATCTTTTGCATAAATATTAATGATTAAGTAATAATAATTGTTAACAAATAAAAAAATGTATTTTACATTATTATTGCCATTTTCAATTTAATATGGATAAATTCATATCTTTAAATCTGTAAAGCGAAATTCGACAAATAATATGTATAAATCGAACAGAAAAATGATGGGAATCGAAATATTTCGGTCATTAGTTTTTAGGTAACCGAATGGACCGAATTGACCGAAATTTACATCAGAACACACAACGGGAGCACACACATCACTATATAGCTAGTCTACTCATCAACGACATTAAGGCGATCGTCATTGGTATTATAGCCATGTAGACTATCCCACTTCCGTGCAATCTCGAAGCCGAGGCGAGCGTCCAGAGCGACATACAAGACTTGCTCGTAGCTCAATGGAACGTTGCCCCAACCGAAAATTCGGAGGTCTTCTAAGTCGTCGTCGGCCTTGCCCTTCTTCTTGTCCTTCTTGTTGCTCTTCTTCTTCTCAAGTTTTGTCCCAATGATAGCATTGGAGAGAGCATAGAGACTCGGAGTAAGATTGCCGGTTGGGTTCCGGCGATCCCTCTGGAGGTCGACCGCGGACGGAATAACAATTCCATAGTAGCGCAGCATCCGCACGTCATTGTGGATAGCCACGCCGTAGAAGTTGATGGTCTCGTCACCTAAGAAATCCACGAGGAGCTGTGGCACCCCATCGGCCTTGCAGATCTGGAAGACAAGAGTCTCGAACGCCACCGAGAGTTGAAGGACGGCGGCGTGCTGCCTTTTCTCGGGTGGAAGATCCCTCTGTCGACCCGGGAGAGGGTCGGTGAACTCACAGTCGAGTCCAACGCACTTGATCGGTGCGGCGTCGAGGAAGAACTTCTTCACGTCGCGGATCCACCTCTCCACGCGTGATGCACGGAGGGTGACCCATACCTTGAAGTGCATATCTTCTTTGATGAAGTAGTACAACCGAGATGGAGGTACGCGCGCGAGTGGCTCCATTGAAATAGAAGGAGAGGGATCGAGAGAGAGAGAGTTTTTGCAAGGATAGAGAGATAATTAGGTGTGCTTAAGGCCATGGATTAGTGTAACTTTTATAGGGCGGAGAGGGAGGCCGGCGGGCAGAGAGGGAGGCCGGCGGGCGGCGCAGTGATTAAATTCCCGTAGTAATCAACGTCGGGCTGATCATCTTCCAAAGCACAATTAAAACGCCGGGCTGATCAACTTCCAAAGCGCAACCGTCGGCGGGAGATTTACAGGTTTAAAGAGAGACCTCTAGTACCGGTTCATAATACGGACCGGTACTAGAGAGGTCTCGAACGTGTCCTGCCGGGCTAGACCCCTCTAGTCCCGGTTCGTATTACGAGCCGGGACTAGAGGTCCCTTACGAACCGGGACGAGTTCGTTACGGCCTCGTAACCTTCTAACCGGGACTAGTCCCCCAATCTAGTCCGGGTTCGTGGCTAATCTGGTACTAGAGCTCAATTCGGCTCTGCACCAAAGGTCTTGTTTCTACTAGTGACTTAAAAGAGTTGAAATATCAGATAGTCACGAGAAGATATTTAAAGAGCAGAAAGACCATTTTGAGGAGTCAAAAGCGACCTTTTGATGTTGGATGACTAGGGCTCCTCACCTTCTTAATTATACGGTTTGGCAGCCAAGATAAATTTAACTGTCGGAAGAAATGTCCCGAGTCTATTTGTTAATTTGATGGGTGTGCATTTGTCACAAAGTTGCATCCTTCTGCAAGAAAGTGGCTGCATCTTAAAAAGGTTTTACGTGAGTCTCTGACTATATGATGTGAAGGACCGATTTTTCTTTGCGTTACTTGTAAATAATTGTAAGCATATTTACACACACTCGGGTTGTTCAATCGACTGAGCATAGCATGCATTGGACACACCAATATCTTATACCCACAAGTCACTAGTACAGAACACCACGTTACCGGACCTCTCACTCAGTCTACCAAAATATAGTGACTGAGATGTGAATGACCACGGGCTCTTTATTCTATCATCTATCTACACTTCAACAGCAGCTGAAACTGACTAAGATTAGAATCTTCAACCTACTCTAATACGGCGTATTATACCCCCATACCGAGGGGCAATCCGTTGTTAGCTCCTACCCCGTTACTCAACCAGACGCGGTTACTTTTTTTTTTTGAGGAAAGGATCCGATACATATATTAAGACAGTTCGTACACTTTACAAAAAGGTCCAAATAAAACAGAAAAACAGAAAAGGACCCCTGAAAAGTGCAAAAACCACCCCAAACCAACAGGAAGGAGAGCAATCGGATCCACCACCGCCGCACCCCAAGCTTCTAGACGTTGCCGGAGACGCCGTACCGCCGTCCGCCAGGAAGAAGGCGCCACCACCATGTAGAAGACCGCATAATCCATCTGTCGCAAGTGATGGAATCTAGCCTCGACGAACGAGCTCGGCCAAAGCACCGTCTTCCCGCCTCCACCCATCTTCCAGCCGCCACCGGAACGCCTAGAACCACCACCACCATCACCCACCTTCGCACAGAAGCTCCCCTCGCCACCACGGCCGGCCGGAGCAGAACCTGCGAAGAAGAAGACCGCCAACAGCACCACCACCAAAAACGGGACGCCCGCAACCACCTCCTTCTCCCCTCACCACCACGGTCGGCCGGAGAAGCGAAAGAGGAAGAGAGCATCCGACCCAGATGTCGGGGGAATACTTTCTGGATTAACACGCGGCCCAGTGCGACTTACTTTACTCGCACGGACAAAGGCCCACATGGGAGCAAGCCCGGTATTGAACCGCCATAAGGGGAAAGATCTAGAAGACGTATCCCGGAGGACGTGAAGACCAAGTAGTCTCCAAATAGGCCTCTGTGGACGTATTCCTTGTGGGGAAGTTTCCTTTGTAACCTGGCGAGCCTCTGTGTATATAAAGAGGACTCGCAGGACTTAGAGGGTCAAGCCCTAAACCCTAGCTCATACGGCGAGTACCAGATCGGATCGCCTCCATTGTAACACCTCGATTATCATATCAATACCAATCTAGGGTAGGCAGGAAGTAGGTCTTTTACCTCACATTGAGGGGGCCGAACCTGGGTAAATCTGTGTTGATCTTTGTTCCTGCGATCCCAAGCTCGGAGATGCTTGACTCGCGTAATCCCACACCTACGAAGTCATCTATGACACCTGACGTGACAAACCCACGACAGTTGGCGCCCACCGTGGGGCCTGCGGTCAAGAGCGTCACGTTCCGCGCAGGATCCATGAAGGGAGCTGAAGATCTTGTTGTTGGCCGTATCATCACGGTCAATGGCACACCCCTCATTGACGATTCAAGCTGGGGGCCGGAAGCTGACTACCTGGAAACCGGCCACATCATCCCGTTTGGATCTGTCCATGTCTTCGTCGGCTTCATTGGCGGCGAGTCAGAAGATCCATCGCAACATGGCGACTCAGAAGAAGGAGTCGCGGTAACGGTGGACCAAGAAGAAGAATCTATCAACTACGAGTCGCTACCTCTTGAAGACGAAGAAGGCCAATCCATTGAGTATGTCCTTGAGGAAAGGCTATGCGGAGGCCCTGTGGATGGCGACTCGCCCTCTGTAGAAGATCGGCACATGAAGGGGTCTACAGGACCACAGAAGCGGACGAAGGGCTGGGCATGCCACCAGGCAGCTTAGCCCCCACGCCGCCAGAAGCAGCAGAACAAGCCGCGCTAGACGCATCAGGAGTCGCGGCATCCGCTGCGGTAACGCCAGGAGTCGCGGCCTCAGGAGTCGCAAACAGAGAGACTCCACCCGGAGTTGCGCCTGCGGAATCAGGGTCAAGGGTAGCCCCCGACGCAGCGGTCACGCCGCCACAGGGAAGTGTGTTGCTCACGCCAATATCTGCGGTTAACGCGGCCGCTAGAGTGACAGAATTGGAGGCTACCAGGATCGGGCTATATGATGAAGTCCAGAGAATCGCAGAAGAGAGCCAGGCTGGCGCGAGGAACAGCGCCTCCAACAGGAGCAACTGCGACTCATCGAGGAAACCAATACTCTGCAAGGAGTACAGGCCACCTTGCCACACAGACGCCATGCGAGTCGCCTGCAGCCAGGAACAGTAAATCCTATGGAGCTGTTCCAATCGCCTACCGCTGGACCAACAATCGCGGTTCCCGCGGCACCACCCAACGCGATCCCATCAGTCGCCACCAACACAGTGCGCCCGGTCGCATGGTCAGGAGTCGCACAACCATCAGTCGCGGTACCCACACACATGGCACCGTCTGCCATGGTTATGCGGTCCGTGGCACCATTAGCCGCGCCAGCGGTTCAAGCGATCGCTGTACCATCAGTTGTACCAGCGGTTCCGTCCTTCGCAGCACCAAGAGCAGCGAAATACCTGATCAAGGGCCATAGTACAAGCTAACAATAGGGCCATCATGCCCCCGCCATTGCCGCAGCCAACCTTTGTTCAGCAGTCGCCACAGCAGCCTCAAAGGTTCCACACGCCGCAAGGACATTATGTTAGCCCAGTGGAGAATCTCTTTGCGGCTACGAACATCTTGGCCAGGTTAGCGCCAGCAGGAAACACGCCAATGGACAGAGAGGCGCGGCGCGCCATTGAGATGCTGAGCACAGCAGTAATACAGCAGGCAAACATGTCCGAACACGCGGGACGGCTGCACTCCACCCCTACAATAGCAGAGCAACGGCGGAGAGAAGCATCCACGCGGAGTCGCCGCACGTTGCGACTTCAAGTTCGGCTAGGCGACAAAGGGAAAATCAACCTGCGGCTCAAAATCAACCTCAGCAAGTTCAACCCATAGAAGTTGTGCAGCCCGCGCGGCGGCTAATCCAATAGGAAGGCCAGCTTCATCCAATCTATCGTCGCGACTCAAAGGCCCAGTCTGTTTCAGCGAAAGAATCAGGTCTGAACCGTTTCCTGCAGATTTCAAAGGACCTCGCAAGGTCGCCAACTACAACGCAAGCATGGACCCTGTTACTTGGCTCAACAATTACGAGATGGGCATGAGCATCCTAAACGCATCCGAAGAGATCTGCGCACGTACCTAAACATGATGTTAGAAGGCGCAGCTCACATATGGCTGCAGAACTTGCCGCCAAATTCAATAAACTCTTGGGATGAGATGAAGGAAGCTTTTATCAAAAATTTCCAAGGAACATGCAAGCGACTCTGCAGTATAGAGGACCTTGAGCGTTGTGTACAGAAGGAAGGTGAGTCGAGTCGCCACTGGATGAGAAGGGTCGCAGAAATCATACATTCCTCAGATAACATACCACCCAGTTCAGCAGTCCTTGTCATGGAGAAAAATTGCAAGTTTGAGCCGCTGGTCCACAAACTAGGTCGCATGAAGGACAAAGTCAAGAGCCTAAGCGAGGTAATGGCGGCGGCCAACAAGTATGCTAGCTCGGATAAAACCAGACGCATCTGATGGGGAGGAAGAGGAAAATACTGGCAAGGGAAAGAAGGCCAGTAGCAAGCCTCAACAACAGCAAGCTAGCAATGCTAATGCGAGTTATAACAAGCGCAAAAACGAGGAAGGAAACTCGGGTTAGTCGCAAATACGAACACTCGTTACAAGCAAAGCAGCGGCAGAGGAAGGAATTTTCACCCAGTTAACTTGGAAGAGGTTTTTAACCGCCCCTGCGACATCCATATAGGAAAAGATGGGAAACCACCCAACCACACAAAGGCACAGTGCTATCATTACAAAAAGTGGAAGGATGGGCAACCACTCAACACAAACAACAATCATCAAAACAATGAGGGAGGTAACCACGGCGGAGGTAACAACAGCAACAACGCTCCCAAATCCGCAGCCAGATCAGCCACAGTTCCCAAAACAGTTGGGTCAGTATCACACCATTGTGGTCAATACTTCAAGGAGGGAGCAAAAGCTGCGACGACGCAATCAGGCTGTTAACGCCATAGTACCAGCCGTACCACAGTGGCTAAAGTGGTCCGAGCAGCCAGTAGTTTGGAGCCGCGAGGATCACCCAGGAGAAATAAATGAAGAGGGCAAACTCGCGCTGGTGGTTGCCCCTCAAGTCGCAGGATACAAGTTGAGCAAAGTGCTGATGGATGGAGGCAGCAGCATCAATATATTATACTATGAAACCTTCAAAAGAATGAACCTCCAAGAAAAGCAGCTACACCCATCAAGAACAACGTTTCACGGTGTCGTGCCAGGCATATCAGCTCAGCCATTGGGGCGAATCAACTTGGAGGTCGCCTTTGGGACACAAAGCAACTTCAGGAGCGAGTATATCTGGTTCGAGGTTGTAGATTTCCAGAGCCCATATCATGCGCTGTTTGGCAGAGAAGCATTCGCAAAGTTTATGGCTAGGCCGTGCTATGTGTACCTGAAGCTTAAAATGCCAGGCCCCAGGGGAGTCATCACCATTAATGGCGACAGAAGAATAGCTCAAGAATGCGAAGAAGGCGACAAGGCCATGGCCAGAGCAGCTTGCATCGCAGAGAGCGCGCCCATGCGCGAGTCGCAGGAGAATTTTGATGACATCGTGGAGGCCAAGAGGCACCTGCCTGACTTGCGACTTCAGATTACGGCCGCAAGGGAGGCAAGGAAGTCAAAGGCTACAGCCATTGCCAATAAGGACACATCCCAGGCATTGCGAGTTGCCATCAGCAGCCGCAACAAAACCATTAAGAGTTTACATCATCAAGCTGGCCACTCAGGGCTAAAAACTTCATTCTGATCGCCACCTAGGCGCGATCGACCCATTTCTGGTCGCCACTCAGGCGCGACCGACCCAATGTAACACTTCTGATCGCCACCAGGCGCGACGACCCATTTCTGGTCGCCACTCAGGCGCGACCGACCCAATGTAACACTCTGGTCGCCACCAAGGCGCGACCGACCCATTTCTGGTCGCCACTCAGGCGCGACCGACCCATGTAACATCTCTGGTTGCCACCTAGGCGCAACCGACCCAAGCATCACTTCTGGTCGCCACCTAGGCGCGACCGACCCTATGTATCATATAATGATTCTGAAATAAAGCATCTCAAACTACCAATTGAGTTGTGAGTCTTTTATTTTTTAATCATTGGTTCCTTGGGGGCGCGGCAGCTTTTTAGCGCGGCCTATTCCTTGGGATCGCCAAACGAGTGGCATTTATCGTGATTATACTCAACCTCTCTTGGATGCGACTTGCACTATGCGGCCAAAGTACTGGGGTGCGGCGTCAATCGAGTTTGATCGCCTATCATGGCCGCTCTCGACCCTGAACACGCACTTTTTACCTGGGAAATACTGAGCCGCGCAAGGGCCTAAGTGAGGAAAAACCGAGACAAATCATAAGGACCAGCCTATTGGTCGAAACATGTACTGCTGAGAGTACTTAAGCAAACCGTAACATTGTCTTATGACACATAAATTCTAACAATTATTACAGGCCGCTAAGGGCCAAGATCATCAAACCATTGTTTCTCTTCTTCATTTGTGCGCAGCTTTTGGCCTGTGGGAAGGAGGAACAGGCGGCTTACCAAGCTTGCCAGAAGGAGCAGTCGCAGGCTCGCTGGACGGCTTCTCCGTCGCGGGCTTGGGGGCTGCAGAGCTGGAAACACCGGTGAAGGGTTCTTTTCCTGCGGGATCACCGCACTGGATGATGGAGCGGGTAACTTCTCCCATCTGCTTCCATCTGCATTATACTTGCCCAGATAGGTCGCAAGATCTATCCCCTCCACCAGCTCAGTCGCATGGCCGCGCATGTCCTTCCAAGTCGCCGCATATTCTGAGGCCTCAGCTCGGTGCCATCCACCTTCTTCGAGGGCCTGCCTTGTGCAACCTTGGCAGCATCAAAAGAAGGATAGTATGTCTTGGCCAAAGCAAGAACATGAGCCGCACCGGTGCGAGCTGAGGACTCCTTCCAGTCCAAAAAGAACTGAGGCGCCTAAGCAGTCTTTTTAGCAAGCCTTCAGAATCACCGGGGACTGGCTTGGTCGGCAGCAGACACTTAGACAGCGATTTCATGGCATCACAAGTCCTCCGCGTAAATTCGCGGATGTTATTCAGCTGTTCTTGAGTGGTCGCACGCTGAAGTGCAGAATCCTCACCTGCAACAAGATGTCCGCCAGTTAGCCCAGTTACATACAAAAAGAAGGTGGTCAGATACCACGATACAGCGGCAAGTCGCAACACATACCAGCCAACTCTTGGGTCATGATACAAACTTTGGCGTGGACAAGGTTATGGGCATCAGAAACTTTTGCCAATTTTTTCTCAAGATCGCCAATTGCAACAGCCTTGAGCCTTGCGTCCTCGTTGGCTTCAGCATGGCGTCTTTCTGAGCATTGATTTGGAGGTCCAGCTGCTGGACCCTCTCTTGGAACTTTTCTTCAACCTTCTTAAGCCGCAGCTCAGTGGCTTTGGCTTGTTCAGATAACTTAAAGCTCTCATCAGACAGCTCGCCCATCCTGGTTTCCCTCTTCTTCAGCTCAGCGTCACGCTGGCCAAGGAGCTCGCGCAGCCTCTCCAGTTCAGAAGGAGCCTCCCCCAACTGCTTTTCCAAGGCGAGTCTTGCGGCTGTTACGGAGCTTAGTTCCTCCTACAAAGAGTACATCAGCTAGTAAGTACATATCAACAGCTAAAGAGAAGTATCAAGTCTCCCTTTACAGTCAAAGAAGAAACTTGATCCTTGGGGGCTAGAGACAGATAAGTGGAGACAGAAGTTTACCTTGTAAGCCGCAGACAGGTCAGACAGCGCCTTGCGGAGCTCCGCGGCTTGCTTGTCATTTGAGGCAATGATGGCCTCTGACAGTTTCTCAGCGCGGCTCATGGAGGAGGAGGAAGCAACCTCAGCACGCAGAACTGGCGACCGCTGGCTATCAGCCGCTGGCGACTCAATCAGCGGCGCATCAGCAATTATGGAGGAAGGGTTGACCTTCTCCACGTCTTGGATCATAAGGGGATCCGTTCCGTCCTCCAGAGCCACCTCTTGGGTAGCTGTGTCAAGAACAGAGGCCGTAGCCAAGTCATCAGTGGTGGCCACGCCCTCCACCATGGCGGTATGAGCCGCAGGTGATAAGCGCGGCTCAACGGTTTCAGAAACGACTCCAGGCTCAGTCGCGGATTTAACCGCACTTCTGCAAAAACAAGGGCATTGTGTGAAGAAGAAGCACATAAACCAGAATAAAAGTGTTATAAGCGCAAGAAAGTCACTAACTCTGGAGCCATCTTCACATAGGCCATAAGGTCGTCACTTGACGGCGATGACAGGCCTTGGATCCCAGAATCTACGAGCAGAAGTTTGCGTGTCAGTAGAGGAAAAAGAATAAGCAGTCAAGATGTCAAGACAGCAGAAATTACCAGAATGGGGACCCATGTCTTCTTCAGTTGAGGCGGTGGCTTTGTACACACGCCTGGCAGCGGAGGAGGTCGCGCCCGTAGCAGGCTTGCGACGCTTCGCGGCCTCAGGATTTTCCAGAGCATCAAGCTCTGGCTCCTCACGAGATAGCCTCTTGGAGGCTCTACGGGGAGTTGGTCCAGCCGCGGCAACAGAACTCGCGGCTGGCACTGGACTGTCATCCTCGTCCAGTTCAGTCTCTTCACCTTCTGAGGCCGCAGTGGCGACAGAGGGGACCAGCAATTTCGCTGCCCTCTAGAGCGGGCAGCAACTTCTTTCTTGTGGCACGCTTGGGAGCAGCAGTGCCGGTGTCGGTCGCAGGCAGCGACCAGTAATTCTCATCAGCCTGGATCAGGAAAATATAAGTCGCAGTATTAAGAAAGGAATGCGACTCAACTACAAAGGCAAAAAGACAGGGAAGAGAAGTTACCTCAAAAGGCTTGTTGTTAACACTAAAAGGGGCAAGCCCCACCTTATCAAAGGAGATGTCCTTCTCCTCAGTCACGCGGGTGACGAATTCCACCCAATCCTCAGGCGTCCAGTCCGCAGCCTTGATGCGATCGACATCAGCAGAGGTGCCAGTGCACTCGAGGAAGGATCGTTGTCGTGGACTCACGGGCTGGATGCGCCATTTGGTCCAGCAAGAAAGAAGATCAAGGCCAGTAAGACATGACCTATTAAGGCGCGGACCTTGCTCAGTGACTCATTGATAAAAGCCATGGCCGAGTCGCGAGGCTTTGATTTCAGTGCCTCGGTTGGCACGAAGGTGGTGTTGGACCAGGAGGGGAGACGAGTTTCGCCCTCCGGAGAAGTATCTTGGCAGTAGAAAAAGGATTTTTGCCAAGCCCTGGGCCGATTCGCCAGGGCCAGCTTGGGAAGAACAGAGTTTCGATGGCGTTGAAGAGAGATGGCGCCTACCTGAACATAGGCGCCACCCTTCCACACAAGTTGACTATTACAGGAGAAGGAGGCCAACCATAGATCGATGCTGGGGGCTACGTCGAGGTAGTCCTCGCACAAGACATGAAAATTACTCACTTGGAGCATGGAATTGGGCCCGATGTCGTGAAGACGGAGGCCTAGACGCCGCATCAGATCGCGGAAGAAGAGGGAGCCGGGCGGCGTGAATCCGTGCTCCACGTGCTCCACGAACATCACCAGCTCGTTGGGCCTAGGGCACGGTTTCGCTGCCAGGAGCCCGCCAGACGTTGTTCTCCTTCGGCGGCAGAAAGCCCTTGGAGGCCAGATCTGTGAGAGTTTCTTCCGTCACCCAGGATCCTTCCCAGTTGCAGGAAATCGTGCGCTTATCTGTGGATGGCTTTGCCTTGGGCGCCATTGCGAAGAGGAGATTGGATCGGGGAACTAAGCTCGGATTGAGGAAGAAGACGGCACGGCTAGGGATGAGAAGATTGCAAGGGCAAGTGCATAATGACCTAGGCGGCCGCAGCTTATAACTGAAGGGACCCGCAACTAACGGCACAATCTGCGCTCGCAACAAACGGCACAATTTGCGCCCGCAAAACGAGTAACAGTCCGCAATTAGAGGAAACAGAATATTTCCAGAAGAGGAGATGAGTCGCACAGATAAGTCATAGCTCTGAATCGCATAAGTCAGAAGATTGGTCAGAACGTTTGCAGTGCGGCTCAACGACCATTTCAAGAGGTCAGAAGATTCTCACCGTAAAGTCCTAACCAATCTTTGGGGCTAATGTCGGGGGAATACTTTCTGGATTAACCCGCGGCCCAGTGCGACTTACTTTACTCGCACGGACAAAGGCCCACATGGGAGCAAGCCCGGTATTGAACCGCCATAAGGGGAAAGATCTAGAAGACGTATCCCGGAGGACGTGAAGACCAAGTAGTCTCCAAATAGGCCTCTGTGGACGTATTCCTTGTGGGAGAAGTTTCCTTTGTAACTTGGCGAGCCTTTGTGTATATAAAGAGGACTCGCAGGACTTAGAGGGTCAAGCCCTAAAACCCTAGCTCATACGGCGAGTACCAGATCGGATCGCCTCCATTGTAACACCTCGATTATCATATCAATACCAATCTAGGGTAGGCAGGAAGTAGGTCTTTTACCTCACATTGAGGGGGCCGAACATGGGTAAATCTGTGTTGATCTTTGTTCCTGCAATCCCAAGCTCGGAGATGCTTGACTCGCGTAATCTCACACCTACGAAGTCATCTATGACACCTGACGTGACAAACCCACGACACCAGAGCCTTCACGACCTCCCCGGCACGACGGCCGGAACGGGGAGCGGAGGGGAAGGACCACGCCCTACTCACCGACGACATCGCCTCCGTCTTCAACGCCGCCGGCAGGAACTCACACCTACAACCTATCTACACGCACGGCCAAGAACCAGAGCTCCCCCCCCCACCTCGCGGTGCCGAACCGGCGACCGGAGGCGGAGGGGAGCGGCGGACTCACCGGCGAGAAGCTGGAACACGCGAGTCGCCTCCTCTCCGCCTCTCTCTACTGTAGCAGGGAGGGGATAAGGTCGGGCCCCATTTCATGTGTTTCTGACGCGGTTACTTTTTTGAAATCGACTTGAACATAAAAGAATCTCATGTGACTTAAAATTAGCCCAAAAAACATATCTTTTGAATTTTTATCTCTCTCGGCCCCCTCACCACCACATCATGGACCCACAAAGTTTTTACCTTGCCTCTGAGCCACTCATCTTAGATCTCTGTTACTCCTACGTACACGGCTACCACTACGGGACTGGCTCGAAACGCCGACGGCCGGAAGCCGTCGGCGTACGCTCGTAGCAGCCCGTCGGCGTAGCCCCTCTGCCGTCGGCGTATGCAAGGCCATCGGCGTACGCCCTCATACGCCGACGGCAATGCCGTCGGCCTATAAATGCAAAAAAAAAAAAAAATTGAAATTTTTGAACTTTTTTTTTCTATTTCGAAATTTCTAACTCAGCTACATACTAAATCTCTAATTACACATTTAATCATAGGTCAAAGTACTTACGCTGGTCAAAGTTCCCGTTCGGTCACCCATCTTCAAATTGCTCCAGCCCAAGCACGCTTAACCTTTGAGTTCCTTCATTGTTAGCTTCCAAATGAGAAATGAGAACTTACTGATACTTATATCATATCAATCATATTAACCCCTGATTTAGGATGTTACACTTTTTCATTGTTTAAATTTAGAAAATTCATTTGAATAAGTAACAATGATTGTAAAATAGTATATTTTTAATAAATGAAAAAATAAATTATTTTTACTTTTATTTCCTTTTTACATTTAATATGAAATAATTCATATTTTTAATTCCGTTAATCGAAATTTGAAAAATAAAATGTCTATGTCAATTAGAAAAATGAGAGGAATTCAAATATGACATCCATATCATCCTTTGCATTGTATAAACATCGATGGTTTTAGAAAATTGATTCTTTTTTCACAAAAATCAAATAAAGTGAAAAACCCTCAAAAAAGGTATCCTCTGACATGGAGTCATTTTATGTGTACTAGTTGCTAGAAAAAATTATAAACTTGAGTTTTGACAAATATTTCAAAAAAATGTTTCACAAAAAGGTCTATCATCTATAGACATGTATAACTTTTGTGTCAAATGACCAAGTTAAATGACATGTATAACTTGGTCTATCATCGATTTTTACCTAATTATTCCTATTTAAATGACTTTATGCCGATTTTCCAAAAGTAATTGAAATTGAACTACAAGTGTGTGATAGTTTGGTCTAATTTGTTTACAAAAATACTTTCTAGGTACAAAAGTAGTGACTTTATCACAGAAACATCAATAGTTTTGAAAAATGTGACCCCTTTTAGTGAATAGACACGACGGTCATTTTGACCGTTTTTTCACAAAAATAAAAGAAATTGAGAAAATACTCGAAATATGAATTTCTTTGACATGGAGTCCTCTTATGTGTACTAGTTACTAGGAAAAATGATAAACTTGAGTTTTGACAAATATTTCAAAAAAATGCTTCACAAAAATCTCTATCATCTATAGACATGTATAACTTTCGTATCAAATGACCAAGTTATGGCCATCCCCATGCCATAGTTTGTGATAATGTGTCCATACTTGACACATAGGGGTGTCTTGGTATGGAAAACATTGTTGCCAAAAACAATTTCCAAAATATTTTAGTAAATATCATTTTCCATTTTTTAAGTGTAAAAAATGACTTTTTAATTAAGCAAGTAACAAACATATGTTACAAAATGTCATGTGCACGGTGAAAAAGATTTTATGGATGTCATATTTGGATTTCTCTCATTTTTCTAATCGATTTAGACATTTAATTTGTTAAATTCCGATTTACGGATTTAAAGATATGAATTATTTCATATTAAATGGAAAATAGAAAAAGTATACGCCGACGGCCGCCGTCGACGTATCAAATGTAAAAAAATTGAAAAGGTATACGCCGACGGCTATCAAATGTAGAAAATAGAAAAAGTATACGCCGACGGTTTTGTTACGCCGACGGCCGCGTTCGCCGCTTTTCTCGCTCGCATTATACGCCGACCACCCCGACATTTGGCCGTCGGCGTATAACTTGGCCGTCGGCGTTTTGTGGGTTTCCCGTAGTGTACACCCGATCACAGTTACCGGCGCGAATTCTCTAACTTGTTGTGACAAATTCACGGTTGACTTCGCCACACGATTAACAAACGACGGTCTAGATTGGGGATATATAGGTACTGTGCCAGAACACACAGTTCACATATTTCACTGTGTAAACGACTAGTAGCACGTATTGTTTACGTCTTCTGTAGCGATCAATCTAGATCGTCGGTTTTCAATCCGACGGATGAAAAGTGAGCAAAGTCATAGGTAGTGTTCACCTCAACTTTATCACACCAAGTCAAAGAATCCCGGCCGGTTACACATGCATAAAAGGACGGCCGTGGTTCCTTCTGACTCTGATCTTCCACCATCTCGTCAACCCTTGCATAGATCGATTCTCTGTCCATCATTCCTACACCTCAAGATCAAAAGTAGAGATAAAATCGGGCATGGTCACTATACGGGGATACGTTAGATCGAACTGGTGGACGGATGAAGTCAACGGCGATCGATTAATTGACGACGCATGCAGCTAGCTTAGGCCTGGTTGGTTGCGTGTGTGTGCTGTACAGTTTGGATCGGTCGATAGGTCGAGTGATCGGCGTCAATGATTTGAGCCACTACTCGCATTCGTCGCAGCACCCGAAAAGTGAGTGACCGGTGGAGTCGCCCATGGAGTATGGCACCTTAACTAACTGATACGCATGCATTTGCGAAGTTCTTTTTCGACATGAACTTGCATGTTCCTATAATATATTTATTATTGTTTTGCAAAACAAAAATGTCATGGGATATCTTCATGTGAAAAGAATCGCATGCAGCTCCCTAGCGAACGCCTTAAACGTGAAGTGTCAAGGATGATACATCATTTTCTTTTGAGAATATGATACTCTGATGAACGAGACGCTACTCACATACTCATGTAGGAGTATAACCCCACGTAACCGGTCGTAGTCTCGTAGATCGCACACATATGATGCCCTTCTTTTTCTCCACATATAGTTGGCACACATGCATATATATGCTGTTCGTGTTAGGTTGATCTCCTCCCGTGTGACCCAACGGTCACACCGGACCCTTGACCGCGCCCTGATCGGAGGCGTCCAACCGTACACTGGTTGGTGGGCCCCTGTCACCAGCGCTATAAAGAGAGGTGGGGGCTGGCGGCACGCATCACAAGGTTCGACGCTGTGCCGCACACCCCACTGACAAAACCCCTACCGATCTAGGGTTAGCGCTGAGCTGACGGGAAGCACCACCGCCACCTCGCTCACCCACTCGCCCATTCACCGCCACCGGCCACTCACCACCATGGCCGGCACCTCGAGCTCGTCGGCGTCAGGAGAAGGTTCTCTCTCTCTCTCTCCCTCACTGTTTCCCTCTCATATGTAAAGCACAAACTCATGTATAGATGATCTACCGATCCACATCTAGACTAGATGATCCTAGGGATCTAACAGTTCGTTCCGTCACAAGTAATACACGAGGGAGGACCATGCCGCATCATCATACATGGATCACCTGGGTGCTGTAGATGTGTCACGGATTAAAAAAAAGTTGTATATTAGGTAGCTTCTCATCTAACTGTTAGAATCATAATGTATCGGTTATTTCCATGTAAATGTAAACTCTAACTCTATATATACATGACATGCCACGCTTTACAGTGTTGAGAAATCCCTACCACAATCTCTCTAGGGTTTCTCGCTCTCTTAATTTCTATCGGTGTGGCAGCCTAGGAGGAATTGCTCTGTAAGCTGTTGCCGGCACTTGGCAAACAGCTATGTCGAGGAAAATTTCGGGAGGCGTGGCACCGTGTCTTGGTCTCGACGTGTCCTTGCTGTCGACACTTCACTCGGCAAAGATTTGACCGGACGGCCGTCATCACCTATCTTTCCCCGGGTGCTAGCAAAAAATCACGGCAAACGCTTTACCGATGGTCCCGATTTTCGACATTCGGCAAACAACTGTTTGCCCGCGAGGTTGTTGCCGAGTGTTCTTTACCGAGTGCAATACTCGGCAACCACGTTGCCGAGACCTTTTCTTTCTTTGCCGTGTATTCTGAATGCACAAAGACCTCGATTCTAGTAGTGGGTAACTCGATTTCGCATCATGTAGTAAGGCTTTGGGGGGTCCGGCCAGTGATAAACCGTTGTTGTGTAAGTATACGTGAGTGTGAGGAATATGTCTAAGAAAACAAGAACCACGCAATGCTACTCATTAGGCAAGACCGCAAGAGCAGTACTTCACCTAGTCCGGCTGGAAAAGGAAAATCTTTGGGAGGAGGGAAAAAGGAGAGGCCGAGCGCGTTGACACATGGGTGAGCAGTGTGAGATCGATTGGCCGGAGTGAGTGAGTGAGGCAGGTGCGATCGTAGTTCCGCTGGATGTGACGGTGCACAGAAAATATGATTGACAAAAGATCTGTCAAGAGTGAACTAGTGGCCGGCGACCAACGGCATGCATGCAATCATGCATGGCGAATGGAGAGCGGTCGAATCTCTTTAGCTATTCTCCGTTGCTTTCGGGGGGAAGCGGCGAGTGGTAGGCGAGGGCGAAGCAGTGGCCTTGACAGCTTCTCGTGACCAGTGCATTGGATTCGTCCTAGTGACAGGTCGATCTTGGAACGTCCCCTTGCTTTTCTCTTCTTCTTTTTCATGTTCGTTGGTCCTCGCCACAGTACATTGGCGGCATCTTCCCAAGCATATCACAAAGCTAGATCCTTCTTCAAGACATAGATACATATAATTAGAAAAAAAACTTCACCACCAACGCATAGGCGGCGTGATATCAGCTATCTGCCCGAAAGACAATCAAATATATATTACAAAGTTCGTTATTCAAGCCACTTCATGACAAATGACTATACCTTCATGAAGGGATGTAACTGGATTGGATCGAACTGCATTTTCTTTGTTACCGTGTCCTTTACAATATTTTTTATCATTGAATTCAAACGGAGCATATATTGACCGGTCGTGGATTCGGATGAGGCGATAAGACCGTTGATTCGTGAACGAAAATTGAGTGAACTCACAGAGTAGAAACAAGATTAATCGGACAAGGATAAGTAGATCGACAAATCATACAACAAATTATAATTGGTAAAACGAGCTCAACAAACACCCATAGAATAGTATGTGTGATTCTATATGCACTCATAGAATATAAATAATGGTATTAAGATTATCACATGAACAAAAATGTATATGGACGCAAATATTGCAAGCACATCATCCAAACATGTTTCAATAACCCAGTAGTCTAACAGATTTGTACTCCATCGTCGCTACAATGAATTTTTAAGCGAACAGTTGTTTAACGCACAAACTCGGCAACTACCAATTAACTTTTCTACACTTGATATGCTTTTAGGTCAAAAATCGGATTATCCAGTTTGAAACTATTTGGCAGTCCTAATTAATGTTTTGATAATCCATATCATGATTCAATGTGACATACCATATCTCATGCCATATCTGGAGCATCATTTCAAAATAGGATATCCTCATCTGTTGGATTCATTCAAACTAGAAATGGAATCCTCAAAATGGATTTGAAAACAGATTTCGTGCAAAAATTATCCTATCAGCTCACATTGCTAGCTTTCCATGGCTTCGGTCATCATTGGAGTGAGCGCTAAAGAATAGACCAAGACCACAACCAACTGGGTAAACCAGCAAACCATATGCACACAATTAGGTAACTTCTTTTGTCTCGCTACGCTCATGAGTTGTGTTGGTAAGGCACCTATCCACGAGGTAAATTTTGTTAACAAAAGCCAAATACTTTGTCAGGGGCTCTAGTCAGACCTTCATCTGCTATACTTGTAAATGTTGGTGCTTCAAAATCATTATCTTGTTGAAGTCGTTCCATGGAAAACCCAGTATCTGGTCGTTGACCGGATCTGGCTCACAGCGACACGAGTGCCATTATCCTTTCTAAAGGTATTGATTTTGGAGAACCTTCTCGCGGCCCATGTATGGCCAGAGCAGTGGTTGATGTCGTTATTGGTGTTGCGTGTCTTGGATCTAAATCTTTATTTTAATAAATTGGCTATGTGCATCTTTGATCTTCAATGTCTTTAATTGGTCATGATATTGAGTTGTTGTAGAGGTCGTATAAACTTAACATTTTCTTGATATTAGTATATTATATTACCAATTATTAAAAAAATGTAGTCGGGACATGGATACCATACAATTTTTTCTTTGTAATATAGCAAACTTTTAGCATATGTGCAACCCTAAGAACTAGTTTTTCATGGTGGCACCATTTTCTAGAGCCGAGCACCCTGGTCATCTCTTCTCTAGCTCCACCCCTGTCCTTTGTGGGTTACTTTGTATCAGTTGGCTATGATCTTGTTCTTCATAAATCAACAGAGCCTAGTGGTGATGGCTATCGGTTTCATGAAATTTAAGTTGGTTGTGGTATGAAGATATATTGCAAAGTTTGACAATAGCAGCCTATATACATGCGGCGCACACATGCATAGTTATTGCCAAAAGCCAAGCTAGTTAGGGGAAAAAAATACATGTTAGAGACTGCCGGATGTTTGTCAACCCAAAATGATGTACGTGGATCATTGTTCTGGAAAATTCCCATGTAGACTAACATACCATATATATGCATTAAAGTGCATTTCGGTGGGTATACGAACATGGCTTTTAGCCACAAAACTTGCTCACGCACCAGTTGATGAATTAGCTTTCTTGATTGTACCCGTGCAGGTGGCAGGACCAAAAGATTGTCCCAGTTAATTAACATGGATTTATAATTGATATAATTGATGGAAAGGAAGCAGAATGCATCTTGTACGTACTTAGAAAGCAGAGAGAGATCTTCATTACAACTCTCATTGGGTCCCTCTGCAGTTCAGCACGGGTCAAATTAAAGCTAGCAAACCTACTCCAATAATCATATCATTCGTGTGTGCAAATCCAAAGTTTTATACACTCTATTATTTATCTCACCCAATGCTTTTGATCTTGCCTCTTACAGTACTCAGAAGGCCTAAGATAGGATCTAGGGCATGCTAATTATGTCGTTTGCGTAGTGGATACCGTATGCTTGGCATATTCTGAGCAGCTAAGCTAGCAAAGTGGTTTCTCTCACCGATGTAGGGAGGGAGAGAGAGGATCAGAGGAGTCTTGTAGGAAGGTGATGATTAGGCCACCAATTGGATGGCTCTTGTTCATAGGAACATATGCGCCGTGAACGAAAACAAAAAGGTGATCGATGATCTTAATTACCTTTCCTTGCAGCATTTGCCGATTATGAATATCATTTGTAGCTGATTATATTAGAAGTGCAGTCATCCAGCAGGCTCCGCTAGCTTCCTCTGATCCGAAATGCTTAGAGCAACTCTACCAGATTATCTAAAATTTGGTCCAATAAAATTGTTTTATAGCATCCTTTAAAATCATTTTAGAGGATATTGAGGATGCAACATTTCAGATCCTCCATAAAATTCTTCTATTTGCCATATGTATATACGTGCATCTAAACATTATATAAACCTCGATTCTACATCAACCCGAGTCCTATTTTTTCACACACTTCAAACTTGAACATCACATACGAAAACATAGTTCAAATTTAAAAATACAATACAAAGACATAGTTCTAATTCAAACATACAATACACACACATAGTTAAAATTTAAAACAAACATGACATAGTTGAAACTGAAATATCACATGATACTCCCTCCGTTTAGTCTCTACTAGCAACGATTTTGGCAGGTAAAAGAATGCCGACCCTAGTGGAAGATGGTGTCCCATCGATAGCGAGATGTATGTGTGATGACTTCCTTAATAATGAAGCTCGCTCGTGACTGTTATTCGGTAAGTGTTGTGTAAATGTGTGGGCACTCACAAATCCTACCTTGCCATTTCTGGCAAAATATTGCGTCGCTCTGATCGCCCGGGAAATCACATCTAACCGTCAGCAGCAATTAGTGAAACTAAAAGGAGCGTGTGTTGCGTTCGAAAGAAAACGCACAAGAGTCAAGAATGTGTTCTAAACTTCCATCGCCGCCTAGTGCTACGACGCTGGCGGTCAATTGCCTGAGCTCCCGCCTCGCAGTTCATGATCGGCGTCTGAGGTTAGGTTAGACTTGCGTTTTAATAAACCTGTCGCGCGTGCGTCATGGCGAACCGATCGACTGAAATTTTCCCGGACGCACCACGGGCACATATATAGCTCAGAAATCTACTCGATTGATCGATCGTGGTGGGCTGGTCAAGCAGCGGCTGGATGGATGGCTCGTGCCGCGCCGTCAGTTGCCTACACCTTTCCCGCCATCCATCGATCTACCGGCGACGGCATTGGCCAGGGCCGGCCGTTGCCTCCGAGTTCCGAAACGGATATTCCATGGATTATCCCCCCACTTTTCCGACACTGCATCGATCGTATCATCATCACCACCATCATCGCACAGCTAGCCCTTTATTTCTTCTTCCTCCCTGCTGCCTTCGCTTTTCCTCTGTCTGTCTCCGTTAATTCCACCGCCACGCATCCACTACTCAGCAACCAATGGTAATCGCCGGCTAACTAGGTAGGTAGCTTCGGCTACTCTCTCCAAAAAGCGCTATGTATATGGCTTAATTGGAAGGTGTGAGGCTAGCAAGCAATACTTTTAGCTTTTTATCTTTCTCTCCTCGGTTACATCCGGTAATGCATGAAAGCGTCACAAAGTGGTAACTGCTAACGGCCGTTGGTTTCTTGGTCCGTTCGTACTACTTTTCACTTTTTATCATCTTCTCTGCTCAGTTACCACCGATAGTTGAATGTGCTATGTAAGTGCTAATGGCCGTTGGTTTCGTTGAGACATCCTTTTGTGAACGGAGTGAGCAGTAGCCTATGTACGCATGCGTGACGACCAGTTGCACCGATCGGTCTGATAGTATCTTGTTGATTGTCAT
Organism: Poa pratensis; assembly: GCA_947311845.1. Lineage (NCBI taxonomy): Eukaryota > Viridiplantae > Streptophyta > Magnoliopsida > Poales > Poaceae > Poa > Poa pratensis. The sequence goes on along the minus strand of CAMZMU010000082.1, from coordinate 29,971,747 downwards.
GAGTTTCAGAACTCAGAGCGAAGCTTTGTGACGTACGTGTCTGCTGCCTCGTGAGTGGGTAAACCACTTGCCTGTCCTAGCTAGTAATTCCTTCGGCACCGGAGCGAATGATCAAGTGTTCAAGACCATGCTCGCATATGTGAGCCGTGAGCTAGTGGCGAGTGGTGTGACTACATATGCAGGCGAGTCTTTTTTGGAGGTCGATCTTCCCTCTATCGTGATCTATGGCTAAAATGCATATATTCCTTGCTCCACGTTCCGGCCTATACTCTCCCATGCATGGCTATGCCTAATTGCCTATGCGTGCCACTTTAATCTCTAGCTCCTCCATCTTGCTACACCAAAATCTATAACGATTAGCTACTATTTCTTGCAAACGGGGCTACTATATATTCTGCACAGACACTGAGAAAAGTAATAGAGCTAAAGTTGCGAAATCTAGTAGTTTTCTTTTCTGAATAAATACTGCGAAGATGTTTTGTTGCGTCGTGCATTGATGCGTAATTGCATGCCATCTCCAACGTTAATCGTACGTGCTGCTTTCAGCCTTGTGACCAGAGAATAAAATTGCCATATGTGCGTATGCATGTGTGATCGATCAGACCTGCGGACCGATTTGGGCTCCTGTCCGGGCACCTACATCTAGATGTGGAATATGAGAAAAGAGTGAGTGATAGGGATCGGATACGCTAGCTCCCGACGAGTCGTACCATGCAAGATATACGTATACTAGAATGCGCAATCATATATGTGCGATAATTAGTATGTTCAGAACTTCAGATATCTCCACTCTTTGTACGATTTCAGGCTTCGTATTTTGCAAAAAGAAGAACAAAAAAATGTTCTTTTGTACAAATACATGATCATTATTTTTTAGACGATAAAAGAGATATCGCAGCCGGCATTTGAATCACCCGCAAAACAGTTCTTAAAGGCTCTCCATTTTGCACACGCGCGCGCGCACACACACACACAAAATCTCCATGTATTTGGGGTTTGTTATGTTAAGCTTGGAGAGGCAAACACTACCGGAAACGACAAGTATGTCGAATGTTCAAATGATTGCTGATTCTCACGATAAAACACTCGGCAAAACAAAAAAAGAAAACTCGGCATATTTGTTATTTGCCGAGTGTCAGAAATTAAAACATTTTTTGACAAGGGGTCATATATAGGTATTATGTTTGTGATAAAAAGGACAAGTCAATACACAAATTTAAAATTCCACTCCCATGTAGTTTCTTAACATTCAATGCAAACTCCAACTTTGAATCAGCCAGACCAAATTTTGGCATATTTCAGAGTTGATCTTGTAACTAGGTTTTCCTTTAACATTCATAATGACGAATGTGAATAAAAAATCACCACTTTCTATGTAAAAAAAAAGTATTTGCCATTTTCTAGAGTTGTTTTATAGGAAAAATGAAAATAATGTGTAAATCTTGTCAAAAATTGGAAAACAAATTAGACCACTAGAAATCGCCGCGCTAAAACAAATTAAAAATCGCCTGGATAGCGTCCGATCTCTAGAAAAAATAGATTTGCGTGGAGAAAACTGCGGAGCGCCCGGGGGCTTATCTACCAGAAGCCTAATCCCAGAATTATTAGACCATAAACTGACAAAACGGCCAGGAATTTAGTCGTAACGCCTGCTCGTAGCGTCCGCGCTGTACGTGTGCCCTAAGAGATGCACCGCAGAGTGGCTGCTGAAGCGCATTTGCTCACTATGGCACACTTTAACTGTTGCTCATGGGCAGGAACAAGCTGCCATAATTGTAGTTTGGTTGGAACACGATGCCTAGGAGGCGACAACCTAGACCATATATATATATACAAGTAATCATCGCCCAACATTTAAGAACGGCCACTTTCTCCTTCTGGAAAGAAAGACTATAGCACCACTCATACATGCGGCAAGAATTATTGTAGTATAGAAGTGGGGGAATGCCGCGCCACAATATGTCCGCTAGGATAGGGTGTAAATGATTGAACTTTCGAGCTTACAAATAAAATAGAATAATTAATTTCATCTAAAAAATAGAAATAATTGAACCACTTGAGCCGTGTTCAATTCATGAGTCATATAAATTACGATACGGTCTTCTTTTTCCTTGGTGGCAGAATAGATGATACACTTCACTTTACACATTTTCCCACCAGACCACAAGACACACCAAACAACACACGCTTGTATCAATTCCTAACACTGCCATATGTGAATTCTAGGCGTCTTACCAACGTGGCACACTTCTAGCAACAACAACGTTGCTGTTGAGAAGCTCGGAGTTGTGAAGAAGAATCATCCTGCTAGTCGCGTGGACGTGTAGTTTTCCTTTGGAGTTGGGCGGTGAACGAGTATTACTTAACCCGACTAAGCGACCCCATAAGATTCATTTTGCCTTTCGCTCTATTCTTATCCCAATGCACTTTGCATGTTGATCCGATGTATGGCCCTGTCTAAGCCGGAATGCATGAAAAAAAAAACTATACCTATAGTACTTTGCAGAATTATGCTTCCACATTGCTTCTATAAGACTCCAGCCATGGCCTGAAGCAAAAGAAAATATTGTAACCTTTCTAACTCCGGATCTTTCCAGCTTCACACGCCTTTCAGTATGTACTGTACAAACTGGGTAGCCCACAGGAAAAGGCTTCCAATATGCAGTTTTTGACTCATTCTACAAAATACTCCCTCCGATCCGATAAAAGTGTCATAGGAAAACAACCAAACCAATACAACTCATACGACGGTTTTTCCAGATCAAAGGGAGTAGATCTTTCTGCCTTTTACCGTTTGTCCTCTCTTCAATAGATAAGTTTTAAAGAAGCAGCAACCAGGTTTGTTTTGCTGCTAAATGGTTCAAAACAAGGCAGAATGTAAGAGTTTGAAATTGTCAATGACAAGGTAACATGCAAATTCAACTAAAAAACTAAGCAAACAACTAATGCATATCTGAGAAAGTTAATACTACCTCCGATCCATATTAGTGGGCACAACTTTGTCTAGATACACATGTATCTAGTCTAAATACTTAACTAGATACATATGAATTTAGACAAAGCTATGCCCACTAATATGGATCGGAGGGAGTACATAAATCGTGAGCTTTTAGCCAACAATAGCAAGCAATCGCTATTAACTTTGAATTTTTGAAAGAATAGGCACTGATCCCAAACAAAACCTGATGGAATGATACACCGACAAGCCTTCTGCGCCTCAATCATATACTACATGTAACTTTCTGGAATAACACGAACTTACAGAGTGGCTAAAGAAAACTTTGATCTCTTACAAGGTATAATGGCTACTGTAATATGGCATATACTACACATCTCTAACAATTATTCAAAACCTCCTCGTCACAACCAACTCTGCACCCAACCCGCTGACTTTAGTACATGAAAAGTTGGGTATGAAAATGTGTCTTAGGTAAAAGAATTGCCTATGTTGCTGCTGCAAACAAACCTGCCACGATTGGGGCCATTAGACTAGCATCCGTCATGTGAAACTTCATTTTTGGGATTTGACCAAGAAGCAATATGTGGCTCACTGGTTACTAAGCATCAACCAATTCAGGTGCTCCATGACAAAACTGGAATTGCAATGTTAAACTTGAAAAGAACAGGTTCAACCATCGAGCTTTGGTTCCATCACTGGCGCCTAGTCATCATGTTGGGTTAGTACTGCAAGAGAAAAACATAACAGTAAATTCAGATAAATTAATAAGAACAATGAACTTCTTGCTGGAATTAAGATTATATAAGGTAGCTGAAAACATCATTCTACATTCAGGCGCTATTTATGTAAAGGGTCCTAATATCTTGAGTTCCATTGCATAAGTAGATCAACCACTTGCCATGTATAGGTAAATACATATAAAACATCAGTCATGCATGCAGTGAAACAAATGAGAAAAGAATATAAGATCAGCTCGGAGTGTGTATATTGTATGTATTTTAACCTCCTAACTGAGGGCAACAGTGTATACTGATGTAACTGGATTTTCTTTAAAAAGTATGGAGTGCTAGAAGGGCTCAGCAGTCCTAGAACGCGGGGGCAAAGCCAGTGAATCACCATAGACAAAAAATTGGATTTTTACATTTGCCAAACAATTCTTTTAGGCTGGCGAAGTTCCTTCATTGTTCGTACCCCACTGTTCCTCACCCTCATTCCCATTTACAAGAACGGTTTCTTCAGGTTCATCAGTATCAACTTGGACAGCTTCATCGGTGTTCCCCTCCGTTTTATCCTCTTCCATTGCCTAAAAGTATATATTTTTTATATCAGAAAATAAATAAAATGGTATTGCAAAATCAATCAAATAGAAAATACAAAGTAAATAATGGCATTTTGATCACTGATGACCTAAAGAGTGATTTCTAACACAAAGATTGATCATATAAGTATTTAAAAGAACCATAGAATATGATATAGGTTGAACAAGGATAAGAGGGATGATGCAAATGCAATACCTCTTCGTCAGGCTCTCCATTTTCATCAAGTGCGTCTACTGGTTCTTCGTCTTCAATAACCTGCATCCTTTTGAAAGCTTCCACAAGAGTAGCGTCTGACTTCTCAGCATGGTTCAAGTACTCATCAGCAGAAGGATAGTGCCCCCTGCCAATACAAGACTTGTTATTGCAAAAGATTTGCCCACTTCACAAGGTGATCCAGATTTATTTATTTTGATAGAAAAATCAATTGTCCAATGCAAAAAAAAAAATCCAACAACTCATCACTGCACCAAGGGAAAGAAATCAGTCTATGTGGCAACTTTTACCTCTGAGCAGCAACATTCTCTTCTACAGTAAGAGCAACCTGCCAGTCTTCAAATAAATTTGGATACTCAGCAGGATCTGCAAGAGAGTCTGCAGCTTTAGGATTAACCTGCAAAGAAGGAACATATGAATAGAGTAAGCCACGGACAAAAAAGGGACATACTTATCAGAAAGAGGCTTGAGAGCATAAGAGTGAAAAATTACTTTACTGAGGTCCTTTCTCCATAATGCTACAATCTCTGAAACTTTGCTGGGAAGATAAGAACGTGCCATTAATGCAGCTTCAGGTATACGATTGCTGCAGAATACAGAAGATGCAGTTTTTTAGCTTTAAAATTGAAGTGCACGGTAATAAGCAGTTCATCACAGCAAACAACACTCACCTGTCTACAAGCAACTGTATGCAATTTTCCAATTTACCAAGCATAAAGAGGCATAAGAAAGCAACATTGTTTTTCCCGTGCTCTTTTGCTAGAGAAGCAAGATTTTCGATTCCTCCAGCATCACCAAGAGATGAGTACAGCAGCAACAAGCCACTTAAATCCTTCGCCTGCAAAAGGCACTCTTCCGCTGCCTCTAGCTGCAATGTATAATTTGTGAAATGCTCAGAACACTAGTTAACACAGACATAAGTTTACACAATTAGTCAATTAATATATGTTGATTTACACTAATTACCAAAATCTATGAAGGGTAGTCTCAAAGCTCGGTTCCAAAAGCATGTGCAATCTTTTTTTTCAAAAATAATATTTGATTTGATTTTTTCCTTAAGTTTCAACCAGATACAATGATCCAATTCAGAACAATTTGGTAGAAAAAAAAGAGATTTCACACTAAACAAAAAATTTGCACGTCACTAACCAAAACCTCTTGTAAGATTTTAAGAACCAACCTTGCCAGTGGACATGGCGAGCTCACCCAGCTGCTTCCACTTCGATTCACTTTGTGCTTCCACGGCAATATCCTGCACGAAAAGTGATGTCCGGAAATTTAGCACTAATGTCATTTAGCCAAACTTGGCAGCATCAAAGAATTTACGGCATATGCTCTCTGTAATGTGAAAGAAGAAACACATGACAATGTGCTATGTACCTTTGCGATTTCTAATTTTCCAAGCTGCACAGCCAAGTCAAACTTATAATCAGCATCAGTGGCTATCTCAAGAGCCTCCTCCAACATTCCTCTGGACTCCAAGAAATGAGCGACGCTGCAATATTGGAAAGGGAGACCAGAGCTAAGTTAGAATAGAATCGATTAAAGATAAAGCTGGATTAAATATGCCAACGGAGAAAGAACACTATGTTGTGTGTTTGCTATTGTCACTTCAAGTAGCCAGTGAACAGACGAACATACTCTAGAATGCAGTCCTATCAGTTGAATATATTTTAGATGTGATACTGAGATCTACGACATCACAGTTACAAGATAAGACAGGCATCATAAATACTGTCGAAATGGCAGCAGAATTTAGCAAATAAATGTATTTTCATGATTTTACTTGCTTTGTTACTGTTTGGAACAAAAGTGAATTGATGTATTCAGAAACCAGACTGAACCCAAAACATGTATTACAAATAGCCTACAGGAACATCTTATATATTGGAACGGAGGTAGTATATCATTAAAAGAACCTATCCTAGTGTGTCGAAGACACCCACTGACCTATTATATTGTGTCTTTGGTATGGATGGTAAAATCTCATTTGCACTTTCCAAATCCCCACGCATCACAAGCGTCTTGTATTCAATCAAACTGAGAAGCAATGTGTAGCCAATGACACTGCAACAAGCCAATGTGTTAGTTAAAGAAATCAACAACAGATGGTACATTCGAATGGAGGAAAATTCAAGGAAACACACTTAAACTGCTTGTCAATAAGATAAACCCGACTTTGATTTGCAAGATATCCCAACAAATACATAGGGCGATCCAAGTGATACATCGTTGTGACCTGTGAATAGTGTATAACCATGTGAACAAATAAAATTGTATCACACAAAATATCCATGTAGAGAAAGTGAAATCAAAGAAATGCTTGTTCAGAGCACATGTAATTTACCTCACCACCAACGCAATAGTTTAGGCGCCATGATGAGTTGTTATAAATAAAGCAGTCTCCAACCCAAATCCCAGTTCGCACTCGCTCATTGATCTCATGAAGCAGTTCAAAAGCATCTTCAGCGCCTTCCTCATCCACAGGCTTTCCACCTTCTAGATAAGCAGCAACAACATCTCTCTGCAGGGACAAAAGCCATAAACAAGACCTCAAGCCATGTTTAAAGAAGACTTCATGCAAACATAAATTCAAAAAACACGGAACAGAGAAAAAAAAAATGGACATATAGAGAATGGAATAACTTACATTGTACTTCAGGATGTAGAATGATGTATCACTTGCTATTGCAACTAGGTCACCACTATCCGCCCAGTAGACGTTCTACAAGTACAGTCAAAACAGGTTATGCAAATGTGAACTCCACATATCCATAATAAGATAAAATACTGAATTTACCTTGACATTCACATCAATTCGGCGTATTAGTCTACAATCAGCCCAGTCATAGAAGCAAATGAAGTCACTGGAACACATTGCCAAAAGCACTCCACCAAAGATACGCTCTGCTGAGAATGTAGGACGGATGGTTTTCTTCTCCTGCATAAATCAGATCACTAAAGTTAAAAGACGCATTTGTTTCACAAAATGGAAACAATAGCATGCACAAATGTGTTAGATAAAGATGTCAGATCACATACTAACTCAACACTCTTATATGATTTCTATATAAGTGAATATGGTTAAACACTTCAGCGTAACTAAAGCATTCCATTGAGCTGCACTGCTGCAGGACAACAATATGATGAATACATAGCAACAACAGAACTATGATAAACTGCAACCTATAATTGTTCTGTAATTCTTTTCAACACAAAAATAAAATATCATCATTACCAGAAGTAATAACACAAATCAAAATAATGACATTACTTTTAACTGAAATAACATTAAAGTTAGCCAGAAATCTTCATTGATTAAAGATAAACATAACGGTCAAACTGAAAGGGTTGCATTCCCTAAAGTAATCTTACAGGAAATGGGGCAAGGAACATTGTGGAACTTGCACAATACATTAATGGTCAAATGAGCAGAAATGATAGTAATACCACACACCTGGAATGATTTATTGAAAAGCTTTATTCTTGATGTACTTTCTCTGATTGCATACTCTCCTTCCGATGACCAAGCAAACTCTAACGCTGATCCAAATGATCTATTCCTCCAAGCCAGTGCAGTATAGATTATGTATTCACCATCTCCGCATACAACCACAAATCGGCCGTTGGGGTTATGCTTCAAGCTCTAAGCAAACAAAAAATAACTCATAATTAGATACACTAATCGTGACGTATGAAACAATGACTTGTTACCTACAGCAAGGAAAATAAAATTTAACTTCCCAGTCTAATATAGCAGTATCATATTAAGGAATAAAAATAAAGGTGACGATTCAGTGAAAAGTAGCTCTGCTAAAAAAAATCATGAGTATAGAAGATGCATAATTGGGAATAATGTTCATAGAAAACCAAAGCCTAGAAACTCCACTTATAAGTTTTAATTCCTATTGCAGTAAGCAGTCCATATGTATTTTTCTTGAAGCTTATCCATTTAATCGTCAAAAGTCATCACAAGCTACGGAACGGTTATGCAGATCAAAACGTGAATGACTAGTGTTTATGCAGGAGTTCAGATACTTAGATATGCTATAACAATACTAAGTAGTGCTAAATATGAAGAACTGTACCATCCAAAAGTACCTGTGGGTAAAGATCACAGCTTCCTAACTCCTTCACAGCTAGGGGCAATCTTTCCCCATCTGTAGCCTGGTGTAGAACATAAAGCAATCAGCCAAACTTGTAGATTTGATTGACTTTGATTACACAACACTACAACAGGTAAACTGACCTCAAAGTTTGCACCGACAGTCTTTATATTCACAGTTTGTATCTCGTTATGTTTTGCCCAAATAATCTTTCCACTGGCATCCATACTTGCTACAGGTACTTCACGACCCATTTTAATCATAATAGTTCCTTCGTCGTAACCAATCACCATTCTAGATGATAGAAATGGCATTATTAGTTTCAAGACTAGAAACAGGGAGTTAAACAACAAGACCCAAAAGGTGGGGAAACGAGAAACAAGAGGAACTACTAATTATCGAAGTAAGAACGTGAAACTTAATATCTATAAATATCGACATACTGCAGGAAACGTGTAGGTGAACAGAACAGAACAGAACAGAACAGAACAGAACAGAACAGAACAGAACAGAACAGAGGGCATGGAATCATTAGCAATAACCATCAGTTGACAATAGTAGGTTTTGATAAGTGTTAAAACACATGGTAATCTGATCAACTATTGGCCAAGAAACAGTTTGGTGCATGCAATGGTAAAAGCAAACATGACAACTTGTGACAAGAAGTTCGCATTAATTTATGATGCATGACACCGGTACACGTCCATTAATATTATTTAGATAGCCAGTGTCTGATAAATAAGTGGTGGCACCAAAACAAAGCAGAAAGCAAGCGATCTTTCATTTACCTTCTTGATCCCTTCATGTATCCAACAGCCCAGACTCGTTCAAGGCCATAGTTTAGTGTGTTCTCAAGCCTACAAAATGAATAAAGAACTAAAAATAAGAACATCTCACTGTTGGGAAATTCGTTAGGACTAAGCAAAAGCAATGTGCTACCTCAGAGGCTGACATAGCCAAAAAAAAATCAGATTATTAAGAAATAGCATATGCAACAGCAGTAAGCAAACTGGTTAGGGAATGTATTACCTTGATAGTGACAGTAATACGTTTATTTCATACCAATAAGCAAACTGACTAGTACACTATATCATTACCATGTCAATTATTACAAAAAGAGATCTTAGTAGTTTGTAGAGTACTTGGAGAGCTTTTGGGCCCTGCTATCAACTCTAGAGACAAGAGAGCAGTAGAGCACATGGGCATATGTCAAGAACCAAAACTAAAAACTTCACCCGGTAAAAAACACTAAATTCTCCATAAAATTTAGGGGTAAAGGGTAAACAGTCAATAAATCCCCAAATCCAAACAAAGAGTTGCTAGAGTAGCTGATTTTATTTTGGATAAGACTAAGTAACCAAGCACGAGAAATAGGAAAGACAAATGCAGAGTTTACGCTAAAAGGTCAGTGCAAAACTGAAAGTAACCTGTAAGTTGTTGAATGCCACAAACGAACTGTCCCATCTTCCGATCCAGTAATGATTATAGGAAGCTCAGGATGGAAACAAACAGCAGAAACGTTGTGTGTATGGCCTTCGAGTGTCTGAACACAGCTCTTGGTTTGGTAATCCCAGACCTGGTTTACCATAATTATATATCTTAGGATTCTACTGAGCACCTGAAGGTTCAAAATATTACAACAGGTACAAAAAAACAGACCTTTGCAGTGGAGTCATCAGAACCAGTAATCAAGTAGGGCCTGTCACCACCAGTGAAGTAATCAACACAGTTCACACCCTTTTGATGTCCATCAAGCGTAAAATTTGGATCTGGAGAACCCAAACTCCATATCTGCCGTTTCAGATCAAGAAGTGTTAATGAACCAGATAAGTCGCGTCATGAGCCATGGCTCATACTAACATGTAGCTGCAGACGAGAGAATGTGAAACAGACCTTTGTAGTGCGGTCAAGAGATGCACTTGCGAAAGTGTTAGTGTCCTTTGGATTGAAAGTAACCTGCATGACATAGTGTGAATGCCCTTCAAAGATTTGAGTGCACATCCAACCTTTGTCCCAGTCCCACAGCTTTATCAACATGTCATCAGATGATGACAGCACATATGGAAGAGTTGGATGGACTGCAACACATCTGATGTAATCATTATGAGCCTCAAAAACTTTAACTTTGTCCATAGTATTGTAGTTGTAGACGCGAATGTGCATATCGTCTGCACCGGCTACAACCCATTGTTTCCTTGGCACAAATTTTGCCGACCGCACTGAAATAATGTTCAAGTATACATCATACAGTTAAGTCAGTACAAGATTCCAGCACAATTTCTATTTTCATGTAAACATAAGTATGATGTAATACCTGGCAGCTCTGAAGCTTCAAATGATTTCACCATGGTCTGCAAGATATAGAAAAACAGACATATTAAATGATGAAATACTAGAGGCCAGCTTTTAAACTTCTATACAACAGTACACCATTGATGCAGTTGGTCAAAAATTAAATTAGTGAATAATCTTATTCAACAAACCCGTGGAGGAGGCCAAGGGAAAGCTCCTACAACACACATGAATAACTCGTCTAGTTATAAACCTAAATTAACACCTACAGTACAATGGATGAAGCATAGGTTCATAAGGCACCACAACCTGATTTTGAGAAGCTCATTTGGACTTGTTGTATCCTAGATGATAAATCAACCAAATCTAGTAACGAATAGTACAAGATGTACAGCTGTCACCCTTTCATATTTTTCACAATATAATAACAATAGAATAATCACTAGAGTGAGTCTAGACTTAGTCCCAAAAAAATGAAGTCCGGGAAGGAGTCATGGAAATGGAATATGTAAAAATAAGAGAACTTAGGAACAATACTCAGGCGGTGAAATTCTTACAGAATTTTTTCTTTTTTACAAAGCTTACATCACATAATTGGAACTACTATGACATGAGAAATTCTCCATAACTGACCAATAAGCAAGAATGCAGATCGCGAAAAACATCAAATACACCAGAAACCATGCTCCAGCATTGACAGTTGAGACAATTGAGCCTTAATAGTATGTCTATTCATGTGTAACAGTGCAAGTACTATTGTCTCTATTTTTGTGTATGGGAGCGTTAGTAATTGATCAACTGGCATAAGTTCAAAGTACAGTACGTGAACAGTTGCTTCACGAGATTCAACATCATATAACAGAAACCAATGAACTTAGAAACAGCTCGAGCCCTTGCCTGCGACTGGTAGTCCCAGATGCACACACTCCCGGAGTACAAGCTCGCCAGGATCCTACACCAACAAGGCAACAACCAAAACCACATAATCAGATCATCAACTAAAACCACATCAAATCACAAGCACCAACCAACAGCCCAAATGCGACTGAACGCCCCGAAAATGCTAGCACTTGCCATGGCTCCGTGGGGTGCAGATCTACTGACTTGACCCGCTCCGACCGCTGCGCGAACTTCCTCTGATCAACAACAAAAATGAACACGATGTGAGCTCTCGGCAGGCCTAACTAATTAAACTCGCGCAGCGCGAACAGACAACGGAACAGCTGGAGCGAGATCCAGCATGGGGTCGAGTCGAGCGGGCGCACCTTGATCTCCAACCTGAGCGGCTGCAGGGGAACACAAGCAGAAGACAGCACTGGTCAGACTCAGATCTCGGCGCACACAGCACGAATTGCGGTAGAACAGATTGGAGTTCAGATCCGCGTACCATGGTGGCGACGGCGCGGCGGGCGGGAGGACTGAGCGACGGGGTTGGAGATCCGCGGCGACGGGTTGGCGCGGCGAGGCGGGGCGGGAGCGAGCCGGAGCCGGATCGCGAGCGGAGGCGGGTGGGGAGAGAGATGGAGGAGGGAGGTTTTGTGCGTATTTTTATTTTGGTTTGGTTTCAAATATATGCTTTGGAGATTTTTTTTTTTTTGCATTTTTCACCACGTATATTCAACAAAGAACCACATACACAGTACACGGTACAAATACAGAACAGGAAGAACAATACGTAGGGGAAACAGAACTAGCACCAAGATCAGCAACTTCACCGGCGTCGGAGACGAAGACCACCAGCCGCCACCATACCACTGCCAGGGAGATCTTTTCCCTATGAGAGACGCCGCCTAGCCCGTCCGCCGCGCCGCGACGGACCTTTTGTCGATGAACGACCAGGGCAGGCGCCCCTTTGTCCCAGCAACACCACTTTGCCTCAGCCGCCTTCGGAGCCGCCGCCGGTAGAAGCCGAAGAACACGTCCAGCCCAGGGTTCCGGCCGCCAGATCCTCCGCCACCACGGATCTGACGGGAAACAGAGGGGCTCGAGCACCACGCCGGGCCTCGAGCTCCTCCAGTCCAGCGCGATGACGAGGAGCCCCGAAGAACTCCGCCGCCGGAGAAGATCACGCCGGCACCAAACCGCCCACCCGCAGCACCACCTCCTCCAGAGCGCCGCCGGCGAGACCCCCACCCTACCCTACCGTATATACAAGCCGGAGCCGGGGATCCCCCACCCTCCCGCCGCCGGAGCGGCCGGCGGAGGGGAGGAATCCCACGGCTCGCGGCGCGCACGGTGGATCGACTGGATCGCTCCAAAAATCGCCTTCTTCCTCTTGCTACAGTGGCGAGGAGGGGATCTGGCTTTAGTGAGGGCCAGCCCTTTGCTTTGGAGATTTTTAATGCTTTGGTGTGAAGCTTTCCCCGAGAAAATACTTTCGGATGAAGCTAGCTACCGTACAATTGCGGTGACAAATTAGCCCCTTCCCCCACCGTTCAATCTCCTTAAAACTCAAGATCTTGCCCGTCCATCCATCTCAGACTGTGCTACTAAGGGCACGTGCCCCAGATTAGTTTTCCGTGGGCACGGAAATAATATGGTAACCAAGCCCATGCATGCATGCAGCCACTTAGATTCTTTCTGGTTTTCAAACTTTAAAATGTTTTATCTCTTAAACCGTAAATCTAAATTCAAATCCGTTTTCATGGTTGGCTTTATCACGACGAGATCTTTAAAACTAGATCTCATCTTAATATGTTTTGACAACTTTTTTTCTGATCCTAGTTACCGGATTATATTCACTTAGTCACCAGGTATTGTCAAGTTGGTTACCAGATTAAAATCAAATGGTTACCTGATTATTTGAACTTGCCTACTTATCAACGTAATCCTCTTGCGACGGTAATTCCATATTTTACGTGTTTATAATGGATCAAATAATCACTCTTTGAACATGTAGATCATGGATATGCCAAAAAAACATATAAAATTTACCTGATAACTAAGTATTATTTGGGTGGTAACTGTTAACTACTAATATGGTCATTACAGTATTATAAACTGGCAACTGATGACGGAATTTTTTTTTTTGTCAAAACATATTAAGATGAGATCTTGTTTTAAAGTACTCGTCGATGCGAAGCCAGCGGTGAAAACGGATCGTCAATTGGATTAATGGTTCAAGAGATAATTTATTTTGAATTTTCGGTTATGGAAAAGATTCCTTACATGCATGAGCTGGTACCGTCTCCTTATAGGGCAAAATTAGATTTTCTTCCGCCGGACGGATGCTGATTGTAGGGCACGTTTGCTAAGTAGATTAATCGTTTAACTGGTGTAGTAATTGTTTGTACTATTGCAACATCATCGTAACATTTCATCTTGTGGTATGTCAAAAACAAAACGATATCACAACCTCCACCGCCCCGACCTTCCCTCGAATGTCCGCTGCTACTACATTGCCTCATCGTTCGCACATGTCCCACCGTCAATTTCATTGCTCACTGACGACTCGCTTCATCTGAGACAACGCCTTCTCCGTCGTGGCTCCCTAGCGGTTGTGGTGGCGTCGCCAGCGCCATCTCGGGTGGTGGCAGTGTGCGTGCGATTTGATTCCACATCTTGTTGAGAGAGTTGTCATTTCGATCAGTCTCAATCTTGTAAGGCTACAACATTTGCTTATGGAAATGCTTGCCCACCCTCCTCCAAAATGCATTCCCTTTTTTCTCGGCACCACATATTGTATCTTGTCCAATGACCATCCAAGCCTCGCAAAGAAGTTGGTCCTCCTTCTTCGTGTACGAGGCCATCCTCTTGCTCTTCCCCTTTTATGTGGCGGCGATTTGTCGGGTGAGCTCATTTTCAAACAATGGCTTCCCGTTAATAGAGATCCCCTCTTCGGTTTGGGGTTGAGTCTCGTCGTCGGCCTCTTGCTCTTGCCCTTGGTGGCCGCCCCCAAAGATCATCTCCTCCATGACACTATCGGTGTCAAAATAGGCCTGGTTTGCCGGACTCGAGGTCGACATTCCCTCGAACACAAGGTACCGAGATTGGGGCATGCTTGCTGAGGCAGACATCACCCGTGGCGCCTTGCTATGCATCGGGACATCGCCGGCACTAGGGGTGATGTTGAGCTCAAGGGCCGGCACCGGGATGATCGGCGTGGACGATTTCTCCGATGATGTATCCCTCAAGCTGAGACGGGGCGTTTCGGCCGCGGGGCGGGAACGCGCACGGCGACGCCGAGGAGAGGGCAAGCGAGCCGGACCTTGGCGGTTTGCCTCCCACGGTGGACGACAACGAGCTCGCCGTCGAGGGCGAGATGAAGCCGACGCACGCAAGTGCGATGTCGAGGACCTTTCCCTTGAGCATAAGTACAGCTCGGGTGGCGGCCTGGTGCGCGATGACGTCCACGTTTGCGCGGGCCTAGACGACGATGATGATTTCCTCCTCAGGCACCCAAGCGGCGGCGACCTTGGCATCGACCACTCGCTTCTTCACTTTCTCCCTCTGGCCTTGGCTTGTCGGACTCGAGGAGCCGCTCCTTCTTTGGCTTGGACAGGCCGGTGTCGCCCTCCATCGGTGGCGGCGGCTAGGGCGGCGGTGGTAGGGGCGAGGGTTTCTGGTGGCTGCGGGAGGATTTGGGGACTAGGGGAGGGGGAGTGCGTATGTGGTTGTTGACCGGGCCCGAGAGGACAAAAGAGGCTGTAACCGGACACGGACGTTGTACGTTTCGCCGTGTGCCGTTTAGTGTGGCCGGTTGGGTCGTGCCCCATGTCCACGCGGACACAAACGGACGGACCGCGTCGGTTTGGGTGGCCCGTTGGGTTTTTTCCTCACACAGTCGCTGAGGCCCAAAGCATATGGGCCACGGCGGAGTAACCGGAAGAGCCCTTCGTCCTGGCTAGTCAAATCGAAACTCGGCAGGACTCCCATGGTGGACGACGAGCTCGAGGGAATCAGGGGGTGAATAGCCGGAATCTCAACCAGGTACGCCGCACCTACAACCTCTCGAAATCTCGATCAAAAAAGCCCTGTTGCTCGATGCGGAATCCATTCGTGGAGCGTCTTCTCCTTCCTCCAATCCTTCTGAACGGGTATCCGGCAGGTTTACACATCTCCGCCATGCCGGAATCGAGTTCGGATCCCGGCAATGGCAAGGGAAAGAGGAACCTCCCCTCCTGGATGGGCTCCGGGGACGGCGAGGGAAGCCCAGGGAAGAAGAAACACGCGGAGGAGAGGGCTCAATCAGGGCCGGATTTCTCCAAGCTTCTGGTATTTTGTCTGGAACCCCTCTCTGGCTACACTTGGACGAGTATTGATCTGTGGATTTGTCGTGAGACGATTGCGTGTGCTTTTTTTGGGCAGGATGGGGTGATCTTCGTGCTGTCAGGGTTCGTCAACCCTGAGAGGGGCAGGTTGCGCTCCCAGGCGCTGGATATGGGAGCCGTTTATCGGCCCGATTGGTCATCGGATTGCACTCTCCTTATTTGTGCATTTGCTAGCACCCCCAAGTTCCGACAAGTGCAGTCGGAGAATGGAACCATCGTCGCCAAGGTTTGTTGTTTTGGTTGTGATCATTGTAGTTAGTTGTTCCTCAAACATTCTTTATCTTCAAGGGAGAAATTATAGTGTATTTGACCTGCATAAGCTTGATCTGCATACTGCAATGTAGTGTCCTATGGTGGGCATTCTTTTGGCCCTTATGAGTGATTTCCCAGATTTGTTATGCGCATCTCTATTTTATCAAATTTCTACTTGGTGGCATGTGCCATCATATTCATATTGATGCTATTCTAAGCATTGAACTGAATATACCCTTTTTTCTGCAATGTATCTGCCTTGACCAAGATGACATTGAGAATGCCAAGGAAGAACAAGGTCACATACAGGATATGTACTGTTCCATCTGCATTTCACTGATCCATCGCTTAATAGTTCTGTCACCGTGAAATATGTGTTCCCATGGTGTTGATGCTCAAAGAGAAGTTATGTGCCACGAAAAGACTACCAGTCTGAATAATTGCACAAGTTTTATCTATTGCCTTGTCCATTTTGTTAGTGAAGAAATAAAATTTATGGCAACATTAACTGCATTGCAAACGAGCATAGTTTGTTCATGGGCGCACTTAAAAGATTAGCTTGATATGGACAAACAGAATCCTTAGTTACTTTGTCATACATCTTAACTAGCTGGATGTGATGTTCCTGAGATCACAAGTAATTGTTTCTTATCCTCTTTCCTTGTTTTAGGAATGGATCTCGGAATCTCACAGCCAAAGAAAACTTGTTGACATTGAGCCCTACCTTATGCATGCTGGAAAACCATGGCGAATAGTTAAAGAGCATGCTGAATCCAGTCAAGGTGGTAAATTCATTCATCCGACATAAAGTTTATCAACATAAGCTCCCCTTGTATTTTAGGTTATTTGTTTCGTTTAGGTGGTCTGATTCTGCCATAGGTTTCCTTTTCCTCGTATCAATTTGGCATTTTGGGTGCTGCACTATAACTTCTGTGTGATCAAATGAGTATGCAATTTAACTTGAAAAAGGTTGATCTTTAGATTCTTAGCCCTTGCCTATGGGCCAGGACCATCACCATGTCAGTGTGATACCACCTTATTACTTATCAGGTAGCCCAAAAAGTTGCTCCTTATAAATATTCTTTATTTTTCGTCTCCGGTTATGGACTTAAGGGTACCCTCCCCTGGGAAGAGAGAGCAAATAATTCTTATAGCTGCAACCGCACATTGTCCTACATTCTTACCCATAGTAACTCAGGGATGCTCAGTTAGTAACCTATGCAGTATGCACACATGCCAGACATAGCTGTAGACTTTTTTTTTCCTCGAACACACACCAAAGTGTGTGCCTTTGTATATTACTCCCTCCGATCGGAAATGATTGACATGGAGTTGTCTAAATACGGATGTATCTAGACATGTTTAAGTGTGTACATACATCCGTATTTAGACAAATTTGTGCCAACCATTTCTGATCGGAGGGAGTAGAAGATAGTGTCTATATGACGCGAAAGATTACACTGAAAAGACAACGAAAAACTGAAACAGAAGAAGGGGAAAATAAAATCTGTACAAGGAAATAGCTGTATACTTGGTAATGGTAATGAACCAACCAGGATTGAGTTTTAGCAACCTTAAGAAAGAACTATTTTCTGCCCATTAATTAATTTGTGAAAGTTCAATATTCCTTGCAGCTCTGGGGTACTTACCTACTTTTTTCTTGTGTACTTTTAGTTTGAAAGTCAATTAAATTTAAATCTATATTTGTGTAATTTGGTTCTATGATCCTGTTGTAGATCAGAAGAAGCCACATAAAGAGCATGGAAAGCAACTTGCGCGGACTCATGCTAAGACACCGCCCTCTGCTGCCATTAAGGTCTGTTCAAAATAAATTAGCGAAAAACCCAGAACCATGCTTTGCCAGAAGCCTGTTTAATAACTAATTTCTTCTCAGTAAGACATATAACTAATTTCTTCAGTGTAATATCTATTAGCGGGCTGTTTGAACTTGGTATCAGCATCATTGTAAATTGTACCACTAGTCACTACTAGACACTGATGAACTGGTTTATCTTACCTAAAAATTTGGATGTATCCACAAGAAGCAAGAAGCGGAGCAAAAGCAATGATGTTTCGGCACATGTTTTGATTGGATTTCCCATCACATAAAAGAGTGTACTATGATGCATGTTTTTGCATATTGATGTTTCTTGAAAACCAATGACTTCTCAGAGGCATTAAAAAGCTAATGACATCTAAATCCGTGATGATTTTCCCTAGAATTATGATGATTCAGTAGAAATAAAGAACAACATGAAGGCAACCCCATGTCTGTGAAAACATCTCAATATGCTGCACTCTTGCTTGCAAATCTTCAGTGATTCATTTCATACATTGTTTCTACAGGACCTCATAATAGTTTTTTTTGTACAGGCAGGACATTCAGACGATACAAACAAACTTTTTTCACCCTCAAAAATTAAACAATGGGCAATGGATGATTTTGCAAAGACAGTATCATGGTTGGAGAGCCAAGAAGAGAAGGTGAGCAATTATTAGGGACAAAGGGGTCAAGGGATGGTGATGAATTTACGTTTCAAGCCTTATGGGCTTGTCTTTTCATTAGCCTCAGGTTTGGCTTTTCATGAAGTACTTCTACAAGCATTATATGGCTCTATCATAGAGACTAGAGATGATACGCACTACAAGTGACTGGCCTGCGATACTTGTTGTTTTCTTTGAATTTCCAAAGGGCAGAGACACCTGACCTCATTTTCATTAAGAAACAAAACCAGATTTTTTTTTTAAACAATGTTATTCATGTAATCAGATCAAAACGTTTTTTCTTAGGCTAAAATTATGAAATGCAATGTTTATTATCTGTCATGGTGAAAAACAAACGTCAGAGAATGCCTGGCTACTTGCTCGCAAATCATAGACCAGCAGATAATTTTGTTCAGTACTCCCTCAAGTCCTAGACATGTTAACACATGGGAGATATGTTTGCTGATATACCTGACTTCTCTGGTTTCTTGTGTGATAGCCAGAGCCAAACGAATTGAAGGCAATAGCTGCTGAAGGGGTTATCACTTGCCTGCAGGATGCCATCGAATCCCTTGAGCTAGGCAATGTAAGGAATGCAGGGCTTTTGAGCTGCTTGTCTATTACTTTGAAGTATAATGTACTATATCTTAGTGATTTAGAATGGAGCATATGTGGACTGAGGTATGAGTCTTTAAGTATTCGAAAACATTGAAATGCTGCTCGGCTAGATGTCAATTGTTGATCTGGGTTAAATTGCCATTGAATCATTGAACCAAGCTACCAAACCTGTGTTTTTTTAGCTCAGTTGTGTTTCTTACTGGAAAAGCTGGATACTCTCAGCTGACCATGATCAATTTTTCTACCAGGATATCAGTGGAGTGGCCGATCAGTGGAGCTTTGTCCCCCATGTCGTCGATGAGCTAGTGCGGCTGGACGGAGGAAGAAGCGACGGATCACTGTCTAAACGCCAACTCACCCAGCTAGCAATCAAATGCAAGAAAATATACCAGGCTGAGTTTGCCCACATGGAGAGTGATGACAACAAGGGCAAGGAGCAGCAAAGCAATCATCCTGACGCTGATCGTCGCGCGGAGACCGGATCGGACGATGCTCAGTATGACAGTGATGACACGATTGAGATGACCGAGGAAGAGATCGATCTCGCTTGCAGACGGTTCTCGGGGATTAGCAGCTAGGCGAGGAAAGGCTTTTTTTTTTCTTCCGAAGAGGAGAACGCAGACTCTGTATCACTGAACACGGTATGGTCGGGAATGATTGAAATGGAGTTGAAGACGTTGTCTATGAGTGTGGTGCTCTTTGTAAGTCCCTTGATATATTGTCAGCGCACTATGGACCATGTGATAGGCTTTTGGCAGGTAATGCGAGATGTTGTCGCAAGGCCAATCGAGAGTGAATAGCCTCTGGATTTTTTTCCCTTTGTAAATATCTAACTTGATGCTTGACTTTTCAACATCAATGTTTGGCTAGTTTTGTATTTAGTCCAGAAAAAAACAATGGTATTATTGCTAAAGTAATACGAATTAGAAAATAACAATGATAATATATATATATTACACACATGACAACAGACGACCGAAGTTTAAACACCAACATAAGATAAACACACATAGACACACAAAGTGCTTGAATGCTTCTCTATATAAAGGTTCCATGGACCTTAAAAGCAACTAGCCCGAACACTTGAGCTGCTATAGGATCCGGGAAGCTTTCCTTGAGAATGATAAGCACCTGCTTTATTTATATCCTTAGTGCTCATCATCTTATGGGTACACCTCGATGACGCATCGAGCTCCCAGTTTCTTCACGATTTTGTAGTCTGTGAACCCCGCTTCCATGAAGAGCTTGCGCCAGTGATTTTCATCACGTTGACACCCTCGCGAGTTCACCATCATGAGCATATCCATCAAGAGTTGGGCTTCAAACATAATTGGTCCCAAGGAAGGTCCAATTACGATCTCTACGATTATTACCTTTCCTCCCTCCTCACGGGGAGGAATGGCCTTCCTGCACTGAGCTAGGATTTTAACACAATCCTCGTCGCTCCAAAAGTGCAGCACAAGCTGCAACAATAACAGGCAAGTTCGAAAACTCAAGAGACGAATAATTGTGACTTCATGATTCGTAAAACTAAACTAAAATATTCTGATGATTTGTTATCACGCGTGATCATACCTTGAGCATCACAGCTTGAGATGATGGGACTGTGTGGAACAGGTCACCAGCAACAAAGGTAATGACGTCGTGAGCTGGGGCATTGTCAATCACCTTCGGAAGGTCCAGCACAGTGCACTTGAGATGCGGGTAAGCCTTGACGAGGGCCCTCGCCGTCGTTCCATCGCCACCGCAACAGTCTGTCAGAGACTCCACCCCCTTGAAGATCTCACCGCACTCCCGCAGTATGGTGGCAATCCCCAAGTTGTCGTGGGCAGCCAAGCCCTGATTGGCAACGGCGTCAAACTCTTCGTCAAGGAGAGCGGTTCGGTCATCGAAGATGGGCACGCCATGCATGTCCTCAAAGGGTGACAGCACTGGTGCCTCGACCTCGACATCCTTCTTGAACCAGTCGGCCAGCCCCAATGCCGCCTGCGCGGGATGCGGCGAGGTCACGGAAAGCACGAAATACTTTTGGCTGTGATGCTCTTCGGCTTGGACGCCGTCCACAAGGATGCGCGACAGCGGGGTGAGGCGGTACAGCTCCACGCCGGACTCGGAGTCCTTGTCGGCGGCGAAGACGCCCGACGTGACGAGCACGCGCATGAGACGGCCGAGAAACGGCATCTTGCCCGAGGGAAGGGACAGCGCGGTCATCAGGTCGGGCAGCGTGGTGACACCGCCGAGGTGGTGGATGACAGTCGGGATCTCAAGCTGGACGGCGCACCGAAGCCCCATGGAGGTGAGGTAGTACAGGCTGTGGCGCCACAGGTCAGCCTGTGCCTGCAGCAGCTCGGCGTCTGTGGGAACCTCTAATGTCCGTGCCTCAGCCGCCATGTCTCTCTCTCCCACCCTTTCTTCTGTTCAATTCTCAGATGAATTTGTGTAGCTGCTAGTGCTTTGGGAACTTGTTGCTTCATAGTGCGTCCCGTGCAGGTGTTTATATAGATAGCTACTGTATCCAGTAGCAGTACGTGCATTCATGTTTGGTTAGCTGTGGAACGAAAGGTGGCAGCTCAAAGTCAACTTATCCAGAACCACATATTGTAAATTGTAATGTGTGATCCTATATCTGTCACACGCGACACACGAGACAATAAAATATGAATATGTCTATATGTTTGCGAGATTGACACTCCAAATTAAATTAGCCAGGATCACATTTCGTATCAAATAATTGTAATAATGTGGTATCGAGACAATAAAGTATGAACATGTAAAGAACTACAGTAGGTAGTTAGGATCCGCTCCCGGACCTTACGTCAGGTTACGTACCGAAACGGCACAGCTCTTCCCAGGCGATCAGAGGCGATCGATCTGGTCATGTCCCTCTCGCCGGCGGAGCGCTGGTCCTCCCGCCTCTGACGGCCCTTGGGGGCTCGGAGGCGCGGCGGACTGCAGCTCATCGGCGGGAAGGTTTTCGTTCCCTTTTTTAGGTTCATCGAGTGTCTTTTTCAGGATGGTGTGGCGGCGGCGACATCGTGTAGCCAGAATAAGATCCTCCCCGTACTATCCTCGCATCGCCGGTGCGCCTAGTACCGATGAAGGGCGTGTGGAGTTGTGTGTCCGGCGGATCTTCTCGGACCTAGTCCGTTTTTGTGTTTGTTCGTGTGGTTGTAGGTCTGGCTCTTCTAATCTACGGTTGTCATCATCGGCGATGGTTGCTGCTCTGCTGTGTTGGTCCTTCAGGGCCTTAGCACGACGACTTCCCGTCTGTCTACTACAACAAGCTCTTGTACGACAAGTTTTGCCGGCTCTAGTGAGGGAGGGACGAGGACGGCGGCGCGCTTTCGGCTCGCTTCACTGCTTGTAGTCATCGCTAGGTGGTCTGAAGACATATTTCTAATTTTGATTACTTTTGGAATTCTTTGTACCGCTTGTGATAATCAATACATCGGTTGGTCTTTTCAAAAAAAAAAGTATGAACATGTAAGTATTGTTAGACGTGTCCCGTCTGGTCAGCCAAAATTAAGGAGGATGTTAACATAATTAGGCCCCGTATTCCCAACAAAAATAGGGGCATTAGTCGGTCCAGTGAAAAAAATCTGGTCAATTCCGGAAATGCCGCTTGGTTGAGAGTTTTAATTCTCCCTTCCAGCTGATTTCAGCTCGTAGCTCCCTAAACTTTCTACGGATCATCTGAGGTGCCGAAAAAAATCATGTCGGATCATCGGTGCACAGTGACGTATGCGTGGAAATTAAAGCGGATGTATAAATCAACCTACCATCCAAGCGGGGCCTTAGTTTTGATTATTTCCTAAACTATAATATCTTTATCATGGCAACCAAGCAACCTCTTTGAATCGTCTAACGAAATGGAATATTTTTTGTCGACCAAAAGATTAGGATGGGCTGGTTGTGACGGTTTTGGAGTTAAAAATAATTGTTTACTTAGCAAATGGTATTTTAAACTACTAAATGAGCAGGGTATGAGGCAAGATTTGTTACATAACAATTAACAAGTAACTACACTCTAAAGCCTATGCAGAACCACATATTGTAAATACTGGGCCCTTTTGTTTGGGCTTATTTTGGCTTTTTGGTTTTGGCTTTAAGCCAAAAAGCACCTATTAGGTGCTTTTTGGCTTTTGGATTTTGGAAGCCAAAAACAATGATCCAAATCTTTTGGCTTCCAAAACCCAAAAGCCAAAAAAGCACCTATTTAGGTGTTTTTCTGGCTTAAAGCCAAAGCTAAAAAGCCAAAATAAGCCCAAACAAAAGGGCCTTAAATGAGCTGTTGAACGAAAGGTGGCAGCTCAATGTCAACTTATGCAGAACCACATATTGTAATGTGTGACCTCATATCAGTCACACGCGACACACGAGACAATAAAGTATGGATATGTATATATGTTTGTGAGATCCACACTCCAAATCAAATTAACCAGGATCACATTTTGTATGCAAATAATTGTAATAATGTGGTATCGATAATAAAGTATGAACATGTAAGTATTGCTAGACGTGTACGCCTCAGACACGTCTGGTCAGCCGAAATCAAGGAGGATGTTAACAAAATTAGGCCCGGTATTCCCAACAAAAATAGGGGTTATTTGGTCCGGTGAAAAAAATCTGGTAAATTCTAGAAATGTCGCTTGGTTGAGCGTTTTAA
Organism: Poa pratensis; assembly: GCA_947311845.1. Lineage (NCBI taxonomy): Eukaryota > Viridiplantae > Streptophyta > Magnoliopsida > Poales > Poaceae > Poa > Poa pratensis. Next base: position 29,947,568 of record CAMZMU010000082.1, on the reverse strand, counting down.
TTATCCCTTCCGTCTGATTTCAGCCCGTAGCTCCCGTAACTTTCTACGGATCATCTGAAGTGCCGAAAACAATCATGTCGGATCATTGGTGCACAGCGAAATATGCGTGGAAATTAAAGCGGACGTATAAATCAATAAATCAACCTACCATCCAAGCGGGGCCTTAGTTTTGATTATTTACTAAACTATAATATCTTTATCTTGGCAACCAAGCAACCTCTTTGAATCACCTAACAAAATGGAATATTATTTGTCGGCCAAAAGATTAGGATGGGCTAGTTGTGAAGGTTTTGGAGTTAAAAAATGTTTACTTAGCTAATGGTATTTTAAACTACTAAATGAGCAGGGTCCAACCGCCCCAGGCCACCTTCCTGGTACTTGTAACTACAGCGTCGTGGTGTAGCTACCTGCAAGACTGTGTGCGAGACTCACGCCCCGGGCCCCCCGGGCCAAGGCTATTGTAGTCCGGGCTGTTTCCGTCCCTGGCAAGAGTTGTTACATAACAAGTAACTGCACTCTACAACCTTATCCCAAGTAACATCGAGGCCGTTTGTCACTCTGTTTTTTGAAAAGGATTGTTTTCTTTTTCTTTTGAACAACATTACCATAGGGGAAATCCGTAAGGTGTGGATTTTCTATTAAAAGTCAGGAGTCCCAAGGTTACAGAGAAATTACATCTGACAGAAAAAGAATAGAAGGCTAGGCCGAGCTAACAAAAATGAAGCTAAACTATGTCAGGGGTCACTACTGTACAAAAAGGGAAGTTAACCAGTTAATCAATTATTAATTTTCGTTCGACACACTTAAGTCTAAGCTAGCATGCCAGATCTTATCCGTCTAGTTCAAGGATATAGAGTCCCTCTCTGAAAGGAATAGAACTCTTTCGCGAGACCCCATAGAAAATAGCTTATATTGTACTTCATCTCATAATATAAGATGTTATAACTTTCAATATGCTCTAATATTGGTTGTAATAACATTTTATATTATGGAAAGAGTGAGTAGTTAATTAGCACATACGTCATGTGCAAGAAAAAAAACTAAACCTTAAACATGGTGAAGGGCAACATAACGTGAAGGAAAAAAAATGCAAGTACACCGTTTCAATCTACACGTGCATACAACAAAACATGCGGAAAGTCATTTCGGCTCCCGAGATGAGATGCTCTCTTTATCTGCACCACAGCACTACTCCGACATTCTTTCTATGTTGCACATTCTATCTGTATTGGAAAAGGTGGTTTCTTCTTTACACGTACATTGCTTCTTTTCAAAACTGCTGGTTAGATTTCTCATACTCCAGGAGTAATCAGGATTGAACATTAACATGGCGAAAAAAGAGCACTGTAAAACAATATTCCTTGTCAATGAATTGAACCACAACTTCCATCTTATTATAGCATGAGATGACGAAACTAAGAAATCATATCCACGAAACTAATCCACTTTATCTTATCTTTTATCTCTGTATCATCATGTTAGCTCACATCCATTCCCTAAAAAAAATATGTCCAATTAAAACTATGCAAAACTTCCATGGCACATTGGCCACAACTTAATCGAACTTGTGTACAACAGGCGTAAGTAAGGCTGTAAGCTACAATAAACTTGCATAGCACAGACAGATTCATCTCATACGGCAACAGGCCGTTTCGGTGGGTGCCTAGCGAGCCTCGACGCTATTCTTCTCCTGAAGAGCAGATAAAGGGCCAGTAGAAATAACAGAGCCAGGAGATACAGCCAGAGGTAAGCCTCCCGGATGAGGAATGGCTTTTCGTCACGGCCGTCGTTGCAGTCGTTACGGAGTGACTTTGTTCGACCCTCGGCTCCGTCTGGGTCCAAGATGAAATCGAGATTCATAGCTTCGCGCTCCAGCATGATGCGTGTTCTTTTTGGTCTGAAGCCTTCCATCGACGCCTCCACTGACAGTAACGAAACAAAGCCCATGTGGTGTTATTAGCATATGGATTACTCTTTTCTATCCAAGATCTCCGAGTGAAAACTGATGAATGAAAATAAAACTTTGCTAAGTTTCTCATCCATATTTTATTCATGCAGGCGATCTAACTGTAAATGATGATGTTTTGGATGGAAGGAATGTTAAAATCCTACCTTCATAGCTCTCACCAGGTGCAAGCATTCGATGGTAATCACCAAAAGTTCTGCTAGCAGTTATCTATGAACAAGAAAGATGCAAGTATTAGGATCTCCCACATGATAAACCCGGGAATTTCTAGCAATTTATCAGTTCATCCATAATTAGATTGCAGTCAAGACCCAAATATCACTAATACCTCAGTGGCTATAAGTTAATGTTGCCTACTAAACTAACCTTCGAATCGATTCCTCTCACCATCAGTGAGCCTGGTATAGGACGACCAGTATCTGCAGCAAATATCCTTCCATGAACTCCTGTCTGAAGCTAGAGTCAGCGTGGTGAACAAACTGATAAACGCTGCTATGTTCGAAAACAGAAGAACAACAAAAAGGAGTAAAACCAAAGAGAGGGGATACAGTAGTTAATCGTTTCTAGTGCATAATCATAGAACACCAAACACTCTGGAAACATACCTTCACCATGCTTGCAACAAGATTAAGCATGCTCATCTTATTTTGTTTCCATATAACAAGAAGCTGTAGCAGAAGAGCGTAAGGAAGATCAGAACAAAAAATGTATACCAAGTGATCTACAACTGCAAGACAGAAGCATATACAACAAGATGCAAAAGTACCTCGGATGCTTTTGGCCATTTTACGTCACTAATTTCAAGGGTTAACTCAAAGCAGCCTCCATATATATAGTTCCAGTCTTGCATGCCGCCATAAATGGGATACCTGCATCACAAACCATATTTGCTATGTTGGGTCTTCGATTGATATGCAGTAACAAAGCAATGCTAGTGTTTGTTTCTTTACCAGAGAGCTCCATTTGTAATTCCTCCTCTGAATTCTTTGCTCAAAGACATGTTATAGTGTGACTTACTATACACTGATGCCATGTACCGGAATGCCTTGTCATCAGGACATCCGTAATACTGTTTTCTGTAAGCAAGACAATCTATGTTAAGAATGCTAAAGTCTGAAATCAAGCAAGTAAAGCTTGTGGTCCTAAAGACTAGAGGTGAACAAAAAACAACAAAAGAACAAAAGTAACCACTATACAGACAATTAAAACTCAGGCAAAACATACACCAGCGGATACTGCATTCCAAGATAACATTAAATGACATTTAAATCCACGAGTTCTGACAAAACAGAATTACTCGTGATATTTTGATTAATACACCATTCTGTGCATGATTGTTGACCAGCTGCTCATAAAACTTTGGCAACATGCTGCTAATCTATCTTTATGGTCTTATTAAGAAGAAAAGTACAACCAACAAATCAATAGGGCATCAAGACAATGTTTACGTTGAACATGCATACATAGCAAGATGCAATCCAATCTCTAAATAAATCATTTGCAAACATCAAAATCAAGAACCAGCATTAACAAGAACTCAAGGAGGCTAGCAAAAGAAGCAACTGCCCATCATTTGAATCATATACTAACACATGTCTGGACAATCCTTGGTTAAAATCTTATTGCCACATCTTTGTAAGATGTAAGAAATAGAATGCACAAAAGTACTAGCAGGGATGCTTGAAACTGAATATAAATAGGAAACTGCGAAGCACCTTTTATCTATGGATCCATCCCATGGATAATTTGCAACAAGAGCACCCTGCAAAATTCAACTCAGGTGGCGATGGATGACAATCAGGAGGTAATTCTAATGAGCAAATGACTATCAGAGTAATGTCCATGCAATATAAACGGATCAACTGATAATGCATAAACGTTAGTGAATTTTTGTATTGGGCCTTACACAATTAATCCTGAAAATGGTGGATGGTAAAAGTGGTAAACAAATGGTCCTTGTCTTCTACAACTCGCATTTGCGAACATAACTTTTAATCTTACACATTGTACTGGAAATCTTCCTATTTGCACATCATTTTATAGCATGCATAAAGAAAAACTCCCGTTTGTTCGTGATTATGATTATATAGGACTGTCCCCAAAGAAACAACTAGGTTACCAAAATAGTTCCTGAATTACAGAGTCAGACCTGATCCAAAGCATCCGGCTTTTAAAATTAAGTGTGTATCCAAGCAATATGAATATAATTCAATATATAGCAGGTTCAGAAGAAAAAGGAGATAACAACATCCAAACTGTTATTTGCAGAACAAATATTATTTCCTAGGATTTTTTTTTGTGAGAGCTTATACACTTAGCATATAGTGATACAAGCAAAGTAGACAACAACCAATCCATAGATATGCATGCTACAAAATAGTTTCCTTGCTGCATATGAATTTTTTTGGGGCACACACAAAACATAACTTTGGGGCATTCACATAAACAGAACATGACAGTAAACCAGAAATAGAACTGAGATGTGGCTCACCATTTGAGGAAGTAGCCTTGACCGCAGAAACATAAGTGGACGGATAACAACATATAAATAATAAAATAATTTCACAAACTAGTGGTAAGGAAGGACCAATTACCCCATGTAAACTAGCAGATGCTGTGAAGTGTTCTTGCTTTATCCAGTTCATAATAGCTCTAGTTTCAGGTTGCCTAGAGTTAATATCATCGTTGATGGGGAAAAACTGCCAGCATTGACAATATAAATTAATAGCTACACGAAAAAGAAAATTTGCAAATTGGATTGTAGAATCTTTCATAAGAAAATCAATGCATCAGAGTACTCTCACTTGGTCAGGAAAATCTCGATTGAGATCAATATTGTTTGCATTACCACGCCTTCTAAGAGCAAATCCATCTGGGTTCATTGTCGGAAGTATATGAAGGTGCGTGTTCTCCACAATAAGAGTTGCCTACAGAAATTAGTTAGCCACTAAGTTCTGAGCATAGCATATTTAATACCAATTTCCATAAAACTGATGGAAATATCTGGAGTACATTTAATAAAAACTATGTTTAGAAAAAAGTAAGCCCACTATGAATATCTGTAATGCTGGACATTACATGATCAATAGCAATGCATCTAAGATAAAAATATTTCTAGCATGTGTTAGAATCTAAATTTCGTTCCATAAATTAATCTATTTCTATTGTGGTTAGTTACTATGTTTCCTTTTATCTCATGTAAGAAACAACTCAAAATACTACAGGTGGTTTCACATAGCCAAACTGTTAAGTGGTAGGCCAGTCGAAAGCTCCACAGCTAGCGAAGAGCGTGTAGCAACTAGGGAAACTTGCATACCAAGGGATCCTTCAGGTAGTTATCACAGAGCCAATACACAAGTTGCATAAGGACCTCTCTCCCAACAGGCTCATCGCCATGGACATTTCCAATGAACTGCATATTCAAAACAGAAGCACATCAAAAAATTGAAAAACGGCAACTAGTGAGTTCTTACTTATAGTATAATAAGAACAGAGTAGGAGCTCAAGCAAGATAGCAGTATCATTGCCGGTATGGCCTTGAAACAATTTTAGTTTCTCTCTACAGGAAAACCATGTGTTTGAAGTTTGGATGCGATTCTATTACAGCTTACTGAACTGTCTTCGGCATGATGGAAAGGGGGTAGTCCCATGTAAATTCACAAAGAAGCACGTCGGAAAATAACAATTATAGTGTCGACCATTCGAAGAAAACAATTATAGTGTCAAGGAAGTCATCCAAATATGAAACAAAAGACGCCCATTGCTGTTGAAGAAATTGCACATGTGAATACTATTCTGTCACAGCTGTTCTTTTCAAGCAGAGAAGATAATAGCAAATAAATGATAAAACAGGATGGCTATCAGGCTGAAATTCTAGAGCACTTCATCTTTAGGGCTCCTTTCATTCAAAGGAATTGCAAAGGATTTGTGGAGGAATGAATCCTATAGGAAATTTTCCTATCTTGATCATTTGATTTGTAGGATTGGATCCTATAGGAAAAATTCCTATACGAATCATTGTACTACTTCCCATAGGAAATCTAACATTCACTCCAAGCTCATTTTACAATTCCTTTGATGGAATCAAACAAACTTTGATGCATGCAAAATCCTATAGGATTGGAGTGTGCATGACATTGGAATCCTACGATTTTCCTATTCCTACGATTTTCCTATCCTACGAATCAAAGAGGCCCTAATAAATTTTTATCATATTCCAACAACTGAAAAAAGAAGAACCCACTTATTAAGGATAAAGAAACCCCAAACCTTGAATGCTGGTTCAGCTTCTTTTTGCCCAGGCTTATCTGATATTTCAATGACCCACTGCAAGAACAGCCAGAATAGTTATCCAATATACAAAATTTACACCAAGTAACCATTAGAGAAATAATCATTATTGATTAAGTTAAATACCATTGGGGAACCATTTACACTCTTCCCGATGCTGATAACAGGTTTGTGTAATCCCTCAAAGAGAGAAGAAAGAATAGGTAAGTGAAGTTTGAATAGATGACTAGATGAGCATACTGGAGATATATCAAACTGGTACATTGCGGTACCACACACTCAATTGAATAAATAGTAAAAATGATGGAAGCACCAAAAACCTTGAGATGAGTTGAAGAAAATATTCATAGAAAGCAAAAGTGCCACTAACTAGCAGGATAACCCAACTAGAAGAAAGTTGTCCGTGCATGTTCTTATGAAACTTGCGGCTGAAAAGGCGGGTAAGTAGACTGCAATGCAAACTATTACAACAAAATTACACACATTTTATGAATGGACCTTAAGTTTACATTCAAAGAAGGAACTACCTTTTTATTTTGTCTTTCATGTTTACTTTTACAGTTTCACCTATCAGTATGACCCTGAACTACTGAATCCCACGTGATCAGCAATGCATTTTAATTGTAGTGTATACATAACCTACCACACCTGGACATCAACTAATCATTACAATATTAATATGACATGGCTAAACAAACTGATGGTCCCAAATATTGTCGAGATACTCTGAACATACAAATTGATGGGGGCAAAGTATTATACATCATGTACCTGTATATCCTGGAGAGATTAGCACATCGACCCCCAATGCCTTGTACAGCAATTTCAAGTTCAGAATTGCTCATATATCCATGAGTCATTTCTTCCCTAAAGTTTTTCGGAAAAGCCATCGCTCACATGTTCAACCAATATTCTTGTGCAATAATGACACGAATTAATAGGTAAAAGCTCTGATTAGAAACTTACGTGATCTCGGGCTTATCCTGAAGAAGATTACGTGAAAATAGCCCAGGTTTTTCATTGTTGATACCTGGTTAACAATAATAGGTTATTATTTAAGGTAAAAACAGGTAGCAATATGCTGAAATTTCATTTTATGAAGAACCAATAGACAACTAAATAGATGCTGAACTAATCCATGCCCGGAAAGCGAAAAATAATTGTTATTCAATAATGTGTGATTAAGCAAGCCGAGATGATATATTCATTTGGTAACTTTTGAACAATCTAACTTAAGGCATGCTACAATTTATGACAACGATTTTGTAAGCTACGTAGATGGTGTAGGGTTTTGTCGTAGTATATGCCCTCATCATGCACCCATAGAGCTCACACTCTTCGTCACTGTCAGTGCACTAACGTCATTCTCAACCAGTACAGGTTTACGGAAATGAACTGAATCCCAGGCAAAGTTGCACTACGTAGGTTCGTCAATGCTAGCAGCAAACCCTAGCAATTCAACCAAGATTAAGTGAACTGCCGGATCCACAATCCATCAAGCTAGCTATCGGAGATCGATCCCACCAGTTTCACAGACGAATCGAGTTCTGGCACGACGCCGGTGCACCATCTCTGGAAAATGGAATCTAGACACAGTGGGAGAGAGCGGAACCTGACGGGTCGGAGCCACCGCTCGCAGTGGCGCATAGGGAGCGAGGTGCACATATTCAATACTGACGGATAAAGAAACCTTGGGTGACAGAGAGAAGATATTCACTGGTAACGTTTGAAGAGTCGAACTGAAGCAGTGGCGGAGCTACGGCCCGGCATGCCCGGGCTGCTAAGTTCCTTTGATGCTTAGCTGAAAGTGCTAGCTTAAGTGAGAGCATCTTGGCGCAAATCATGTGGTAAAAAACAGCTACATGTATATCTTGCCCAGGCTCACCACTTGGGCTCGCTCCACCACTGAACTGAAGGCGTGATAATTTATGACAGTGATGATTTTATTTTATAAAGCTAAGTAGACGGCGTAGGTTCCCTCGTAACTACACACTCATCAGCCACTCCAAATGCAACGCACTGAAGAGTTCATAGTCTTCACCACTGTCTGTCAGTGCACTAACATAGTTCCCAATCAGTACAGGTTCTACAAAAATGAACCGGATCACAGGCATAGCAACCCGCCAACCCCTAATTAACAAGCCCACCAAAATCAGGTGAGCCAACGGATCCGCATCCCATCAAGCTAGATAATCCTAGATCGATACCGCCGATTCCGCACGGGTTCGAATCGAGTTCTGGTACGATGCTGTTGCGCCGCTCCCTTAAAAAAAGGTGATCCAGACACAGAGAGAGAGGGAGAGAGCGGAACCTGACGACGGGTTGGCGCCGCCTCTGGCGGCGGCTTGCGAGGGAAGCGAGGCGAAGGCGCGGAGGAGGACGAGCAGGAGGAAGTGGAGGCGCCGGATCGCCATGGGCGCGTGGTGTGGAGTGGCAGCGTGAGCTTTCCGGCTTGGCTCGCACACCGGCCTCCTATTGGGCACGATTCGCACAAGGGTGAGATATTTTTAAGGTCTTGTATGATAAAAAATGAATATGGTCGCAACAGCACCAGTGGTCTAGTGGTAGAATAGTACCCTGCCACGGTACAGACCCGGGTTCGATTCCCGGCTGGTGCACAATTGTTTTTTGCTGATTTCAAGTTTTTGTTTTTGGCTCACGTCAGTTGCCCGCCTGCTTGCTGAAAAACTCGCAAGCAATGTCACTTGTTCGATTGCTGGTGCACAATTCTCTCTGACACTTCAAACAAGCTGTTTCTAGCTTCAGCTGCAACTGTTGGCCGACAAAGTATCTTTCAAAATTCAATGATGCACAACTGGCATATGAAGAAATCCAAGTTATTCGGCAAAAGAAACACGAGAAATCCCACGTTATTTCAAGGAACAATGTCACTTGTTCCAGTAGTATTATTTATTCTCCAGAAAAATACAAAGGAGAACTACAGATAAATTTTCCCGAAACAAAACAGAACAAAGTATGATCGAGTCACTGTTTTTCCGTGCAAGGAAATTTCAATGGACAAAACTGTTAGTAGTGTTCTTCCAAAACTGTGCACTAAAGCACCACATCCGGCGTATGGTTGTCTGACTTTCCAGTCAGAATCACTGTAACAGAGTGTCAGGGTGTGGCCGTGAAGGTGCCTCTGCACCAGGGTCCAAGGTGTCAAACACAAGGTTTGCAGCATCGACGTCACCGAAGGTGAAACTTCTCACTATGAAATAAGCGCTCTGGATCAGTGCTTCACCATTGGCTGAAGCGCAACAATGGCAGTAGTGTGTTCAGCACGAAAACAGCAATATGTATGTACCCCCGCGAACCACGGTGCAGACCTGCAGTAACAACAAAATGGCATGAGACTAGGCTACTCTTGAGGCTGGAGACATGATGTGCAGAACCATGTACAAAAACCTACCCTTCCAGACGATAACCACACGAGGCCACAACACGGAAGTGCAGCTCATCTATTTCGAACTGGAGACCTTTAGAAGCTCGTGGAATGCTTCTTGAGGAATGTCGACGGATCCTACACGTTTCATGCGCTTCTTCCCTTCCTTCTGCTTCTCTAGCAACTTCTTTTTGCGAGTAATATCACCACCATAGCACTTGGCCAGAACATTCTTTCTCATTGCTGACAGACTGGAAATGACACAAGACACAATATTCAGCCATGCACTTGTCAAATGCACAGGTTTTTACTTATAGAGTACTCCAGTTGAGCTAACCAGATACTGAACAGAATCCTAATTATAACCTGAGAGTCCTAGACAAGCTACCTGGACTTTTTTCACATGTTTCACAGCCAAGATACAAAATAGGATGAGAAATGGGACCATGGAACTGATACACGGAGGCTGATTGGCTGCGATATACGTGCAGGTCTTTTTAGGCCAATAGAAAGGTAAGATGGAACCAGTATCAAGTTAGTCAAATACCTGAATACTTGGCTCTAAGAAACTAATACAAAAAAATTAACCCTCTTCCAGTGGCACAAAATGATATGGAGCAACGAATGTTTTAATGAACATACTCAATGAGGCAAAGTACAAGCCAGAAATTGAAAGGATATTTTACTTGGAGCTGAAAGTGCATTTCATCTTGATTACTTCTATACTCATTCACCGAAAAGTTCAATTACTTAATTGCTAGACGCACTTACAAATATAGTGGCATGCATACAAATGATAACTTCAAAGCGCTTCCAATGTACACAGATATTTAACAAAAATAATTAAGAAGGGATGTACTATTAAGAAAACTAAAGCAGAACTAATAGCTTACGTTTCCCTTGCGAGAACCTTTGAACCAATTGCTGCTTGTATAGTGATCTCAAACATTTGCCTGTACAATTTAATTTACATGTCATCAAAATACTCAGAAGAAATCTAGTCAAAGTGCAATAGCGAGCATTGCGCATGATATATGCCTCGACAAAAGTTACAAATTTTCACAGCCCGAAGGTTTTTTACTCAGTAACCAAAAAATAGTAATACAACAAGTATAGTGTTGGGCATTCATATAGTCACCCACTGCCAAAGGAAATATAAGTTATGTGGATTGCTTTGGCTAATCATTTGAATTAAACACAAGCGTTACTTTGGGATATAGACTCAACTTCAACATTCAAATTTTAGCCCCATGATTAGACAGGTGTAGGTCCAGATCCGTCGAGCTCATGCTTTCTATGTAAACTCCTATATATAAACTTACTCAAGAACCGGTTCATAACATCAGAATCCCACAAACAAGGAGCTTAATGAATACCTTTCTATAAATTTCTTGAGCTTATCCACTAGTTCTCTTCCAACCTTCTGAGCTTTTTGGTTATGGATTATAGTTGCCATAGCATCAACAGGCTGGCCATTAAGTAGAATATCCATCTTAACAAGATCAGATTTTTGATACCTGTTGAAGTGAACTAAAGTGAGGAAATCTAACAAGAACCAGAAACAATGATAACATGTTGTGACATGTTTTCCTCTGTCATGAGGAAATTCACACGTGCTATTTGAATTGCCATCTCACACCCAACACAAATAATTCTTATACAGCGCTTGGCAAATTAATCCAGTAAGGGAAAACAGTTCAGATCATTTAACAACTCAAAACAGTTACTGGTCTAGTCACCGAGAGATGCTTCAACCGAAAAATAAGATGCCTAAAAAAAAAGTTACTTATTGTTGGTGCTTAGTAGGCTGGATTAGAGAGAAGAGTTGCACAACTTGCACTAGAGGACCATATTCATGAGCAAGGCCTACTACTACTTTCAAGAAATAAATATGAAATGTTCGATGGAAAATAACAGCCAGAACACAGAAATTCAATGAACAACAACCTTACAACCATATTTATTTTCATCTTGAAATCTCTAAATGGCAAAAAGAGTAGTGTAGCCAGACCATATCTGATGTTTAATTGAAAACGAGACATACTCAGAATCTTCATAGTCGAAAGTAGCATAGCCAGATGTTATGCTTTTCAACTCATTGTAGAAGTCCACAATGATCTCCCTCAAAGGTAATCGGTACTTCAACAAAGCTCTATTGCTGCATCAAATATGGCCACAATAAGCAAACATAGAAGGCATTTACTTTAAAAATGTGGCTTGGGACAAACACTTACGCATCAATGAATGTATATTCTTGCTGCTCGCCCCTCCTTTCTGAACAAAGCATAATTACAGGCCCAACATACCTGAAAAAATGTGGTTGGTGATCATCAACATCTTCCTAGTTGTAAAGATGTACCATTAAACAGAGAAACAAAGGAGAAAGAAAGAAGATCTTACTCACTAGGAATAATGATAGTAGCAATGACCGTTGGCTCCCAGCAGGCCGTTAGACGTTTTCCAGTATTTAAAGACAAGGATGCAGGGTTCTCAATTTGCACTTTGCTGAACAAAACAATCAAAGATCAGATAGCCTGGCAGAGAACAAGAATACTACCATTATAATGCTCACCTGTTATCGTCATACTCAAAGATATATGGTACAGTTGGTATGGTGGATATGACCTGAGCTCCATATTCCTAAGCAAAACAAAGTGACAGATTAAAATTTCATGACGCCAACGTAGAAATAATTTCATCAGAGGATGCACGACCACTTGCACCGTCCTTTTTCCATCAACTTCTAGGTAAGCGGAAGAAAAACATCTGCACGTGGTTCAATTGAGAAAAAAAAACTCCACTACTAAATCTTGATATAGGTTCCTAGACCTTGCAAACTTAACAGTGGATGTAATTATGCAAAGTAATTTCGTTTGAATCTTATCTTAAATCTAAAGAAGAAAGTTGCTAACAATTTCCACTTCCAACTTCCAAGACTAAAGGGACCACAAAAACTTCGGGCTATTGATTACTAAAATTGACGTATCATGCAAACTAATCACTAAAATCGCCGAGAGATGTTCACTGCTTTTTCACGAAAGATTTTCCTTAGTACACTCACATTCTCTTCCAGCTAGTACCATCGTACCCAAAAAGAAACATACCTCTTCTAGCTAGTATCATATTCATACCTAATGTACTGAAAGCAGTTTTACTAGGTCATATGTTAGGCTGTATACTAATGCTGGGTACCGTTGCCGATTACGTGTAGATAACAAGTTTAGTAGGTATAATAGGCCAATTAATCAGTATAATCAGCCATAATAGGCCAGATACATTCCCCCTTACAATGCGTAGCATGGATGCTCAATTGGCATCTTCCAGTAATAGGGATGCAAATTCCTACAAGGTATACTGACCAATTTTTGGTATTCATGGTGGTATTAATTAAGTGCAAAGCTGTTTAGATCTGTACATGGTGAAACTCATAATTAAATGTCACCAATAAATTGAAAAATATTTGCATAAGTAATAGCAAAACTATACTTGTTCAAGCCGTTGATGAAATACATCCATGTGCAGCAATCCTAGGAAACCACATCTGTATAAGATACACAAGATAGAAACTCATGTACGAATCAACAATGAATTGAGGCATGTTTCGACACTTGATACCATGTGATGCATTGAAGGGAAGTATACTGAGCATGCAGAAAACCATATACCTGAAGCCCATGCCAAGAGCAGTGCTTGTCTCTTTTGTAACAGACACACTGGCATCATTACATGTTAGCTTCTCAATTGCATGGCTAAGAGCTTCAAAGTCAGAACCATCACACGGGTATACACCAGAGAAGACCATGTGTCTCACAGGCTTGAAACCTGAATGGCTATTCTATATGATGTCACAAAATACCACAAAAGAAAAACTAAAAAGCAAGAAAGAAATGCCTAAGGAACTCCCAATATATCAACTGTGGTTTTCTCAGGATTATTAAATTAATCAAATGACAAAAAAAAAGATCCCGTGACGGTGTGGAATCCCATACCAGGAAGTGGTTCGACGATACTCTTCGCCTGATGAAGAGTATCACCAATGCGTGCTTCTTTAGTTGAACGCATTCCAGTTATAACATATCCAACTTGTCCAGTGTAAAGCACTCCAGTCGGGTAAGCTCAGGATGCATAATGCCAACATCAAAGACTTCATATGTGCGACCGGTCGCGGCTGATGAAATCTTATCTCCCTTACGCATCGCACCATCAACAATAGCAACATGACAGATCACGCCTTTGTATTCATCGTAGTACGAATCTAAGAGCAGCATTCGTACAGGTGATTCACAACTTCCAGGAGGACAAGGTATGCGCGCGATAACAGCAGGTAAGACCTGGCTAAGGCCTTGACCAGTTTTGGCAGAAGTGAGCAGAGCTTCACTTGGATCAATGTCAAATAACCTCTTCAATTGCTCCTTTACATTATCTGGATCAGCAGTAGGCTGATCGATCTTGTTAATGACAGGAATAATGCTAAGGTTTGACTCAAATGCAAGGTAAAAATTTGCAATTGTTTGCGCCTGTACACCTTGGGCTGCATCAACTACTAGAAGAGCACCCTGGCAAGCTGCCAGGGACCTTGAGACCTCATAGCTGAAATCTACATGGCCTGGAGTATCAATAAGATTAAGCAAATAGCTTGGACTATCTGCCCCATGGGACTCGGAAGTTTCCACAGCATTCTTGTAGAACATAGTTGCAGTTTGGGCTTTGACAGTGATGCCTCTTTCTCTCTCTACCTGTAGATACCAGATATAAATGCTATAAAAAAGGGCAGAAAGTAGCGTATTATACAACAGGGGTTATCCACCAGGAACATCACCTCTTAGAGGAACTTCCTTATAATGGCAAATTTAAGAAATAAGGAAAGTGAAAGTGAAAGTATTTCGTTCATGCTAATATTACCATCCACACAAATGATGGAGGCTAAAGATAAATTGAAATGTGCCCAACTATTTGCAATTCAGAATGAAGAATTCTCACATAGTTACCACATTCCATACTAAGCGAGCGTATCTGGCTCATTTTCCAATCATATCTATTAACCCCTGTATATCGTAAAACAAATCCTAATAATATTTTTTATGTTTATGCTGCCTCTTCTCTTTAACTCCAAGTCATTTTTGTGGCCTGGGATTTGTAGGGCGACTGATGTGCCACGTGATTGGATTAATCAGCTAGATGTAATTGTATGTTGTAAGACTCTTAAAAGTTTTCTCTGCTGCACACTTTAAAAACGAACTTTTTTTAAAACATACGTGCATAATTGATAATCATAACACGTTTCTTTCAGTAAAATTAAGTAACCAGAGAGCCAATATTTCACTTGACTTGCCCATGTTTCAGTAAAATTATATTTTCTACTGTAGTTCCTAGCAACGAGCAGGCATTCAGCTAGTAATACTTCATTGTATGTTGAAAGATTACAGTACAACAGCATCAGTGGATACGTAACATGTTGGTCTTATAAGAGAATATTTCGCTCATGCATTCATTAACAACATTGGGCAATCAGCCTTTATCAAAGTCATAAGGTTGTTAATACAGTTCCGCTATGAACAAACTTCAATTTTACAGTATATTCTTCCAGCGTTTCACTCGAATTGCCCGTGTTTCCAGAAAGGGGAGCTTTGGAGTCGCACCTGCAGCTTGTCGAGGTACTGCGGCTGCCCATGGCCCTTCTGGATGGTGCCGGTGAGCTCCAGCAGGCGGTCGGCGAGCGTGGACTTGCCGTGGTCGACGTGCGCGATGATGGAGAAGTTCCGGATCCGCTCCGGCGGGTACTGCCCCAGCTCCGACCCCGAGACGCCGGGGCGGGGGCGGTGCTCCGGCGACGCCTGGGAGGATAGGAGGCGCTCGGGCAGCACGATCGTCCGTGAGGGGGCGGAGTAATTGTCCAGCGTCGTACGGATGGCGCGGCGGGCGGCCCGCCGGAGCGCGGCGGCGCCGGCCATGCGGAACCACGGAGCTAGGGTTCTGAGAGGGATTTTGGCGAAGAAAGGTTGATGAGTGACGTCGATGGGAGTGGTCTATAGACTAGAAAGAAGTTTGTGCCACTGTAACATGGGCCCTACTGCCTTATTTCGTTGAGAATTACTCCCTACCTTCGGTCTTTTTACACCGTACTAGAGAAAAAGACGCGCCTTGCCTCGTCCATTCTAATACAAACCACGATTAATGTACAAACAGTTTTTTAGAAAAAAATATAACAGTAACAATAATGGAGAAAATAGTTTATCTCACTTTTTTACACACGATCACTCAAACATCCTCATATAAACATAGAGAAGTAGATAAGGGACACAATATGTCAGTTGTAGCAATGTTAGGAGTACACCACTCAACGGAGAGAGCACCTCAAAAAAAAAGGTTAACCTCTGCAGATACTCAGTTAGACGATCAGGATACAACCACAATTATGAAATGTCATTAAAGTTAAATTATGTACATATAATGATTTGAACAAAAACATAAATTGAACCTAGTTCTGACAATCTTTGTATACACTATATGATGAACATTGCAGACTCAGAGAGATAAATTAGCCAAGATTTGATTAGCCATCGAGATTCTATAGTGACCTTCACTGATTTTATAATAAAATCAAGTAGACTTTTCTGAAATAAATTATCCCAAAATCAATAATAGTTGGTGTAATTATGTCCTAACATAATTAAATCAATTGCATGAATACAATCGTTACTATATAAAAAACAGAGAAACATTCCAACAATAAATACTAAAATAATTCACCAAAAATAGAGCAAAGTGAGATCTTAAACTATTTACATGCCATATTAATCTATGCATCAGATCGCATAAAATAAATATAAACAAATAAATGTTATGAATACCACCAACAATTTGCGGGAATGCCCATCTCTAAACATATAGTTTGTCATGTTCCACATGTTCAACACCATATGTTATTTTATCATTTTACACTCATGGGTCATGAACTTTCTGCACTATAATGACTGCAGCTATGGCTAGGCAGACATAGGTCATTTTTGGTGTATGTTCCTAACCATCTACCACGTACACACATGCACTTGCTTAAATAATCTGTCTCTTTCTCTAAATACAAGTGAGAGATAAGCAAACATGCCGCAGAGAAACAGTTCACAGATAAATACCCACATCATATTTCAGCAAAAATTAGGTGGCATCCAACAAGGGGGCGTATAACTCATCCTTCCACCCCCATTCACCATCGACTTGTCGCTCACGGTTTCAACCGCATCTGTCACCACCACCGAGTCAAGCACCACTCACTGCAACGGTGACAAAGGCGAGCGATGCGAGAGGGGACATGGGTGTTCACTTCCAACTGATGTGAGTGATGTAGGAAGTCTTTCAGCTCACGGGCGTTGGTGGCCACCAGAGGGGAGCGCACGTGGCGTGCAAGTTGACAAAGGACTTGAGGCGTGACATCGGGGATGGAGGTGCCCTGTAGTCCGAGGTGCCTGATGGAGCTAGAGGTGTGTGCGGAGAGACGAGCAAATTTTCGACGACGCGGCTGTTTTTGGAAGAATACAGCTCGAGGGAAGCGGATGGAGAGAAATGGTGTCACATGGCATAGGTTGTGCGACGCTATGGTGAATGCTGGCGGCAGAGAAAGGATAAGGGAGATAGTTGTCCGATAGTGTCGGTAATTCCAAACTCACCGCATCTCCTTTTTAAAAAGAATCAAAACGACATGTCTAGGTTTCATTTCTTTTGAAATAAAAATGCATAGTGTATGCACTGTAAAAAATTATTAAAATATATTTTATTTTTGGTCTACACAGAAAAGAGAAATTTTGAGTGGAAATGGAGCTATTTTCATTTTTCACATCCCCAAATATGTTTTTTTTAAGCTGGGAATACCATTTTTTCACCAAAATTTTGTCAAATAAGAACAGAACATGTGTATATATCCAATATAATTTTTTTCAAACTCAATTTTAATATTCGAGATCTATGAACTATAAATATAAAATGAGAGTTTAGTGGGGTCCACCATGAGGTGGTGTCACTACTCCATTGGAGGACATGTGGGAGCAAGGAGAGGGCACCAATTTTAGGGACATTAGTATTTATAAAAACTCATTTTTAATATTCAAGAGATGTGAACTATAAATATAAAATGATAGTTGAGTGGGGTCCACCATGAGGTGGTGTCACTACTCCATTGGAGGATATGTGGGAGCAAGGAGAGGGCACCAATTCTAGGGAGATTAGAATTTGTAAAGGATATTAATTTTGTCTTTGCCCTACACAAAAGTATATAAGTTTTGTCTTAACTCAATTTTCTAAAGTTTGATCAAGTTTATAGAAAAATACCAACATTTGCAATACCAAATCAGTATCTTTCGATCCATCGTAGAATATATATATCTTCATATTGTATCAATTTGATATTACAATTGTTAGTATTTTATATATTAAAACGTTTGGAACAAACCTAATATACGGAGTAAATAGACCGGAGAGAGAGTACTAGTTTAAGGGCTCCAAGCATAAAAATCACGATTCGTTTTCACGGTTGTGATAGTCGCGTCGAAAATTTTAAACTAGGTCACATGTTGATCTGTTTCGACGAAAAAATCACTGCATTTGGTTTTTGTTGCGTATTGCCTTTGATTTTATTGTGCACTGACTTCATTTTCTCTGCATTACCTTCATTTTTCTTGTGCACTTCCTTTGATTTTGGTGTGCAATGTCTTTCAGTTTTTTTATGCACTGCCTTCGGTTTTGTTGTGGGTCGTGTTTTATATTATTTTTGACGGAAATCGTGTTTTATATTATTGTGCAAAATGCCTTCGGATATCCTATCCTGGGGCCATGTTATGTCCTATTTTCATTCATTTTTATGTCCTCTCGTATGTTATGCCTTTGGTCGGGGCACCGCCACAAAACGAGTTACGACAAATGTCCATTTTAAAAAGCTTTATAAATACTAGAATAGCTAACATCTCACCTATTTCGGTGAGTAGGCCATCAAGACCATACTAGGGAGTGTATTCAAGTTTTCCTCCTTCTCTAATTGTGAACAACATGAAAGTAAGTAGAACCTATATCCAATTACTTAATATAGCTTTATATAGTCCCATAGAACGAAAGATTTTCATTGCTCCTAGTCTCGCCGTAAAAACTACCCCTCGCGTCGCCACCCCCAGGCGACGCTAGGGGCGAAGCTCCAGCGCCGCCCGCTCCCCTCCCGTCGGCAGCATCCTGCCGCTGCCGTCGCCGGCCTCGGCCGCGGCGGTGGCGGCACCCCCCCGCTGCTGCCAAAAGGTGGCCGGAGGGGAGGTCCTCGCTTCCAGTCTGGTGGATGGCCGGCCCGTGGGGGCGGCGGCGGCCGGGGCGGAGGAAGCCGAGCCGGCGGGCTCGGGTGGTGGCGGTGGGAGCGTGGGGGGCAGCGGCGGAGAGAGGTGCCGTCGCCTGCGTCCGCGCGGGGAAGCAGCGGGTTCGATGGGCTTGGCGGGCCCGATCTGGGCCCGCCGGGCCCGAGCTGTGGCGGCGTTCGGTGTGAAGGGCGGGCGCGTCGGAGTGGAGGATGGGCGCGGCGGAGTGGTGCGGGTGTGCGGCGCGAGGCGTCGGCCCTGCTGCGTGTGTGCTGCGGGCGGCCCCATCTGGGCATGCTGCGGCCCGGCGGTGGGTGGCGTGGCTTCGGCAGGGAGAGGTGCTCGGCGTCGACGGCAGGGATAGGTGCAGGGCGGTGCAGGGCGTCGGGTCAGGAGCTGCGGGGGGCGCTGTGGCGGAGGCAGGGGTCCCGGTGGCCCCGGAGCGGGGAGTGGTGCGGTTTGTGGCCATGGGCGCCGCGGCCGCCGGTGAGGCAGGAGGGCATGCTGCAGGGTGGAGGTTTCGGCGTGTTGGTGGCCTCCGGCTGCCGTGCTCCGACACCTGGGCGACGTGAAGGCCGGGGCGGCGGCCCCGGATCAATGCGGGCATGCCGGCTGCCGTGGAGGGAGGTGCTGCGGCGGCAGCGGCATGCGGTGGAGCTCGGCGGTTGACGACACGACCAGGACGCCGTCCTAGGCTCCCGAAGCTTTGTGGTCGGGTTGAACTCCGGGTGAAAGCTCGCACGGACTTCGGTCGGTGCCGACGACGGCGGCGCCCTCGGGCGTCGTACCCCTTCCTGTTGGCGTTGTTGTGGAGCTTTTCGACCTCGACTAACGCGTGTGGTTCCAAGAGCTCCGGGTGAAAATCTATCTCCTCGGGAGCGGGCGGCGGTGACGATCTCGTCACTACCTTGTTGGAGGCGCCGCTTTGGAGCTCTTGGCCTGCGCGGTGCGACGGTTTCGCGGCGGATGTGCTGAACGGTGCGTGTGGTCGTGGGTGGTGGGCGTCGGGGCAGCGGCCCCGGAGGGTGGTGGACGTCGAGGCGGCGGCCTCGATCTCCCTCGCTACGACGGTTCTATGAGGCAGAGCCGCTGTCTAGCGGGGGTCTGGGTGGCGACCTGGATGGAGACTGCGCGGGCAGAGGGTTCGTCGACCTGACTGGATCATCTTCGGGCAATGCGAAGGTCGATCTGGTTGCTTCTCCGGGGCGGCGGCCCCGGTACATGGTGGTTTTGGTGGCAACCTGGATGAAGACTGCGGGGGCAGAGGGTTCGTCGACCATGACTGGATCGCTTTCGGGCAATGCGAAGGTCGATCTGGTTGTTACGCCGGGGCGGCGGCCCCGGAGCGGGTGGTGTGTGTTGTGGCGCTTGTCGACTTGGGTCGTGTGGACGACGAGTTGCGGCGTTTGTGTCATTCTTTTTTGTACAGATTGTATGGTTTTTGGACCCGGTTTTCCTTATAAACTGGGTCAATTCTTTCTATCTAATCGAGCGGTGGTGCGACCACCTTGTCCTCAAAAAAAATATAGCTTTCAATGATGCAGGGACATTATACAAAGTTTCATGAAAAAACACATACTATAATCTCATACGATACACTACAATTTCTTAGGAGCATATGTTCTTCATCGTCTCCCCGTGGGATGGTGGCAATTCAAAGATGCGAGGCGAGAGCAGAGTGGGACGGTAACCCGGGTGGACGAGCCATCGCCAGTACAATGATGATGTCCTCCGCTGGAGCTGCTCGTTCCACTGTAGCAGTCGACCGTGGTCATCAGGAACGGACGACCTCGTGTCATACTTGTGCAAGTTGTTGCTGCGCGTGTAGTAGAGCGTCTCATCTTGAAACCATGCACTCCACGGCTTTCGGATGTGGACGGGACGTTCCACTTCCACGAAGAAGTTGTAGCACAAATCCCAGTGCGGCACTTTCTCGCCGTCCGATTCCTTGTTCTCCATGGCCATGACCCAGAAGCGGAGAACCGTGCGGCGGCGACCACCGGTGAGCCTGTGTGCGGCCAAGCACAGCCGCCCCTTCAGCTCAAAGGCCAGCGGATTTTCATCTGCATAGGTGTCGAGATCGTCCGGGAGAGGGTAAGTGCGGCACGTCTCGGAAGGCACGTCGACTACCAGCACCCCGGCAGCCTCCTGTCTCGTGAGTTGGTTCCAGCCTGTGGTGACCACATAAAGTTTACCGTCGATCAGCACGGGCGCCGAAGTGTTATTTCTTGTGGTTGTTGGGCAAGAGGGCGAGAGGAAGCAGTGTTTGCACCACCCGCGGGCATCACCCAAGGTGTAGACGTCCACGTCCACCCGCTGCTCTTGGGAGGAGTACGAGTATCGCGGGAAAGAGAGGCGGAACAGCTTGTACTCGTTGGCGGGCGGGCTGAACCCCAAGGCAAAGAGATGCTCATGGTCCTTGGTGCTGAGCGGAGGGGCCGCCGGAAGCACCAGCGTCTCGCCGGTAGCGGGGTTGCACACCATCGCCAGTGCCTGATCGTCGCGCTTGTCCACGAAGCAGAGGAGGCCGCTGCAGATGTTGGCGAGGCCGTAGGCGTGGGGGATGGCCAAGGAGCACATGGCTTTGCCCGAAGGTACGCTGAAGACGCCGGTCTTGATGCTCCGGCTGAGCTCGCATACTACACCGGATAGGAGCAAGAACTGGGGCTCTGCCGAGAGCGCGGCATGGCTCGCTGCGTGGAGCTTGCGGAAGGAGGGGTCTCTGAGGGCGCTGCGCCAGTGTCTGGAGACGCAGCAGGACCGGGCAACGTCCTTGGTCGGCAGCTTCATCAGGATCTCCTGTAGCACCTCGCTAGGGATCTCCTCAGCCGGCTGACTGCGACGAGGAGGATGTCCCATTGTACCATAGACATCGTCGTCCCAAGGCAAAGAGATGCGCATCGTGCTCGATGGACGTACGGGCAGCAAGAAATCGATAGACTTGGTATCCGATTTATATAGGGCACGACCGTACGAGTTACCGAGTTTGAGTCCAAGCAGGTATTCCCGACTTGGAGTCGAAGACGGTAAGAGAGAAATAGAGACATGAGCGTGTAGTTGGCTTGGAGCCGTTGCTGCCAGTTTCACGCTTGTGTTAACATGACCGCTAAATGGTGTGCTGCTCACTGTCTTTGTGAGCACCACAGTTCATGGACAACCAAGACATCAGAACAATGAAAACCATAGAAACCATTTGATTGATCTTGAGAGTCCACTTAGGCATAAATTACAGCTTTATTCAAACAAATTGTTAGATAAAATTGTGTGCCAGAGATACAGTGGAAGTTGCATCAAAGAACACTAGGAACCCTTTGATTTAACTTGAGAGGTCTCCTGAGGTATGCACATAACTCACAGCTTTACTCAAACAAATTGCTAGAGAAGATTGTGTACCCAATGGTACTTGCAAAGAGTTTGAACTATTACATATTTCACATATCATTTATAAGAACATATTGCTTCTCTGGGAGTGAACAATAGAAAGCTCCACGCAGCAGTCAAGCATAGATAACACCAACAACTAAAACAAACTTGTGGGAGAGCCATGGTATGAAGCTAATAATCACTGAACCAGTACAAGAGGTTCACCTCCATGCCATTGGCAGCTCTCTAGCATCAATTTAATTCCTTCCAAGGGGGAGTGACCGGCATGAGTATGTCATATCTAAACTAAAATAGCACTTCTGGTTAAACTAAATTGAGATTATGATTCGCCTATAGCCGGACGGATTCATGTTATACCAGCAACAATTTTCTTATAGCAGTTCTTCATATGACTAATCACCAAATCTTGAAACACATGTGTACTAACAAATTGCGATAATCCCACAGGAGGGTGTGGTACAGAACTTACAGGTCTAGGGCCAAGATACCACTGCCCTCAGTGTACCGGGCCGTGAGATCGCGCCGCCGATGTAGCGGTCTGAAATCCCTCGTCGTGCCGAAGGATCCTGATGCCGACAAGTGACCGCGCACACCAGGAAACCCGTTTGAGACACCAGGCGGCGCGGTTTCCGGATCAGATGGAAATCGTAGTGAGGCGCCGTCGATCCTAGGGTTAGGGTTCACGCGACGGGGGGTGGGAATCCGAGGGCGTGGGGGGGGGGGGGGCTCTCCAGGATTGTGGATCCTGCGCGGCGGCGGCGGGCCGGGCAGAGGCACAGGCGGTGAGGTCGCGGCCGACGGCCGGGGCAGAGGCACGGGCTCCTCACCTCGTCGCTAAGGAGGGTTCATGAGCGACAGTTGTGGTTAGCGATAATAATATAAATTGCCAGGCGTTTATTTAGATCTCGTCTGATGATTAGGTTTTTTTTTGGAAAAAGATTAGGTTAAATATACTACAACGATTAATGCCTACAATGCGTAGTATATAGCCGTTACCCCTAAACTGGCGCACTAAGACGGGCCTAATTTTCGGAAGCCCGTTACCAGCCCAAGTCACCGCGTCGGTCGGATCAACCATATACTACACCCTGAATTGTGTAGTAGAATGCACCGTAGAATGCACCCTGAATTGTGTAGTTGGCTTGGAGCCGTTTGCTTCAACTATTTCCTGCCATTTTTCATGTTCAGCTATGGAGCTGAAGTGTGCCAACTACACAGTTCGTGAAAAAAGAGAGTAAACCTAAACTGTCATTGAATCCACAGATGATTATAAGAATTTTCATTTCACAAATTTGCATTGACTGTCACAGATGATTATGAGAATTTTCATTTCAAGTAAGCTTGATTTATGCATACTTCAGCAATACACTATTACACTTACACCCAAAACATTCTTGCTATCAGCTCATACCAAAGCAATACACACTTACACTCACTTCATTTTCATTATATGTGATGATTTACTCCATTTCATCCCCTAATAAGCATCGCAAGTTATGGGAAATGCAGCAGAAACAAAAATTATTCCTGTTTTAGAGGATGCCTCCATCTATTATTTTTACATTGAGCCTTTGCTATTAGCTTCTTCTCATGCTTCAGGGTCTGCACCAAAGCTTCTACAGTATGGACTTCTTCTCCAGCCTCAAAGCATCTACAGTACGGGCTTTCTTCTCCAGCCTCACTTTTCTGCTACAAACTTCCTGATGAAGTTACAACTGCAATCAGAATGTTTGCTCAGTTTCGTGCTTATGAAATATAGAGCCGGCCCTGAGTGACTAGTATGTATCAGAATGTTTTGTCATTTTCGTGCAAATGAAATTTGGGGTCCATGTCCCGTTGATCGGAGAAAGAAAGCATTCGGTGTTGCATGAGTCCATTCGGAACCCTTCCGCCGCCCAGAAATATATTTGCATATTATTTAATCTCCCGTGACTCCGTAACAATTTCCGGACCACTCCGAACTATCTTGGGTCTTCCCTGGAACCCTTTCTGGTTCATTCTCTCTCTCTCTCTCTCTCTCTCTCTCTCTCTCTCTATTTTTATTATTCCGATAATTCCAAAACGTTCTCCAAGCGTCGTCAAGACCTTAATTGTGTTACCCTACGGTTCGAGAATACTCCAGACATGGTCGAGACCCTTCGCTCGCCAATGACCGACAGGGAGACCTGGTGCCTGTGACGGTCCCTATGCATTCTACGAATATCGTCGTTGAACCATAAATATGAATATTCATTCCTTTTGTTCCTTTGATACTACCCTTGTCCGAGATACGATCGTGAACATCCTATGCTTTGTTTTATCTCGTTATCGACAAGGGCTACTTAACTCGTTCTGTGATATTATATCCCCATGACCTAGTCATACGCTGCGCAGCTTCATAGATGTAATCTCACCGATTGGGCCCAGAGTATCTTTCCATCACGCGGATGAACAAATCCCACTCTTGATCCATATGCCTCAACGTACCCCTTTTGAATACCCAAGTGTCACACCTTTATAGTCACACATTTATGGACTGACGATTGAAGCACTCAAAGTACCCTCCGGAGGCAGCAATTAATATGATCTCGCAGTCTGAGGAATAAGCTACCATATTACTATCCTATTGCAATAATGAACTTCGTGACACGATCCTCTAGCAATACTTTGTTGGGTATGTCCATCATTTTATTCCACTAATAAAATGACCTCATTATCAACTATATAAATATCCATGATCGGGAATTCTTGATCATCTGTTGACTAATGAACTAGTTTATATAGAGGCTTACTAGGGACCCTGGTTTGTTTACATACGAAACATGTATTAACAATTCATATTAATTCAGTTATAGCACGGTATAAAACTTATTATAAACTTAATGAGATAATGCAATAAATACTTAATATTTATTTGCCTCTAGGGCATATCTCCTTCAAAAAAGAATTAGTAATACGAATAGATTGCATGTATAAATAGATTTTTATTAATAAATGTGGGATAAAATGGATAAATGATTGGTTCAAATCGTGGATGATGTGGAATGTTTGTATATTTTACCCTAAAAAATTGATTATGATGAAATCGTATGACAAAAAGAATTAATAATGCGAATAGATTATATGTATAAATTGATTTTTATTAATAAAAGTGGGATGACATGGATAAATGATTGGCTCAAATAGTGGATGATGTGGACATCTTGCATGTAAAGATAGACTAATTTAATGCATGTTAGTGGGGTTTTGCCTTATAACAAGTATAGATTACTACTGCACTTGTTAGACATTCTTTTTCTTTTTTATTTGACTGAGGCCAGTTAACAAGGAAATGGCACTAACCAATGACTTTTCTGAAGCTAAGTTTAGGCTGTCAAACTGTCTGGTTTGCTTCAGCTATTTCCTGCCATTTTTCATGTTCAGCTATGGAGCTGAAGTGTGCCAACTACACAGTTCGTGAAAAAAGAGAGTAATCCTAAACTGTCATTGAATCCACGGATGATTATAAGAATTTGCATTTCACAGATTTGCATTGACTGTCACAGATGATTATGAGAATTTTCATTTCAAGAAAGCTTGATTTATGCATACTTCACCAATACACTATTACACTTACACCCAAAACATTCTTGCTATCAGCTCATACCAAAGCAATACACACTTACACTCACTTCATTTTCATTACATGTGATGATTTACTCCAGTTCATCCCCTAATAAGCATCGCAAGTTATGGGAAATGCAGCAGCAACAAAAATTATTCCTGTTCTAGAGGATGCCTCCATCTATTATTTATACATTGAGCCTTTGCTATTAGCTTCTTCTCATGCTTCAGGGTCTGTACCAAAGCTTCTACAGTATTGACTTCTTCTCCAGCCTCAAAGCATCTACAGTACGGGCTTTCTTCTCCAGCCTCACTTTTCTGCTACAAACTTCCTGATGAAGTTACAAGTGCAATCAGAATGTTTGCTCAGTTTCGTGCTTATGAAATATAGAGCCGGAGAGCTTTCCCCTTTCCCCTCCCCGTCACTGTGCAGGAGGGTGGGCGATTTTTGGGCGAACCCAGTCAATCCACCGCGCGCTCGCCGGTGAGCCGTGGGATTCTCCTCCTCCGCCGGCCGCTTCGGCGGCGGGAGGGTGGGGATCCCCGGCTCCGGCTTGTATATACGGTAGGGTAGGGTGGGATACTCGCCGGCGGCGCTTTGGAGGAGGTGGTGCGGGCGGCGAGTGGTTTGGTGTCGGGGCGATCTTCTCTGGCGGCGGTGCTCCTGGGGGCTCGTCGTCGTCGTCCTCGACTTGCGGGGGATCGAGGCCCAGCGTGGTGCTCGACTCCCTCGGCCTCCCATCGGATCTGTGCTGGCGGCGGTTCTGGTGGCTGGAACCCAGGACGGGGCAAGCTCGGTGGCTCCTGCTTTCGTCGGGGAAGAAGACGGCTGCAGCAAGGAGGAGTGGTTGGAGCGGGAGGATGTACGCCGTGCTCGTTCATCGGATCAGACTCCGTCGCTGCGCGGCGGACGGATCTTGCGGCGGTCTTCAACAACGAAGGTGTCCTCGGGCTACGGTGAGAAGGAGGTCGGCTGGCTTCGTCGTCGACGTTGGAGGAGCTGCCGTGGTTTGCCTGGATCCTGGATCCCCTGCGTATGGTCTTGTTTTCGTCTTTGTACTTTGTACTGTGTATGAGGTACTTTGTTGAATATACGTAGGCTTTCAAAAAAAAAAAATATATATATAGAGCCGGCCCTGGTGACTCTAGTATGTATTAGAATGTTTTGTCATTTTCGTGCAAATGAAATTTGGGGTCCATGTCCCGTTGATCGGAGAAAGAAAGCATTCGGTGTTGCATGAGTCCATTCGGGGCCTCAGGGGGCAGGCGATCCATGAAGATGCAAAAAGATCTTGTCATCCTTCCTTTTGAACTGTTAATAAATAAATTTGTTGTACTCTTAAAACTAATCTGAGGTTTCGTGGTGTAGTTGGTTATCACGTCAGTCTAACACACTGAAGGTCTCCGGTTCAAACCCGGGCGAAGCCATTAATCTTTTTCTTGATTTTTTACGTTTCCAATTTTACTGAGGCTAGTTAACATTACACGTACAGCAAATTCATGCTCAAAGTCACCTCATAACTTACAACCCGACAGATCGAAAACTTGTGGCAGTTTTGATTCGAAGTTTAGCAGGGCTTGCCGACCCGGCATCCGAGCGTGCCGGCGAACTTCGTGAGCTTGCCGACATACTTGCCATTCTTGGCCGGAATGAAGTCCATCTGGCCGTACCTGCGCTAGTTTAGCAGGGCTTGCCGACCCGGCATCCGAGCGTGCCGGCGAACTTCGTGAGCTTGCCGACATACTTGCCATTCTTGGCCGGAATGAAGTCCATCTGGCCGTACCTGCGCTCGTTCTGTCCGCCGGACTCGTTGAAGAAGGCCCCGTTCATCATGACGTCCCCCTGCGACTTCCACACCCAGTCCTTGTACTCGGTGTAGGGCGCGTACTCCCGCTTGGTGACCTCCTTGGCGTTGGCGTCGTCGGGGGCGATGAAGCGGTTCCCCTGGCTGATGATGGTGGGGTCCCGGTTGCCGCCGATGGCGTACATCTGCCAGTGCGTGTAGTCGTTGTTCACGACGTGGAAGAAGCCGAACCTGCAGCGCGGCATCCGCTGCACCAGCCCCTTGCCGAAGTGGTTGAACGCCACCGTGATCTGCATCACCGCGTCCTGCGTCTCCGAGTTGCTCGCGCCGAAGAGCATCACGTGGTCGTGCTTCGCGAAGTGGCTGTTGGACACGGTGATGGCGGTGGAGCCGCTCACCACGTCGATGAGGCCGTCGGCGCAGTTCCACATGGAGACGTGGTCGATCCAGATGTTGCTGGCGGAGAGGATGGATATCCCGTCGCCGTCGCTGCGGGTGCGCTGGCCGTAGTGGTGCTTGGAGTCCCGGATCATGCCGCCGGAGTGCGGGGCGGAGTGGTGGATGTGCACGCCGTGGATGATCACGTGCTTCACACCCTGCAGCGTGATCTGCGCGCCCGTGATGTGCACCTGCGCGCCCCGCCCGTCGATGGTCTTGTTGCTGTTCACGATGAGCTCCTGGGAGAGGCTGATGACCATGGAGCGCGCGAAGACGATCCAGAGCGGGCGGTCCTGAATGACGCCGTACCGGAGCGTGCCCTTCTTGGGGATGATGAGCTCGTTGTCGCTGGGGTCGGTGACCACGTACGTCCTGCCGCCGGCACCGCCGCCGGCGTTGTGGCCGAAGCCGCGGGCGCACGCGGCGAGACGCTGGCGGTCGCTGGCCCAGTCGGAGCGGCATCGCCAGCACCGGTCGATGGGGTTCGTCGCCACGCACGGGCCCCGGTACCGAGCCAGCGACCGCCGCGTCGTCGCCCGTTGCACGTCCCTGTTGAAACGGTTGAGCTCGGCGACGGGGTCGGCGACGTAAGCGGCGCGGCTGTACGCGCGGGCCTCCTCGGCGCGCTTCGCCCAGTACTCCTCGTCAGAGGTGACGTTGGTGGTCGTCGGCGGCGTCTGCGCCGCCGTTGCCGCTGCCGTGGCGACGGTGGCGAGGACGTACAGGAGAATGTGCAGCTGGGGGCTCCTCGCCGCGACGGAGCCCGCCGCCGCCATTGTGGTGCTCGCCGGCGCCTGCCTCGCCGCGCGCCCGAAGGGGTCTCAGGGAATGGTGTTTCTCTGAGACCTCTCCCGGGGCGACGACGTACGGCACCCGGAACGACACGCGGTGGCGGTGGCGGTGGCGGCGAGTGTATATATACAGAGGGGAGTTGACCACACGTGAGCGCGCGACGACTGCGGTGAACCGTCCGTGTTTCAGCTCTGTCTCCGTGTGCATGCTGTACGTGTTTGCCATTGATAGGCTTCTACTGGTGCCAACAATGGCATGAGCCGTTGAGAAACAACTTTTAGTTTGTGCTTACAGCAACACACTGCTACTATATGTTGTGGACAGATTGAATAAAACCAAATTTGGTTGCCATTTACTGTATCAAGCTGCCGAAATGGGTGCTCAAACTGAACAGGATGTGTCCTTGCTTCTTTTGTAATGGAAACAAAATTGTCAATGGTGGTGGGGATTGGTGGTGGCATACCTGGACTGTTGCTTGTAGATCTGAACTAGAGAGCGGATTAGCTCGATCGGCATCAAAGATCTCGAGATTCGGAACATTTGGCCCTTGCTGAAGTTCATCGGTAAGGTTCTTCCTGAACAGTCGATGGTCCCGGTGACGCGCTACAATAACAGAAATCTTGAAGACCAAACTAATTAGCTTTTGCTCCTGGATTTGGAGAAATGATATCTCGGATCATTGATGCCGCTGCCCCATCATTTGGAGCAATCCTGCACCGAGAAAGATACAAGATTCTTGATTGCCAGCTAACGAAGGAGAGGAAGCCCGAGAAATGTCCATGTTAATAGGGCTGTTGTCGTCACCAAGCCGTAGCGTGCAAATCTTGAAAGCTGCAAGAACAGAACACACCTGAGATCACGGATTGGGAGTCTGCTAACTTAACTTCTTGGGATCATGTCCAATGCATACTCATTTGTTTGTTCAGTCTCGTTCGATGTTCTTCTTCATGCCACTGCCACCCGCACATGTCTCCCCCATAGATATGCATTTTGCACTCGTGGATGTCCGCCCAATATTTAAATTATAGCCTTGTCATATCAAAAAATAATTTAAAAAGAAAATGTGTATGGATGTAAATAAAGCTGTACAAATATCCTAGGCAAATAATCTCTTCTTTATTTTTATATGCTCACATCATGTTAATTTTCAGGAAAGTTACTTCCTTGTTGACTCCAATTATCCAAACCCAAATGGATACCTTGCTCCTTTCAAAGGGAGTAGGTACAATCTACCAGAGTTCCGTCTTTGCCATGGACGTCCACCTCAAGGGAAGTACGATATATTCAATTCGTTGCATTCATCACTTCGCAATGTCATTGAGCGTGCATTTGGCGCATTGAAGCAAAAGTGGCGTATATTGAAGACCATGCCAAGTTTCTCACCTCGTATACAGAAGCATATCATTCTTACTTGCATGGCATTGCACAATTTTATCCGCGATAGCATTTGCGTGATGAGGAGTTTGATAAGTGTGGTCAAGATGAGGATTATCTACCTGCAGCACGTGCAACACCACGAGATGACGTTCTAGAAGGGGAGAATTAGGAGTCCATGAACGATATTAAGAGTAGGATAGCCGATGTTTTGCTTATGGCGAGAGCGGAATAGGATATGTGTGCCGAGGGAGGACATTATCATGTGACCATGTATTTTGTGTGATACATGTCTTTTGTAATAATTTTAGACATCACATTCTATTCATAGTATCTATAAATGTTCTACATTACAGAAATATAAAAACATGACCCAAAATGGTCATTTACGTATCAATCAATGATACATCGAAGTTTTTCGATAAATTAGCATATAAACAATATCTCCGGGTGTTAGGGTACCTCCGTTTCTAAATATAAGATGTTTTAGCTTTTGTCCACATTCATATATATATATATACAAATGTATCTAGACATGTTTTAGTGTGTATGTTCAGTTATTTTAGTATCATTTAGACAACATGTGAAACACCTAAAACATCTTACATTTAGGAACGGAGGGAGTACATTTATTTCTGACCAAACCATTAGTTCACAGTTGTTACAAGGCCATGTACAATGCAAGATGCTTAGTGAGGTGTTTACACAAATAAACCAAAGCATTTCTAAAAGGACAAGGATGTCGCCTAGAGGGGGGGGGGGGGGGTGAATAGGCGATTTAAACTTTTCCGGTTTAGGCTTGATAATTGCGGAATAAAACGAGTTGTTTAAATTAACAAGCCAACAAGCTAAATATACTAGGCTCACCTATGTGCACCAACAACTTATGCTAAGCAAGACAAGCAAAGTGGTAGCAATATAGAATACTTCAAGCACGAAGGCTATCACAATGTAAAGTGCATAAGTAAGAGCTCGGGTATAGAAATAACCGAGACACACGGAGACGAGGATGTATTCCCGAGTTCCTCCTTTTTAGGGGAGTACGTCTCGTTGGAGAGGTGTGAGGCACCACAAAGGTCGATCTCAATGCCACAAAGGCTCACCCTATTCTCCGATGAACCGCACCACAAAGGATTGGTTCACCTTCCACTATCGGAATCCTTCTAGGCGGAAACCGGAGCCTTTACAACAACGATCCGGAGCACACACCCACAACCGAATTGGGGCTCCCGAACAGCTACAAGTGACCACTCAAGGTCTCAACCACCACAAAGGCGTCTAGGGTCCAAAGACCCAAGAGTAACAAGCTCACAAACTTTCAACTTCCACGAATCCTCGTGGAGAGCAAACCGATGCACCAAATGCAAATGGCAAGAGGACAAGTGCTCAAATCCTTCACTCTCAAATTCCAACAAAGCAACAAATGCTTATGGGGGAATAAGAGAGGAAGAACAAAGAGGAGATGCACCAAGAAATCCAAGATCAATATCTACTAGGTTTCCCTCACTTAGAGGAGAGATGGATTGGTGGAAATGTAGATCTAGATCTCCTCTCACTTTCCTCAAAGATATGCAAGAATCATGGGAGGGATTGAGAGGAAGTCAAGCTTTTCCAAAGGTCAACAATGGAGGAGAGAGAGGGGAAAAACATGCTCGAGAGGATAGGGAACCGTTGGGGAAGAAACCCCCTTAAATAGGTTCCCTAAAAAAGTGCCCGTTGGGCAGTGCAGGGAGGCCGCCCTGGGGGCCGACCTCACTCGCTGCAACAGAGGAGCCGGCCTGGGGGCCGGCCACCCATCCGAGGCAGCCGGCCTGGGAGACGGCCTGGGCCGGCCTGGGGGCCGGCAGGGAGCCCGACGCGCCCGGCCTGGGAGCCGGCTAGGCCGGCCTGGGGGCTGGCCACCCAGAACCCAAAAATGAAACACCCATAACTTTTGCAAGAAAACTCCAAATGGGATGAAACCAATTTTGTTGGAAATATTAAGATTCATAAATAGAGTAAAGTTACACACATGGGAAGGTGTGGAACTTTCCTCACGGATAAACCGATAATATTTCCAACACGAAAACACAACAAGTTTTCCATCCGGACTCCGATTTCGATGATCTTGGGTTTGTTGGAATCGCAATGAGGAGCATTACAAGATCATGCATAGAAACATCATAGTCCATCATTTGAGGAGGAATCCAAATGTAGAAAGATAAAACCTCTCTATAAAAAGATGAATCGGCAAAACCTTCAAAACCGAAAACGCAACAAGTTTTCAATACGAAATCCGTTTTCGGTGAACTAGAGTTGGTATGGAGATGAACACAAGCTCTAAATTCTCACATGGATAAAAGCCAAATAAGAACCAAAAAGATGATATGCCAAGTATGCAAAGGTTTGAGCTCTGCACAAATATGAGATCAAGTTACTCACTTGAGAGCCCCTCTTGATAGTACGCCGTCTAGCCTATAACCCGGTCTCCCACTAACACCATGAGACCGGTAAAATAGAAACCCTATCAAGATCATACCTTTGCCTTGCGCATTTCACTTGAGCTAGATGATGACGATCTTGACTCCCTCAAGTTGGAACACCTTTCTTGATTGTGCTTGCTAGCACATGCTTGATGAAGACTTCTCCAAATACTCCCCATACTCCATGATGGGAGAGCGTTGCTAAGCTCCGTCTTCATGTATCCACTTGCACTTCATCTTCTTCTCTTGATGTAGATGATGGCTTGGAGATAAACATGAATGTTCACTCAATCTTCTTTCCAAGCCATGCTTGCAATAAGCTCAACTCTAGATGACCATTCTTCATATAGACCCTTGGATAGAACCTTGGTCAACATATGATCTTCTAGAGTCCAACACATGAATCCCAATCTTCTTCATGGACAAGATCTATAAAGATAACTCAATGCAAACATTAGTCCATAGGGATTGTCATTAATTACCAAAACCACGCATGGGGCAACACATGCACTTTCAATCTCCCCCATTTTAGTAATTGATGACAATCCCTTTTACGAGGGTTTATATAATGAATTAAGCAACCATGCAACACAATAAGCAAGGATGCAAGAGAACAAAGAACAAAACCATATTTCCTTAAACCCTCTAAATCTCTCCCCCATTGGCATCGATTGCCGAAATGGGTGAAAAATTATGAAGACCAATATAATAAGAGCTCCCCCATAAAGTGTGCATTTCTCATGATATGAGTGAAATCAAATGCACATATCCAATGACGAATAGATGAAGGGAGATCAAACTATATCAAGGATCCAATCAAAAGAGAAAGATACTTCAAAGAAAGAAGCGAGCAATCAAAATGATCCAAAAACAATGTTCTAAACAACAAGAGGGAACTCCCCAAGGTACGTGCACAAAGTAGGATTTGCAAAGCAATATGGAGTGCACAACATGGAATCCTCACTCCCTCTTAGATGATGTTGAACACAAACAAGTGCAAGAAGGCATAAAGATAGAAAAGAAGCAAAACAACTTGCAACAAGGTAATGTTGAGCAACAAGAGAAAGAAGCGACAAATAAAGACTTGCTCAACCGCAAATAGATGGGTATGATAAGGAGAGACATTTTAGGAGACTAATGCAAAGATGAGCGTAGCATCAACATAGTCGTTAAATATAAGTGGCACATAGTGCATATCATGTCTTTCCATAAACACAACCCAAAAGTTGGAGCAAATAGGTCCACAAGCTTATTAAGGTCCAAAAAGGAATACCAAAAGAAAAGCAAAGCTTGTGCCTTTTAGAGACCACCAAAGAATCAAAAGTAATAAAAAGGGTGGTCACTAACGAATTGGAATATCAATTAAAGATGTAACTACTCTCATGTGTATAAGTTCCTAAGTAGACACCAATCATGAAGATATAAGTCCACAAAGAAACATGCACACACAAAATAGGTACTACGGTGAAGAACATGATATCCAAGTGGAAGTCATATATATACCAATAAGATCATTGCTTAAAAGCATAGCACAAAGCTCAATTTTATCTTAGAAGGATATAGATGAACTTCCAACACAATCTCATCATAGCATCAAAAATATTCACAAGGAAAAAAAAGATAGTTGGGATGCTCCGAGAAAGATAACAAGTATCACAAAAGGCAAATGATTTTGAAAATTCATCAATATTGCATATGGGAGACTTTTGAGTAGAATTGCTAGATTAACATATTTGGGATGGGTGAATCATAAAAATGATTATATATATTCCCCTTGATATGTAATCATCCCGGCTTGCTCACATTTGCAATAAAGATGTTTTGATAAAGGCTTTGCAAGAACATATCAATTGCGACTAAAGGGATTCATGCCAAGATACAACCTACACAAGGTTGAAAGCTAGTAAAGTATGCATGAGGTAGATACTTGTTACCGAGATAGCATTAGTGATGTAGAAGATAAGAGTTCATGATCATCCGAGCTTGACTCCAATAAGCACATGGTGATAACACTTTCCTTGTAAATGAGACAAGCTTCCAATGCACCTCCAATGTACGTAAAACAAATTCAAGTACAAAATGGTACCCAAACTCATTGGGTCCAAAGTAGTTAGAGCAACTACAATATATAGGACAAACTCCACATAAATATGTGCATATTGATATGAAATTGAATTTCATACACATGTTATCCTTTTAGGATTTGATGGAATTTATCCTATATATTGGATCAACGAAAGTAAGCATGCCATAAGATATACATTGTAAATATGCATGCACAAGACTTCCAAGAACCAAACGAGATACAAATTGGACAAACACCATCTACAACAATGGCATCCGGCGCTAATCCTTGGCCTCCCTTATTATGCTCGTTTCTTGGGAGGTTTGGAATGAGAGGAATGCGCGCGTCTTCCGTCATGTTTCTACCATGCCAACGGTGATCTTTGCGCGGATCAGAGCGGAGGCGGCGTTGTGGAGCGCCGCGGGAGCAAAACACTTGGGTTCCCTTTTTCCCGGAGAGTAATTTTTTCTTGTGTGCGCGTGCGAGTGTTGTGTTTCCTCGCTACGCTGGGGTTTGCTGTTCGAGCATTTCTTGCTCGTTCGGCTGGGTTGTAAAAGTGCTGTAAAACTCCTTCTTATTTAATTAAATAAGGCAAGTCTTTTGCCTTTTTCTTCAAAAAAGAAAAGAAAGCACACACAAGTGTGACAAGAAAGAAAATTGTCCAAATTATATCAAAAACCAAATCAACACATGATAGAAGATACCACTTTGAAAAGATACCAAATGAAAGCAAGATACCAAAAGATGAAAATATCATCAAGGAATAAACCAAACCCTCTACACTTTTCATGATGGCACAAAGTACCAAGACGAAAAATGTTTGTTTTCCAAAGAGACATGTCATCGGGATCAAACACCAATTGAAGACAACTAATGTTCAAAAGCATATATAATTGCTCCCCCAAGATTTGTGCATTATTTATGATCTTGCATTTGAATACAAAATGCACACAAATGGGATCATCACTCTCCATACATATTATTCAAACACTAGTCATGTTCAAGGAAAGCAATAAGATGCAATACCAATTTAAAGAACGGAGTTCTACTCAATGTAGGATAGCTTCCCCAAGAATAGTGCATTATCAAGAAGTATGACTTTTGAATGTCAATGCACAAGAATGGGATCATTGCTTTTCCTAACTCAAGAAAGCATAAAACAAATTTTGAGTAGAGCAACAAGGATCCAAAAGATACAAGGAAGACAAATGAGAGTTAGATCAAAATAAATCCTTGGCAAAAAATAAGGCAATTCAAAGCAAGAACCAAAGTGAAGATGGTCTACAAATTCCACCACAATTATGAGTATCACTTGTCAAGGACAAGGAGTATAGAGATATTTCTCGGTGGTATATAGGAATGATATTGAAGACCAATTTCACAACAAATAAGCATATGGCAAAAGATAAGATTTAAAGGCCAAAGCTTAAATAGATAGATATTCTTGATAGCTTCAAGTATTCACGCGATCATGCAAAGCCACTACAAAGAGTAGCTTGAAGCAATCGGTTTCCCAAAAGATATATGCGAACATATTTGGGGAAAGCCATACCAAGAACGTCCATCACAAACAAGATCCAAAAGTGTGATAAAAAAATTTTTAGCAAAATGGAACTTGTTTGAGCAACATGCCACATAGGAATAAGATAATGAAGAATATCAATTCTAGGTGGCAATACCTCACATGTTCACATTTTCTAGGTTTGTAATATGCACAAGCTTATTACTCCCCCATAATGTGATAATCCATTTTTTTAACAAGAGGCACAAAACCAACTAGAGATAATTAATGGACATTATAGAATTTGAATTTCTCATGAGAATGACATACCACATAGAGAGTAGATAATATTGATATATCATCACTAAGTGGTATTCCTCATGTATACACATTTTAGGATTGTGAAGTGCACGAAGCATATCACTCCCCAAAATGGATAGTCCATTAATCTCTCAAAAAGAGAGCCAACAAGATAAGATATCAAATAAAAGCAATAAGGCTCAAACAAGTAATGGTGTGCAAACCAACATACACATATTGATTACTCAAGATAAGTAAGTAGAGAGCACAACACATACAAACACTAGCAAGGTACAAAACCTAACACATGCAAGGGTGCAAGCAACTTTCAATGTATATATGATTTAAATAAAAGTTACCGCAAGGAGGAACATTGGATATGAGATAGAACAATATAATCCAAATGACTTGGCTTGAGATAATATAATTGATGAAGATCCCTTAATTCTTCATGATGTAGCCAAGTCTCCAATGCCCTCCAACAACACCTATTGATCAAGTTTTAGCTTGTTGGTCCCCAACCAAGTTGGGTCCTAAGAGGTTAGTCACAATAGGCTTGGCAACCCAAATGGTTCTTTTCTTGACACCACTTTGAGTACCAACATATTTGGCAAACACATTGCCAACCTTATCCTTCCGAAGAGAATAAAATCATCAATTATAATGGGGTTGGATAAGGTACCATTTGTGCATGAAGAAGCAAGTGACCCTTCTCACGGCATAGTAGCAACATCTACTTCCTCCTTCTTCTTAGTTGGAGTCTTGACTTGAGGAGGGGTAGCTTGATTCTTCTTGGGAAGAGGCCGTTCTTCAACTTGAGGAACTTGAGTTTGAACTTGAGGCTTCTTCCCTTGTTGCTTCTCACTAAGAGCTTCTTCTTCAAAGGGCAAGATCTAACATGGTGCCCTTCAACTTTGCACTTGAAGCAAACAATCTTGGCCGAATCTTGACTTGTTCTTGGCCCTTGTTCTTCTTGATACTTGGACTTGTTCTTATTTGGAGTTGAATCCAAGTCCACTCTTGTCATTGGGGCGTCTTTGAACACTCAACATATTGTCAAGTGTAGAATCCCAACATGACGCTTTTCCAAGTCTTTCTTCAAAGAAGTGACTTGGGCCTTGAGCTCATTTAATTCCTCTACATGGTTAGTATCAACACAAACACTAGAGGAAGTAGAGCTTCATTGTTAGAGCAACAAGGCAAGGAAAGTAATTCATCACAAGATTAGCAATATGTGATGTAGAATTACTAGGACTAGCACATGGCAATAAGCATTTGAGAGAAGTTGTGCCATTGTCCACATGAGGCTCACAAGATGTTACCTTTGACATAATAGCCTCATGAGCTAACTTTAGCCTTAGCATAGGATGCTAGAAGATCATCATTAGAGCTAGATAGCTTTTCATGACTTTCTTCCAATTTCCTATACTTGCTAGTTAGCAACTCAAGTTGAGCCCTTAGCTCAACATTCTCCTTCAAAATAGATGCTTCACAAGAAGTGGAGTTAGTAGCACAAGCATCATCAATATTAGAAATGGAAGAAGACAACTTGGCAAGCTCATCATTTTAGATAGTTGAGTTTGGAGTTGATCATGAGACTTGATAAGGAGAGAGTGTTCACTTTCTAAAGCCTTGTGAGCTTTGTCAAGTCTCTCTATGTCCTCAATTAGTCTAGCATTGCCAACACCAAATTCAACTTTTTCCTTTTTAAGCACTTTATATTTAGCAAGCATGATCTCTTTCCTTAATGATTTTAGCAATAATAAGATCATTGACTCATCAAGAGATTCAAGTTTCTCTTCAAGAGAACCTAAGCTCTTGCTCTTCCTCAAGGCATTCTCTAAGGATGCTTTTCATAGCATCCTCTCTCTCAATTTGACATTTCTCATCAAATTGAGTTTCCAAACCTCAATGATTTCCCTACTCTTAATAGCATAAAATGATTTCACATAGAGGAGGGATAGCTTTGCTACCTTTGGGGAGAGCACCAAATACCATCTCACCCTTCTTTGTTAAGGATTCAACATCCATAAGCTCCATGAGAATCCTCATCCACATCATCACAAGATGTAGAGGGTTCCAAAGGTGGAGATACCTTTGAATCTTAGCCATAAGGCAAAAGTGGTAATGGACGGATGATGAAGAATACTTGAAGCACCATTGAGGCCATGTCTTGTTCCAACAAATGTTGGGATTCCTCTACATTGTTAGCCACACAATACTAGAGGATATGGAAGATTATTTTCATGGCAACAAGACATAGAAGCATATCATCATGAGATTTAGTTAGCAACTATTACATGATATGCAAGGACTAGCAACACTAGCATGTAAAACATTTGGAGTGCTAGAAGTGTTTAAGTCCAAAGATAGATCATTGCAATGAGATAGAGATGAAGTATAGTCAATAGAATATTCACCATCAACAAAGCAATTTCTATCACCACTCACCATATCATTACCTTGTGACAAATCACATGTTGGTGAAGTGGAAGAAGTTGTGAACTCGTCACGGCCGGAGGTGGAGGAGAACAATCATCCTCAATAATGTTGGACACTTCATATTTATCTTGAAGCTTGGTCCATAACTCATGAGCGTTCCGAAAAGGCATGATTGATGCAAGAACTACATCGCTCAAAACACAATAAGACCATTAGATACAGAGTATCGAGATAAGAGTTTTCCTCATCCTCTAAAGATAACTTGGGAATCCTTTGGAGGAGAAAAACCCATATCTACAATTCTCTTATAAATTTGGACCCATGTCCCTAAAAGATTAAGCATGCGAATTTTCCAAACATCATAATTTGTGCCATCGAATATAAGAGTGGGATCGTGCACTAATTCTCTAACGACATCTTTACTCTCTAGGCGGTAAAGCCCAAAAAGAGACCAGGCTCTGATACCAATTGAAAGGACAAGGATGTCGCCTAGAGGGGGGTGAATAGGCGATTAAAACTTTTCCGGTTTAGGCTTGATAATTGCGGAATAAAACTAGGTGTTTAAATTAACAAGCCAACAACCTAAATAAACTAGGCTCACCTATGTGCACCAACAACTTATGCTAAGCAAGACAAGCAACAAGGTGATAGCAATATAGAATACTTCAAGCACGAAGGCTATCACAATGTAAAGTGCATAAGTAAAGAGCTCGGGTATAGAAATAACCGAGGCACACGAGACGAGGATGTATTCCCGAGTTCCTCCTTTTTAGGGGAGTACGTCTCGTTGGAGAGGTGTGAGGCACCACAAGGTCGATCTCAACGCCACAAAGGCTCACCCTTTCTCCGATGAACCGCACCACAAAGGATTGGTTCACCTTCCACTATCGGAATCCTTCGAGGCGGAAACCGGAGCCTTTACAACAACGATCCGGGGCACACACCCACAACGATTGGGGCTCCCGAACAGCTACAAGTGACCACAAGGTCTCAACCACCACAAAGGCGTCTAGGGTCCAAAGACCCAAGAGTAACAAGCTCACAAACTTTCAACTTCCATGAATCCTCGTGGAGAGCAAACCGATGCACCAAATGCAAATGGCAAGAGCACAAGTGCTCAAATCCTTCACTCTCAAATTCCATCAAAGCAACAAATGCTTATGGGGGAATAAGAGAGGAAGAACAAAGAGGAGATGCACCAAGAACTCCAAGATCAATATCTACTAGGTTCCCCTCACTTAGAGGAGAGATGGATTGGTGGAAATGTAGATCTAGATCTCCTCTCACTTTCCCTCAAAGATATGCAAGAATCATGAGAGGGATTGAGAGGAAGGCAAGCTTTTCCAAAGGTCAACAATGGAGGAGAGAGAGGGAAAAACGTGCTCGAGAGGATAGGGAACCGTTGGGGAAGAAACCCCCTTAAATAGGTTCCCTTAAAAAGTGCCCGTTGGGCAGTGCAGGGAGGCCGGCCCTAGGCCGGCCTCACTCGCTGCAACAGAGGAGCCGGCCTGGGGCCGGCCACCCATCCGAGGCAGCCGGACTGGGAGACGGCCTGGGGGCCGGCAGGGAGCCCGACGCGCCCGGCTGGGAGCCGGCCAGGCCGGCCTGGGGGCTGGCCACCCAGAACCCAAAAATGAAACACCCATAACTTTTGCAAGAAAACTCCAAATGGGATGAAACCAATTTTGTTGGAAATATTAAGATTCATAAATAGAGTAAAGTTACACACATGGGAAGGTGTGGAACTTTCCTCACGGCTAAATCGATAATATTTCCAACACGAAAACACAACAAGTTTTCCATCCGGACTCCGATTTCGATGATCTTGGGTTTGTTGGAATCGCAATGAGGAGCATTACAAGATCATGCATAGAAACATCATAGTCCATCATTTGAGGAGGAATCCAAATGTAGAAAGATAAAACCTCTCTATAAAAAGATGAATCGGCAAAACCTCCAAAACCGAAAACGCAACAAGTTTTCAATACGAAATCCGTTTTCGGTGAACTAGAGCTTGGTATGGAGATGAACACAAGCTCTAAATTCTCACATGGATAAAAGCCAAATAAGAACCAAGAAAGATGATATGCCAAGTATGCAAAGGTTTGAGCTCTCCACAAAGATGCGATCAAGTTACTCACTTGAGAGCCCCTCTTGATAGTACGCCGTCTATCCTATAACCCGGTCTCCTACTAACACCATGAGACCGGTAAAATAGAAACCCTATCAAGATCATACCTTTGACTTGCGCATTCCACTTGAGCTAGATGATGACGATCTTGATCTCTTCAAGTGGACCACCTTTCTTGATTGCGCTTGCTAGCACATGCTTGATGAAGACTTATCCAAATACTCCCCCATACACCATTATGGGAGAGCCTCGCTTAGCTCCGTCTTCTTGTATCCACTTACGCTTCATATTCTTTTTTTGATATAGATGATGGCTTGGAGATAAACATGAATGATCACTCAATTTTCTTTTCCAAGTCATACTTGCAATAAGCTCAACTCTAGATGACCATTCTTCATATAGACCCTTGGATAGAACCTTGGTCAACATATGATCTTCTAGAGTCCAACACATGAATCCCAATCTTCTTCATGGACAAGATCTATAAAGATAACTCAATGCAAACATTAGTCCATAGGGATTGTCATTAATTACCAAAACCACGCATGGGGCAACACATGCACTTTCAATTTCTCTAAGCACCAATGCTTATTCATATAGGAGAGGTGGCTAGTTAAGCATTTTTGTGTAAATAAGCACTAGTGCTTAACCGAAAACCAGTTTATTTTGCTAGGCACCTCCATTGCACAAAAATACAATTAATTTTGTATGTCGGCCGAGGATGCCCCTCCGCCCACTTCCTCTCTCTCTCCACCTCTCGTAGAGCGCGGTCCCCTGTAAGGACTACGCACACGTGAGAAATCTATACCGCAGTACGCCGTCGTGCTGCGGGATTCCACCCAAAAGTTCTACTTCCGCTATTTCGGCTGGATAGGAGAGCCCGGGAGTCATCGTCAAGATTCGCACGTGTGCGAGTACTCGGAGGCGCCACACTTGGGGCGCCGGGGCGTCATCGTCGCGCCGTCTTCGTCTTCGTCGCGCAAGTTCTTCGCGACCTCGAGGTCGGCTACGTCGTTTACTTCGACAACGCTTGTTGCGGGAGCGTAATCCCCGCGTTCGATCTACAAGGGTATGTTACCGATATCTCCTCCGTTATCGCATTACTAATAGATAGATCCTTGGCTAAGTTTTGGCGTACGCTAGTTAGAAAAATTATTGTTTTCTGCTACGAACCCCTTCATTTTTATCATACAATTTCCACAATTTTTTAGGGTTAAATATACCAACATTTCACAGTGAATAAAGTTAGATTCTTGACTATTGTGGCAAATCAAATCCTCCATATTCCCGAAAAAAAAATCATGCTTCAAATATACTTTCTTTTATAATATGATTTAAAAAAATCCCGCGCGGGGTAAATTTCTCGTTAGATTAACGAGATGCCCGCAAACAACGAGATATTACAAAATTCGCTGACCCAGTTTGGAAACGTTGAAAATTGAAAATCAATGAAAATTTAATGGCTTCGCCAGGGTTTGAACCGGAGACCTTCAGTGTGTTAGACTGACGTGATAACCAACTACACCACGAAACATCTTGCTAGTTTTTGAAACTAAAAAATTAAAATGAGCCGATTTGTTGACAATTTTA
This sequence comes from Poa pratensis, assembly GCA_947311845.1. Classification (NCBI taxonomy): domain Eukaryota; kingdom Viridiplantae; phylum Streptophyta; class Magnoliopsida; order Poales; family Poaceae; genus Poa; species Poa pratensis. The sequence continues at coordinate 29,904,735 of CAMZMU010000082.1, read as the reverse complement.
AAGGAAATAGATAATAGATGGCAGCCTCTAAAGTAGAAATAGTTTTTGTTGCTGCTGCATTTGCCACAACTTGTGATGCTTATTAGGGTATGAGCTGAAGTAAATCATCATATGTAATTATTAAAATGAAGTGAGTGTAAAGTGTGTATTGCTTTGGGATGAGCTGAAAGCAAGTTAATGTTTTGGGCGTCTGTGTATTGCTAAAGTATGAATAAATCAAGCTTACTTGAAATGATATTGTCATCATCATATTGACATTCATTCAACACAAATCTATGAAATGAAAAATATTTATGATCATCTGTGACTTCAATGACAGTTTCGGTTTACTCCTGTTTTTTCACAAACTGTGTTGTTGGCACTTGGCACACCTCAGCTCCGTAGCTGAACATGAAAAATGGCAGGAAATAGCTTAAGCAAACCAGACAGTTTGTCAGCCTATCCTTAATTATCTTGAGAAAAGTTACTGGCTAGTGCTATTTCCTTGCTTTTATGTTGACAGATTTGTTGTGCAGGCATTGAAAGTGAGAACTGGAGGAAAACAAACGGGTGAATATGAAATTTGACAGGAATATGAGAAATTGCTGAAGCAAAAAAAGTTACTGGCTAGTACCATTTCCTAGGTTTCATTGACATAGTTGTTGTGCAGGCATTGAAAGTGAGAATTGGAGGAAAAAAACTGGTGAACATGAAACATGACATGAAAAAATCAAAAAAATCAAGGAAATGCAGGAAAATGTACACAGAAACTGCATTGTTGGCACATATAATAAAATGCATGACATCGTCATCAAATTAACAAAATAAGAAGACAGATACACTAAGTTGTCTGTTATGTGTTATCTGGCCTAACAGTACAAAACAGAGTAATACAACTGGCATGTTTTATAGCTCATAGAAGTACTACATGATCAGCAATGGAAGTAGACATGGTCAACATCAGGTGCATTTTGGCTAATTGGAATCTCTTCTTCAGCTACTCCTGGTCCATTGTGGTCTGGAATTTCATCTCCATTAGAAGCATGTCCAGTTTGCTGCACATCATTAATCTATCCACCTCCTGGCTAAAAACAAGTGGCCAGTGTCTCTGCATATCATTAACTGAGCAAGTTCAAATGGTGCAAATGTCATTTAATTCAGAAAATCTCGCTCAACATTTTTCTTCCTAAAAGTAAGTGATCAGTGTCTCAGGTGCATATCACAGACTGGCCTAGTTCAAATGGTGCAAATGACATATAAAGTTCAGAAATTTCGCTCAGCTACACCATGAGACCTTGATTAGTTCAATACAATATGTCGCCAAAAAAGAGTAACTTATTTTGTTCTTTCTATTGAAACAAAATACTTTCTGCAAGAGAATAGGTCCAACAATAGAACCGGCACCCCTCATCATCCTAAATGACTAACTCATAGCCGGATCGCCGGCGCCGTTCTGCTCACACTTGAGGTCGGCGTTGTCTTCGACCAAGAGGTTGTTGAATCTGATGTCGTCGCCGCAGAGCAAAATTGTTGAGTGGGCGCTCGTGTCGGTTCCCACGACACTGCCGTTGTCGCTGTTGCCACAAAGAGCACCGGCTTGTTGCTCGCCGCTGAACCCCTCGCCGCCGGCGCACATCACGACCGCATCCCCGGCAAGGTACTGGTTGCTCTGGTCCTGCTGATACTGCCACTGCTGGTACGCGGCGTAGTAGTTGCTGTAGTCGCCGCCACACTCGGGGACATAGCCTGAAGGATTATCATAGTAGGCGCCGGATGTGTCCACCATCCCGCCGCCATGGAACGCGTGGGCTTGCGCGCCAGTGAATCCCTCGCCGTTTATCGCCGCAGCATCGTAGTTGTAGCTCGTGCTCGGCTGATCTGGGATCGAGACGCCGTAGTTGTTGTCGTACTCGGCCTTCGGGGGGACATACTGGAGAGGAATACCGTGGTAGCCGGCGTTCTCGACCATGCCGCCGCCGTAGGGACAGCCATCTTGCGCGCCACCGAATCCCTGGCCGTTGCTCATTACCAGCGCGGAGTCGTGCTCGTAGCTCGGGCCCGCCTGGTCTGGGTCTAGGACTTGTTGTTCGGCGGCGGCGGGTGCGACCACTTTGGTTTTCTTGGGTGCCTTGATGCGGGAGAGCACGGTGCCAGGGAGCGGCGGCGAGAGGATCTCGTACTCGTGCATGACCTAGCCGCTGCTGCGGGAGCTGCGCACACCGTCCTTGGCTCGGTAGAAGGAGAGATCGTAGCGCTTGAACAGGATGTCGACCTCGCCGCCGCCGGGGCGGCGAAGGGTGACGGTTTCCTCGCACCCCTTCTGCCCCTGCCACGTGCCGCCCTGGATGGTGCGGATCTTGCGGCCGGCGTTGTGGTTCGGGTCCGTGGGCGGGCCGAAGAAGAAGGCGTGGTCGAGGTTGCCGAGCCGCTGCAGGATCTCCCACGGCGGGGCGCTGGCGGGGTCGCCCTCCAGGATGGCGTCCGCGTAAGGGTTGGAGAGGTTGAGCGCGCGCGGGAGGAGGTAGTAGGCGATGATGTCGGCGTCCGTGGGGTCGAACTTGAACGCCGGCGGCAGGCTGCCGCCGAACCCGAACTTGTTGGCTTCCATGGATGGAAAGGAGATGATCCCCTGTTTCTGCTCTGCTCTGCGTTTCTTGGTTTCTTGCTCGGATCGCTGGATGGAAAGTTCTGCTCTACTTCGCGTCTGGTTTCTTGCTTTGATCGATGGACGGAAGGGCTGGGTTGGGTTCCGGCGTGGATTGGCATTGGCAATATAGGCGACGAGGAGGAGGGCGAGAGGGCCTTGCCGAGCTCGACTCGGATTCGCCGTTTCTCGCCGTACCCAATCCTCGTGCATCCAAGCCGCGTTACGTTGCTCCCAATCCAGCTCTTTCCTTCCGGTGAATTCCAAGCGAAAACGGCATCACACGATCCTAATCCTACTCGGACACGAAGACGTACCTCACCTCCCTCTCCACCCGAGACGCCACTATAAACACCAAAGCATGCGCGCTCATCCCATCGCTTCCACAAACATCTCCTCCGATCCAATTCCTTTTCCTTCTTCCCTGGAGGCCAGGAATCGATCAAGCTCTCTGTCGCGCGCGCACTTGCCCTGATGGCGTCGCTTGACATGGAGATCTGCGACGGCGATGACTACCTGCCGCTTTGTCCTGTGGAAGAAGACGGCGATGACTACCTGCCGCTTTCTCCCGTGGAAGAAGACTGCGACGGCGATGACTACCTGCCGCTTTCTCCTGTGGAGGAAGACGGCGAAGACGACGAATACCTGCAGCTTTCTCCTATGGAAGAAGACGGAGACGACCAGCAGCACCTGCCACCCGAGCAAGACGAAGAACATATACATGTTCAACTCGACCTCTACAGCAATTTAATGCGTCACGAGCTTAGCATCAGCAGTATAGCCGACATCATCCCGCGCGTACGCGTCACGGTTGCTCCTGACGATTCCGAGTTGGTGGCGGCGGTGGCCGAGGCGCTGGAGACGGTGGAGGCGCCATCCGAGTCCGACGACATCCGCGACTGCCCGATCTGCCTGCAGGACGACGAGGGCACGGCGACCTGCTGGAAAGAGACCCCGTGCGGGCACAGGTTCCACGGGCGGTGCGTGGAGAGGTGGCTGCAGGCCAAGGGGAGCTGCCCCATGTGCCGGCGTCAGGTGGTCACCTTGCCCGCCACGGCTGATGCCACTGCTGCAGCATACCAAGAGCTAGTACGGTCGGACATCTTCGAGGCGTATGGTCAGGAGGGTGTCAACTCTGTTTTTCATGGAGGAGTAGCTGCTTAGCTTAGCTAGGGGAATCGACGATCCTGCTCCGGGTGGGTTGTTTATTGCGATACATCGTCTGTTAAACATAAGTTTTACCCATTTTCTGGTAGAGTTTCTGGTTAGCTCGGTAAACGTAGCTCTACTCAGAAAATGGTTTTGTCGCCTGAATTTGGTCAATGATTTAGCCCCTTTGAGTTTTGTACCTATCTGAAAGTTTTTTTTTTAGACGAAAGGCTCGAAATGAGCCCGGCTTTCAATTAACGAATCCATCAACCGGCCCGGAGTTACAGACACACGAACACGCTGGAAAACCAGCCATGCCACACACACCTCAGTGCAACAGAGAACAACCGAAGGTGACTAAGCCAAACAACTCTAAAAGAAGTACAAAACCAAAGGAAATTGCTTGATCCAGCTGAAGGCGCCTTGACTTCTGTTGCACGGAGACGACGCCGAAAATGTCCAAACCAACAGACCTCCACCGCACTAGCATTGCACCACCAAGACACGACGCCGGGGAAGAAACCAGGAGGGATTTGGGAATCCAAAGGAGGGAGGCTTGCAACAACGCCTCCAAGAAGGTGAACGGCGTGCAAAGACGTCGTCGTTGCCGGCAGAGACCGAGGTCCTGCAGAGCTTTCACCCAAAACCCCCAGCACCCACCGCCAGGTTGCGCCATCTGGAGCCACGGCCGCCGCCTAGCCCGTCGCCACTGGCCCACCTAGAAGGCAAGCGACCACCGCAACCAATCACTACCGCGCCACCTGCAGCAGCAACCCCTGACCCCCGACCGACCAATCTAGATCCGCCGACGACACTAGAGGGGCCGCCCCATGGGGTTGCACACCCCCATCTCCACTGCCACCATGCTAAATCTGTCGCCGGAGCCCAGCAGCCCTGCGCCGCTGAACTGCCATGATCTATCGTCACCACCATGAGGAAAAAAGAAAGTTGCCACTCGTGGGGGAAAGCCCGAGCGCCGTCTCCCTGGGACCTCTAGACGGCAGGGGGGATAGGAGGAACGGTGACGACGGGTGGCTAGGTGGCTGGCGACTGCACCCCCATGTCACCTAGGTTACGCGGGGGTCTTTTTTCCGTGTCCCACTATCGAAATGGATGTATATACAGTAGTAGCATTACAGTTGTTGGGATCGTAGACAGAAAACAAAAAATTTCCTACCGACGATAACCATAAACTAGCCAAGATCTATACTATGCATATATACTATACGGAGGAGAACGGAATACATACCCTTGTAGACCGTAAGCGTCGACGATCAAAAGATCTGTTTCGATGACGACGCGTGATGAGGACGACGTAGCCGACCTCAAGGTCGTGTAGAGGAAGAAGACGACTTCCAGTGCCAAGCAATGGCACCTCGCAGTTCCACACACGTACGGTGTAGATGACGACCTCCGGGCTCCAGATCCAGCAGAGCAGTGGAAGCGAAGACTTGGACCCAGCAGCACGGCGGTGTGCGTATGGTGGAGAGAACTCTCTCAAACCCGTACGCAGCTCCATTTGCGGAACCACGCTTAAGCTAGGAGAGAAGGAGAGGGATTGGATGGATTTCAAGGCAAAGGGGGCACCCATATATATATAAGTGGAGGGAGGCCGTCACCCTCGGTGGCCAGGCGGTGTGGGACTAAACCCCACATCAACCCGCAGCCCCATGGTGCGCCGGCCCTAGGTGGGCACCATGTGGCCCACCTAGGCCGGTCGGCCCTTCCCTCCCTTCTCCAAGGGATTCGGCCCCCCTAGTGGGCCTTTGACCTCAGGTCAAGGCCCATTTAGGTGGGCTGCCAATTAAATCCGAATTTAATCAAATAAAAATACATTTAATCATTAATTACACTAATTAATATTAAGTACACATTATTTAATTTATTCGAGCTCCGAAACCTATTCCGTTGTCCTCCCATCTCCATCGGACATGTCCGGAACACTTCCGGTGTTCTCCGGTATCTTTCTCTCTATATCCAATCTTATATAAACCGTCACCTACCCTTAAGTGTGTTACCCTACGGTTCGGGATCACTCCAGACATGATTGAGACTCGTTCTCCGATCAATGACTAACAGCGGGATCTGGATACCCATGATAGCCCCTCTGCGTCCACGAATGTCTTTTATCGTTTGAACCTTTAGACGCCCAGTCTCATCCTCTTGCCTAGTGATACTTAGATTGTTCGAGCGTCGTTCTCCGGTATCACGATTACCGAGCATGACCTCGTCATCGACAAATCTATCTTTACTCGTCTGTGATATTACATCCCCGTGACCTAGTCACATGCTTGCAAGCTCATTGATGTAATCTCACCGAGTGGGCCCAGAGTATCTATCCTGCTATGTGGATTAGCAATTCCCGCTCTTGATCACTCGCTTCTACTGCTTCCTTCCGATACCGAAAGTGTCACCTTTATTGTCACACTATATAAGTCATGCCGTTTGATGCGATCAGCCGTATCTTTCAGAAGCAGAGATTTGATATGATCTCACGGTCGAAGGTATGAACACTACGTTTCTATATTTCGGGTAGGTCCATCTAATCATTCACCTAATGATATGACTCCGTTGTCAACCGACGCCATTGTCCATGATCAGGAAACTTTGATCATCTGTTACCCAACGAACTAGTTAAATAGATGCTACTAGGGACCTGGTTGTTTTCATACCACACATGTATTAATATTTCCGCGTAATACAGTTATAGCATGGTATTAAAACGTATTATGAATAATTGAGATATGACAAATAAAATCACTTTATTAATTGCCTCTAGGGCATATCTCCTTCAACAGTGTACCTGCAGGACTTCAGGTTCCAAAAGCGACAACCATATCGTCTTGCATATCGCACTCCCAGTCCGCTCCCTTTAGCAGCGGTGCGGTGCATCAGTCCCACTCCAAGAGTATGCATGCGACATGCTCTGTGTTGATGTGAAGTTGTGAACACCACCGTAACTACACCTCTTGTGATCCTGTATGGAAGAGGGTCGATCTAGTTTTTTGGAGTAACCTCGCAAGGCTACTGTCTTCTTCTCCGATGACTACTTCCCCAATATCGACTACATTCTCGGCGACATGCCTACCAGGGGCGGAGACAGGGGGCTAGCAGGAGTCAGACCCCCCCCCCCCCAACCGGTCGCCCCCCTCAAGAGTTTACATCGGTGACTCCTAGTGTACTGCACATGTACGTACTAAAAAGACCAGAGCTAATCAGCTTTCAGAGTAGTACTTAAGCCCAAATCAAGTATTTGTTCGTAAATTGAAGCCCAACAAGTAAAAAAAAGCCTATTTGCTGAGTACCCACGTACAGGCAATGATCGGTCGTGGAAGCGTGGTCATTTTTCCACTAACGCTCTTGCCTATTCGATCGATACTAGTTGAATTTGGTACAGCGGCACGCCGCGCCCTCGGTGAGAATTCGTGGGTGAAGTTTGAACAGAGGAGAAGTGGTGGTGGGTTGTTGTCTAATGCTTGTTCTGTCTCATAGAGCAAGTTGGATTCTTGCATTCTGAAGTCATACACTACATGAAGAGATAAAGCCAAAAAAAAATCTCATCCATAGGATCAATCCAAAAATAAGGACATACGTAAAATTCCCGAATAAACCTACTGCTTTGATGAAGAACCGATTAGGTATATATACTTTTCTGGCACATCACTTCAGAAGTAATATGATTGATCCCTTTGTAGTAATCTACAGAGCTTTCAGGTCTAAATATCCAAAATATTTTAAACACAATTTGTGTTAAATGAGACGGGCTGATGATCAAATATATGTCGGTAGCACTATGCTCAGCTCAAGCTTATCTCGTGACTTGATCATGCAACCACATCTTTCTCCTGAGATACTTAATCAGCTGGTTTCGGTATTTCGGCTTGTCCTGCCAACTCGAAGCAGAGTCGCAGCTTTGTCCTCTCGAACATCATAGTGCCATCTCCAATTGGATCATCATGCATTCATGCTGGCATCTCCACTTGCAATTTGCTCATCTCCAAAGCACTCTGTGCATGCACAATTGTGTCAAGATAAGCAGACTAAGATAAACAGACTGGATCAAAGCTGAGAGGAGAGCAAAGGTCTGTTGGCTGTGAATGTACCTGACGAGGTTATACTCTGCGGGTACCCCAGCGTAAAGGTACCTGGTGCACGTGATGATCAAAGAAGCCCAAGGATTAATCGAAACCCACGAAGGAAGGCCCAAGACGAAGAGTGCTTTCCAAGTTAGATCAAGTTATAGTCGGTTAAGACTTTCCATACATGTAAACCTTGGTCGGTTATGTTTCTCGAGACCCAGCCTCCTATATAAAGGCTGGGAGGGTGATCGATCGAGGGAGAGGGAGGAGCCACCAAAACCTCGACGAGATCAGCAGCTCGTCGAACCCTTGTAACCATCATATTCATACCATAAACACAGACAAGCAGGAAGTAGGGGTTTTACCTCACTCGAGGGCCCTGAACCTGGGTAAATCCAGCTTGTCAGCCGTCGATTCCACCGATACTACGCGTTCTCTATCACACAATCAACCCTAGGTATAGCAACCATGGGAATTGCCGAGGGCACGCCTCGACAATTGGCGCCGTCTGTGGGAAAAGGTAGTATTGGGCTCACGGTTTCGCCGGTTGCATCATCAAGCGGCCACCCGCCGATCGCATCTGCACAAGGTAACTCGCCTACTACATCATCAAAAAGCAAATCACCGACCACCGTTGCAAACGGCAACTCGCCGGCAAGATCTACCAGCATCAATTCAAAAACCGATCACTCACCAAAATCTCCAAGGAGGCTCATGCCGCACTCGATGGAGGCTCAACAAGCCTTTGCCGGACTCGAATCAGGTTTGGATATTACAGTTGGAGAATTTAACTTCTTTGTCGATAAAGATGGTGTGCAGGACCTGTTAGACCCACTCGACATGGAGACACTCGACACGGAGACAATCGGCAACGCTTCGACTGCAACACCATCCATCTTGGCCGCGACATCGTCACAGATCGCCCCGATCCAATCGCCAAGTGACTCTGCAACATCCATGAACTCGCAAGAGTTCCGTGACGAGGTGGCAAAAAGATTTGGAAGAAGCGAGATCGAATCTGCGTACCGCCCAAACAACTCAATCGAGTCACTCGACAACGTCGTCGATTGCAACAACGTCGCGGGGAACAAGGAGAACATAGATGACAACATATACCTCGCCGATCTCAACGGCCCAGAAATCCGTGCCAGCCACGAGATATTCACCTGTGACGCAGATAGCCTGGACAAAGCACTCGAAGATCAACTCGATTGCGGCAGAAACCCCAGCAAGCAAAGCAACTCCAACATGAGCCTGGATGACGACGCCGAATCCATAATGCGCATTAGCAACACATGGGTAGAAGATCGGGTGGTACCGTATCAGGTATACACCGCGAGTACAGCAGAAACGTCAGCAGCTGCAACATGCCGTCGACCTACAGAATACCCTTGCACAGTCACCATGCCTGACGGAACAACCACGCTGACCATCACCGCAGAGATGGCGGAAAAGTGAGCAAAGTAATCGAAAGCTGCACAATGCTACCAGCAAACGCAACTCCGGAAGAGGCATTGACCTTACAATACTTCCAGTGGCAAGAATCGATACGGTTGAAGAACTACCGAGCAGTACTCGAAAACGCAAAAAGCAAGCCAGCATATCGAGTGCTCGGCGAAGAGCACTGTCTATGAGTTCAACAGGCAGAAACGACCCCGCGAGCAGGTCACGATTCATAAACCTCGGAGACGCAGATCGTGCCGCGGTCACTCGGAACCTAAACCCAGCCTTATGGCAGTCGACGCGGAAGGAGTGCCCATACCCACTGAGCCAGCCGGGCGCTGATGACGCTAGGCACCTATCTCAGAACAATCGAACCTCCTGCAGGAACCCAAAGAGGGATCAGCACCTCCAACTGTACAAACAACTGGCAATAGCAGCAAAAGCCATACAGCATCCACAAGCAACTCCAAGGAGAGATACAGATTGGGACCGTCGCAGTCGAAGTCCTCGGGGAAGGAGCAGTCGAAAAAGCTCACGCCGTCATCGTTCCAGCAGGAGCCACTCGAGGAGGTCATACAGCAACAACTCAGACTCGGAAGCAGAAATCGGACCCTGTGGAGCGCTATGCTTCACTCGACGAATCCGGGAGGCTCGTATGCCCAAGAAATTCTCGCTAGCTACCACGCCAAAGTTCAACTGTAAACAAGAGCCATTAGGCTGGCTAGAAGACTACAGGCTGGCAGTCGGATGTCAGCGCGGCACCACAACTACAGCTATGCAGTACATACAACTCATGATGGAGGGGACAGCTCGCGATTGGCTCAAATCGCTACCCGAATCATACTACGACTCGTGGGAGCACTTCAAAAGTGATTTCATCAAATACTTCGAGCCTCTATGTGAGCGCCCCAAAACTTTCGAAGAGCTCCGGACCTGCAAGCAAAAGTCAGATGAATCTCTGAGATCGTACATACGGCGGTGGACCACCATCCGCAACTCAGTAGGCAACGTATCAGAAGATAGGGCAATCGATGCCTTCAAAAACGGACTCTGGAGAGAAGACTTCAAAGAAACTCTTGGTAGGGAAAACCCAAGGTCAATGGCGGCACTCATGGTACTCGCAACAAAATGGGCGGATGGAGAAGATTCTGTACGAGGCACTGACCCGCATCTTCACATGAAAACCATGAGAGTGGCAGTCGAGACCGCAGAGATAGCTACAGAGATGATCGGAGGCGCAAACGAAAGCATCGTTACCACGATGATGACCATCCGAACTTCATCGCAGCAGGCTTCGTCCAGTCAAGAGACAGCCGCGACCAAACTGATAAACGACTCGACGATCATCGTGACAATCGAGATCGTCGTACAGATGACCGCCGAGACAATCGAGACCATCGCGCAGACGATCGACGTGACAGTCGAGACCGCTACAGAAATAACAGACGCGATGACCGCGATAGCCACAGGAGGCCAGAATGGCGTAGGCGAGCAGACAAAGAGCCTGAGCGCTCGGTCGAAGAAAAGATGGACGATGATTGCAGATTCCATCTTTACAAAGGGGACGATGGTAAGCTTCGCTCTAACCACTCGCTAAGAAATTGCAGGGAATTCGATCAACTCGCGATTGAACATATACTACGGCTGCAAAGAGATGGACGTGCACCTCCTCAATTGACGCAGACTCCATCGACTACACCACAAACACAGCCTGTTCAGGCATATCCAGCACCGCAGCAAGTACAACAAGCACATGTATATTCCGTACCGCCACAAAACCAAACTACTCAAATGTATCCTGCACCAACACAAGCGCAACCGACGCCAGCGTACATGGTGCCAGCACAACCCGTTACGGGAACACAAATGGCAGCAGCCGTGCACCAGATGCAGCAAGGAGATGAACAAAAATATCCCGTAACTCGCGGCAGATGAACATGATCCAGCGAGGACGTCCCTCCAATAGAGAGCAAAAGTTACACACTCGACACGTCAATATGGCAGTCATGGCACCCCCAGCCATCACAGATTTTTTGAAAGGATCAGAAACTCCGATTGTCTTCAATCGAGAGGACCATCCACCCGCAGTATATCGACCAGGGAGCGCAGCCTTGGTACTCGACGCCCAAATCGGAGGCTACGCCATGACTAAGGTCTTCATGGACGGAGGAAGCGGACTCAACATAATCTTCGCAGATACGCTGCGCAAGATGAACAAGTCAGTCGAAAACCTGCTAAAATCCACAAGCACCTTCCACGGTATTGTCCCAGGCAAAGCAGTGCTATCGCAAGGTACAATACAACTCGATGTTACGTTTGGAGATCCTACTCACTTCAGAACCGAGTCGATTGAGTTCGAAGTGGTCGATTGGAAGTCACATACCATGCAATACTCGGGCGCCCCACTTTCGCTCGATTCATGGCCGTTCCACACTACGCCTACCTCCAGCTCAAAATGCCAGGGCCAAAAGGAGTCATCACAGTCAACGGGAACTTTCAGAGGTCAGATTCATGCGACCGTGACTTCAACAAAATCTCCGAGATGTATGGGATGCAACATACATTAGCCAAACTCGAGGTTTCTAACGACCGCACACTTCTGCCGGAACACAAGAGGTTGGCATCCGACAGAGAGTTCAATGCTACCAATGACACAAGAAAGCATCAAGTACACCCGACTGATCCCTAAAAAAGGTCAACATATCATCGAGTCTTACCAGCGAACAGGAAAATGCGCTCGTTGAATTTCTTCCGTGAAAACTGGGAAATTATTTGCATGGTGCGGCCGATATGCCAGGTGTCCCCAGAGAGTTCGCGAGCATTCTCTACAACTCAAACCAGGATTATGAGCCAGTAAAGCTAAAACTATGGCCGACGTGCTCGACCCAAAAGAGGTGCAATCGAGGCAGAAGTTGACATGTACTTGCTGCAAAGTTCATTCGACTTGAGAAATCAAAAGGCAGACTGGGTTGCTAACCTGTACTGGTCGAAAAGAAGCACTCGGACACCCTGCGGATGTGTGTAGATTTACTGCCCTAAAACAATGCTGTCCAAAGATCACTTTCCACTACAAGAATCGATCGATCATCGACTCAACAGCAGGATGCGCTCGGTTATCATTTTGGATGCATATTCAGGATACCATCAAATTCGGATGAAGGAAAAGCGACAAGACAAAACGGCATTCATAACCCCATCGGGGTTACTGCTACCACAACAAGCTTTACGGGCTCCAAAAACGCAGGTTGCAAACCTACCAGCGCATGATGCAAAACTGTCTACAAGAACAGATAGGACGCAATGTTCAGGTTTACGTTGACGACATCGTCATCAAGACTGAAAAGGAGGACACATTAATCAGTGATCTACGGGAGACATTCAAGAATTCAATAGATATAACATCAAGCTTAACCCAAAGAAATGCACCTTCGGTGTCCCAGCTGGACAACTTTTGGGTTATTTGATATCTGCACGCGGAATCGAAGCAGACCCAGAAAAGATACAAGCTATACTCACAATGAAGAGACCTACAAACTCCATGAGGTACATCAGCTAGCTGGTTCGAGTAGCAGCACTCAGTCGATTCATCAGCAAACTAGGCGAAAAAGCACTTCCATTTTACAAATTGATGAAGAAAGCAGACAAGTTCGAGTGGACGGATGAAGCCGAAGCAGCTTTCCTCGAACTCAAAAAGATGCTCACAAGTCGCCAATCCTCGTAGCACCTAAGGAAAATGAGCCACTCTACCTATACATCTCAGCCACCAATCGAGTGGTCAGCACCGTGTTGGTGGTTGACCGCATGGAAGAAGGACACAGTCAAAGCATTACAGAGGCCAATATATTACGTAAGTGAAGTTCTTTCCCCGTCCAAACAGCGGTACCCGCAATAAGAATTGGCGTACGCCGTATTTATGACATCCAGAAAGCTGGCGCACTACGCTTCATCATAACTGATAATGGTACAAACTTCACGGCGGAAGAGTTCAAATCCTTTTGCAAGGAGCAAAACATCAAACTAAACTACGCCTCTGTGGCACATCCGCAATCCAATGGACAAGTCGAAAAGGCCAATGGACTCGTATGCAGCGGCATCAAAAAGAGACTCTTAGTACCACAAAAAGGGCCGCGGGTGCATGGGTTGATGAGCTCCCATCAGTACTATGGAGCTTAAGGACCCCCCAAAACGCCTCCAACAGTACACACCGTTCTTCATGGTCTATGGTGCGGAAGCTGTATACCGTCCGACGTCAAGTTTAATGCACCACGGGTGGAAAGCATATGAAGAAAACGACGCGAACAAGGCACTCGAAGACGCAGCCGATTTGCTGGAAGAAGCACGCAATACGGTTTTGGCACGAACGGCCGTTTATCAACAAGACTCCGCAACTACCATAGTCGTCGATTACGCACAACGGTCCTTCATGGTGGGAGACTTGGTGCTGCGGGAGAGAAACAGAAGAAAGTCATAAACTTGCATCACCATGGGAAGGACCTTACATCGTCACAGAAGTCATCGAAGGAGGAGCCTATCGATTGAAGAACGCAAAGAGGGCGAAGTAGCATCAAACCCATGGAACGTGGCGCACCTGCGTTGGTTCTATGCATAGATCTCTTAACCTCATATGTAATAGCGCATAATGTCAAAAGAACCAGAAGTTTCAGACGCACTCTTTTCCTTACAGGGTACCTAAGGGAACTGGAAGGTTTTTAATGAGGCGGCTTGCTGATCGAACACATATTTCGAGTAAAGATACATGTTCCTTCATATTTCTCATATATGCCTTTACCCACTCAAACACTCGGGAGCTCGAGCATAAAAACATAAGAATCAAAATTCTAGCTCAAAATCAGTAAACACAAGCCTTACAGCCCATCGACATACTCGGGGGCTGGGTCAACAGAAAACCCAAACCCCCACTCGACATACTCGGTGGCTGAGTCAAACAGGGAACACAACCCACTCGATAAACTCGGGACCTAGCAAAAATAAAAAACACAGATGTGTTACCCGAGGACAGCCCCGATTATACCACGATCAGTCGGTCAGTCAAAAAACTAAAAAGGCGTCCTCTACGGTCAAAATCTGAAACATTGGGCTCACATAGGAAGGTCTTGTCAAAACAGCAAAAGCACGCTTACGATGTCAAGAATGACGTCAGATAAGAGATAGCACCCACGTTCGAGTAATGGGTTCAAGACTACAATCGACACAAGATTCAAGCCTACAATCGACACATGTTTTAAGATTACAGTCAACAATAATGATTCGATGGCAAAAGTACTCCCATAGAGCACATCAAAAATTTCTTGTGATTTATCGAAAGGAAACAAAGTTATTGAGATTATCCTTTACTCCAAACGAAATAAAACATAATCTCGGGGGCTACTCCCATGGGAGCGCTGTCGCGCTCCCATAGATCCATAAAAAGCAGAAAATTTCGATTGGCCAAAGCAGTGCAGAGGGATGATTTGAGATTGTCCTCTATTGCAAGACAAATAAATCACAATCTCGGGGGCTACTCCCATGGGAGCGCTGTCACGCTCCCATAAATTTCAAAACAAGGTAAGAAAATTCACTCGACTACAGACTCGATTAAAATGCGTTAAGTACTTCACAAATCAAAGAATCATACTTCATAAATTCCGGACTATGCCAATCGCAGATGTTTCGGATGCTGCATACGCAAATGCAAAGGTAAGACCGCGAGCAATCGAGATGGGCCGAGGGACGCTCCAACAATGTTTTCCTTGAAATTTTCCGTGTCAACAGACATGATGAAAATCCTGACGGACGCGTTAGGTATCAAAAGTTAAACTGCAGAACGAATCAATAAGACCTACAATGGCCTGAGTCGAGTCTGTCCAGTAGTTCCAGCTTTGAGTCCGGGGACTCGAACCTGATTGAAGGCTAGTATGGTTTCGCCCGAATGTGCGGTTAACTGAGCTCGATTTTCGAGTGAATCAGGCCTACTATGTCAATATCCCTAGGCAAAAGCTTTCGACTATGTCCAGGCTCGAGTCCAGGGACTCGAGTCTGACTGAAGACTAGTAAGGTTTCGCCCGAATGTGCGGTTAACTGAGCTCGATCTTCGAGTGAATCAGGCCTACTATGTCAGTATCCCTGGTTTGCATACGATACATCGAAACAAATTAAAAGTAGAAGGGTACATCGGATTAGGAGTATAAAAGCAAAGGACTATGACGTGCACGATGAAATGAGTTACATGCTCGATTCCTCAAGTCAAGCAAGTACTCGGAGGCTAGTGACGAGGTTATACTCTGCGGGGGTACCCCAGCGTAAAGGTACTGGTGCACGTGATGATCAAGAAGCCCAAGGATTAATCGAAGCCCACGAAGGAAGGCCAAGACGAAGAGTGCTTTCCAAGTTAGATCAAGTTATAGTCGGTTAAGACTTTCCATACATGTAAACCTTGGTCGGTTATGTTTCCCGAGACCCAGCTCCTATATAAAGGCTGGGAGGGTGATCGATCGAGGGAGAGGGAGGAGCCACCAAAACCTCGACGAGATCAGCAGCTCGTGAACCCTTGTAACATCATATTCATACCATAAACACAGACAAGCAGGAAGTAGGGGTTTTACCTCACTCGAGGGCCTGAACCTGGGTAAATCCAGGTTGTCAGCCGTCGATTCCACGATACTACGCGTTCTCTACCCACAATCAACCTAGGTATAGCAACCATGGGAATTGCCGAGGGCACGCCTCGACAGTACGATAATCTAGCTAAAAAGGCAAATATTTGTGTAAATATTACTACTCCGACTGAAAATCTATTAGACTAAGCTTTCTCACATTAATTTAGCAGATGCATCGGTTTGAATGAGGGAACCGACACTAAATCTGATCCAAAATTGCGAGTAAAGAAAATTTTGAATTCACATTATTGGCTTGTAAGCTTCATGTGACAGTTTAAGTTCCTCATGTCGTTGTTTCTTTGAACATGGGTATAATTCGACATGCAGTTGTGATATTTGGCTTGTAGAAACATATTTTTTTAGATCAACGGGGGAAGGTATGTATCTTGGTAACGAAAAGAGCATGTTAAATTAAGGGATCAAAGCATGTGAACAGAACATCTGCACCTATTTCCTTAAAGCATCAAGCAAATTTTGATAAAATTCTAAATATCTTGTGCAAGGAACATGTAAGTGTCTTCAAATATGCATGAAGCAGGGGTCGAACTTGTTTTACTTGGTTGATTACGATCAAATGCTATTAGGCTTGCACAAGTAGAGAGATTGATCCCACTGGGCCTTTTCTTCAAACCTTAAGATAACTTCCCATGTGCATGTGTTGGTTAACATAGCTCATGCCGTACATCCTCCATTCAATAGTACTGAATATTTTTGTTAAGAGGTCTGAATCATTTTAACCACTCTTCATTTTTTAAGTGAAAATAATAGTTTCATCAGCTTAGAACTGAATGTTCCATGTAAAACTGAATGTTCCATGTAAGTATTTGACTCGGTTGATTCATGAAATAAATTCATATTAGTAAATTAAAAATGTTTGGAGAAAGTAATTTTTACTATAGCCCGATGAATGCATAAACTAAAAAGGTTGTCAAATTGGTGAATGCTAAGATGGATTTCATGGATCTCGAAACTAAACAGTATATAATTAAAAATGTTCATGAGAATTTATCATCAATCATGACGGTAGAAATATGAATGTAACAAACATTAAAAACAAATAATAACATTGCAATGCTTAGAAAAATCTTCAAAGCAAGGGCAAATAACAGTCAGAGAAGATTAATGAAATGTATAAACTGTATTTAATTTGGCATCTCTGAATTTAAAGCAAGAAGCCTTTGACGAAGCTAGAGGAAAATGGCCTCTTGGGTACATAAATGTTTTCAAGGTAGAAAGACAAACCTTTGAGAAACTTCGATGCATTGTGAATATCTTTTAGTAATAATTCATGATACTTATTTGAATCAAACAAAGGACTGAAATAAGGCATCTGTTTGTTGTATGATGATCTGTTCTGTTGCCCCATACACAATTTTTTCTTCTGATCCTCTATCTTCTGTAAGGACGACCATGAAGGATCTGCTACAAATTTTATTAGAATCCAATCATCTTGGCTATAAAAGAGACCCCTATAAAAAAAGGAACACAAATTGCTGTAAATATTGGCAGAAAATGGTGAAATACAAAATGACAAACTGATAATATCACCTTGCACATAGAAGCAGTCAACTAATATAATAATATCGAATAGGATCTTAGTTTTAGACGGTGAGAAATTCTTCCGGATGCATATTAAGGGATTTTGAAATGCCGAATACTATAGCTCTTACATAGCAAAGGTTGCAGAATGGAGACTACAACCACATCCTCATGTGCATTTTATGAATCTCATAGCAGGCACACTATTAGATGATGGTCACCCTTAAATCATTGAGAACGCATCAAGCGGGGAAGATGAGATGAGATACCATATATGATGCCCTCGGTGAATTAGCTTTAGTCTTTTGCACGTGTAAATCTCACATGTTGGTCGTAGATAGCAACATGGTTGATGGCAGATGGCCCGGCTGGAACCTGCCTTCAGAACTCGCCATCGAGCCGGGCCCACGGCCAGGAACGTTGCAGCCCGATTCAGACTTTTTTTATTTTCCATAGTATCATTCTGCAAGAGCGAAATGTATTTATGTATAGCTGCAAAAGTACTAAGCTATGCGTATGGATAAAACAGTAGTACAGAAAAGATAGTTTTATTAGTTTATATTATTTTTGCCTGGTGGATCTGTGATGAATGCAATACTGAAAATTGGACAAAATCAACTTCACTTGGGGGGATGACAACATGTTTTGTAGGGTAGAAAAATCCTAAAAAAAGAAAGGGCGTTTGATCTGTATGAAAGAGGATGCTGTTTAAGCGAAAATGAAATGTGCTGTCAGTAGCTGTTGATCAACTACCACAAAAGCGACCTCATAGAGTGCGCCTGTCTCTGAACTCCCGAAGCCCCAAATTCTTACTAATCGTACCATGATTTTCATTTGTCTACTTCCGTGAGACATCCTTGAGCGGAGTTATGTTCATCCTGCCTACTGGTTCCATGGACAGGCATCAGATAGGTTGAGTGTGGAGCGAGAGAGAAACAGAGTAGGGTTAGAATAGAGATAGCGGAGGGAAAAAAGGTTGAGATCAGAACTTACCGCAGGCAGGGGAGACTGACGCGCATGGAAGCGGCCTGAGTTGGGCTGACAATAGGCACGGGCGAACTGCAAAAAAGAAGACATATGGAAGAAGAATCAGCAATAGCAATAAGGCGACGTGCACGGACAGCGACGAACAGATCGACAGGTAAACAGGGCAGACCATCAGATCGGATGGAGCAACAGGAAGGCAATCCCTCGCAGAAGGGAAGAGGAATCCCTGAAGGGACGACAGGAATAGAGGCATCATCAACGGTGGCGCAGTGGTGGAGGCGGTATCATCAACTCTGGCCAGAGCTCCGGCATAGACCACAGCCGGGGGAAGGGTTGGTCGCCCGATCCATCGACGTCTTGGCCGTCGAGGCGCGTGCCGGCGGGCGCGCCGCCGCCGTCAAGATCCTGTTGTGCGGTCGCAGCGCCGCCGCGTCGCAGCAGCGCCGTTGATGATCCATGAGCGGAGATGGCCTTGCTGCACTGTGTCAGCCGACCTCGAGAGAGGATAAGATGCGGAGAGCACCAGGAGACGTGTTCCAGTAAAACTGCAGGAGGATGCGGCGGTGATAGAAGAAGCAAACTGAAAGAATATACGGAGGCGGCGTCCGACGCGGCGGCCGAGCAAGCGCACGGCGGCGGCGATTCCGGCGCTTCTCGGGCGGCTCAGCACGCGACTGTCGGCGAGGAGGGAGAGGAGACGACGGCGGAGCTCGCATGTGGCCGTCGATTTGAGTGGGAGGAGTGAAACGGCGGGGCGGCGCGTCGGCGTCGGCGGCGACCTCCGGCTCGCACGGGAGAGAGAGATGAGGGATAGGAATTTGGGGTTGTTTTTGCAGTAAGGCACCTGAGTTTTCGGAAAATTGCAAATAGGTCTCTCACGGCGGGCACTCAACACTGTAGCTACTGCTCATTAGAACAGTGCCGAGCGCTGAGAGGGCCGCGAAATCGCTTGTCTTTTACTGTAGCTACTGTTCATTAGAACAGTGCCTGAGCGCTGAGAGGCGTGAAAGCGCTTGTCTTTTATATAGTAGTGATGGGTGCGAGGAAGCAGCTCGCTGCCGCCGCGCGCCGGCGGCGGCGCTGGACTTTGATTGCCGACGTGTCTAGCAGCCGGTAGTACGGAGGCGGCCGCTGATCTTCAGCCTGCTTACCATGAGTCCGCACCACCGTCCGTCAATTCACCACCTGATTAGTCATAAGGTACACGGTGTTATTCTGATCTAATTCTTCTAATTTGTTCTACTTCAGTTTAGCTATAGTGCTATACTTCGGTAGTTAAAAACTTAAAACGAGTTGAAACAATTAGTAGTTGGATTTTTCCCTCCAATTTGAATCGATCTTGAATCTGGCCAAAAATTGAGAATTCAGTAACATTCTACATATATTAAAACTATTGAAAAGGAGCTATCTTCTTGCCAAACATAACACAATTTGGTTGACAATTTTTTGGGTTGTAACACTATATACATGCTAGCTCACCCCAATATATGTCGATATTGAATTTTGTTTTAGACTGTTACCTAATTTAATTATACGTGTATATATAGCGGTGCGGTAGTGGTCGGCTCATGCACACATTTCTGAAAAGGGGAATAGCGTATATTCAGCGACAATAGGAACCGTCCTTCCGTCCATATGCATTGGTTAGTTTAGGTTTTCATTGCTCGCCCCCCCAAGTTCAAATCCTGGCTCCGCCCCTGATGCCTACCAATGATGGCACCACAAATGGGTCTTGTTCAACGGTATGTGTGTTCTTGTCTTATCTGTTCGAGATAATGTTAAAATTACTGCTAGTGTAAAATAGGTTTGGACATGTTTTGTCTTACTAGTTTGCATGATAGTTTAATTTCTATTTTTTATGATCGTGATTTATTTTCTTTTTTATAGATTAAAATTTATAAAAAAACTCATATTTTGTACAAACAATTCCAACGCATCCTCCTCGAAAGAAAAATCCACAGTCCACGGTATCATAGTGCGCAAGAAGAAAGGAGGGGTTCTAGGGATCCAATTATCGGGCAAAATCCATTTTTTGAGCCATACCAACACCCCACCTGATTCCTTTTTCAGCTACCTTCTTGCCACATGAAGATACTACGAAGCCGAACGAGGACATGGCGAATTCCAAGAAATCAACTTGAGATTTTTTCTTTGAGGTTTGTTTTGTTGAGCAGAATTTTCATTGAGGTTGCGGGACGAACGTGACAGAGGGAGCGCCTTTACGCCGCGTTCGCGGAGTTAAGAAGGCTCGCGTACCCCCCTGACTGTAATGGGCCCGGCCCATTTAAGTTCGCTAAACCGAAAGCATCACCTTTTGGCGCGCGCTCGACCCGGATCGAC